>OX454419.1:76197756-76797756 GCA_949715475.1 Microchrysa polita
AAGGTTAAAGAAAGGGATGGTTTATACGAATGTCTATTTTATTTTATGAATTTTAATTACTTAACATACTCAGATAGCCCTATGATCCTTTTGGAAGGATTTAGAACAACGTTATAATTTGAATTATTTTAAAATAGTTCATAATTTCCAACAAGATGTGAGAAGTACTGATAACAAAGAAAATGCATTCCTAGAAGCATTGAAAATTTATTAACCGTGAAACAAGCCTGACCTCACCAATATCATCGTCTCTCTTCCAACAACTTAGTTTTGATTTTATCAACACTATCAAAAAAATTATAAAGCTGAATATCATTCAATCAAATTGAAATTAACAAGGTTTGGAGTGAAAAAATTCTTCTACAAAAAGACCTCAAGGACCTTACTCACCGAAAAGTTTGCAAATTATTTCCCAGATTGATGGTATTAGTTAGTTAGAATGTAACTCGGAGATAACCGCGGAAGTAAAAATAATTTCTTCTGGATCTTAGCAAACATTTGACCGTCACGCTTATATTTATGTAATGTCGCCAATACACGACAAAAGTACGTAGAAGTAATTTCACGACGCTGAGTGAGTCATTTTGGTTGTAAATATTTTAAATTAAGGTTCGCCTTTTTATCTATTCTCAAATTAAAGTAGAACTTGAATTTTAATAATATTGAAACACGACTGATAAAGTTCAATTTAGTCATTTATTCTGACTTAAAAGTCCAGTTTCCGGATAAATTTAACCAGAAATCGGCTAAATGCCGCAATTCACTAGATCTACGCACAATTCATTAATAATTTCTCAAATCAATCTATGCTTCTATTCTAAATAAATATTATAAATATCAATTTGATGTTTCATTCTCCTGCCGGTGCAGTATCTTCGTCCCAAAGCAGTTTTGTCTTCGTGCCGTAAATCCCTCCGTGTGAGTTTAGCCTCAGTGTCCAAATCTCGGAATATACGAGTCGTCGAATTTGAATTTTTTTGGAAACCCTAAAATTTCGGATTGATATCAAGCGCCAAAAAACACCTCTCCGAACGGCAATTATTTATTTATAGTATAGAAAATTTCGTGCAGTGCCAGGTGTCGAACCAAAAATTGTATGCTTTCAAACATTACAAAGCAGCGCATTAATCAGAACATCTTATCGCCAAGAGCAAATGAAATTGTATCGAAAATCTGAATTTATACAATTACCATACCTATGACGGTAAATCTATTGCACTGTACAATTTCTAAGTGGTGGTGGCATCAAAGTCATAGCTCCTTTCGGGAAGAAAAAAATTATAAAGGGAAGAAATTCAATATCATAATAACGATTGTTTGCAACGTCTAGCGTCTTTACAAGTAGCCTAATGGTATTTTTTATTTGCGTTAGCATCATTTCAAAAATGCAATGCATGCACTTAACAATAGTAATCTTCACACCGTTGATAATTTTCAAATCACCTTCCGTCACCATCTATTTTTACCTTTTTTATCTCTAACATTATTTCCTCTTATGCTCCACGCGCTCTCCGTGTAGTATTAATTCTCCATTGAACAGCGAGTCTAATGCAAGAATCCCTTACATGGAGAGGCTAGGCTGACTATAGTCTGTGGTCATTTTTGCTGCTCCATAATGTACACTGCGAATACTATTTGCATTTTCAATTTAAACTCGAATTACTTCTTTGCTCAAGTTGAGGTCATAAAATTGTTGCGACAATATATCACTCAGAAGTGTTGTGTGTGCTGCGCGGCCGAGATTGTTGTTAGACTCCTCTGTAAAACGTTTTTCCATATGTAGAATGAAGAAGGCGAACCTCCAGCCAAGTCTATGTATGTTGAATGTAATGTCATCTGTCCGTACCTTGGCAATTTGCACTTGGACACTGTCGTCATGACTTTGAATTACAGACGTTGAAAGTGTATACTTTAAGTTTGGATTGCGTGAATTCCTTCTAATAGTATTCTGTGAAAATGCGGTAATAGCACTTTTAACGATTCTCCGACGTGGTTTACATGCCTTGGTCATGCATGTTGACAATATATGGAGCTAGCATTTTGTTTCATAAGTCTACGTATGTACTGTAATAATGGCTTTGACCTGTAGCTTTTGTTGCACTTATTGTTGTTTAACGCCTCCAGAAGCATTGGTGATAGAAATGGCGCAAGAGTATTTTTTTTCGATTTCCTTAAATATAGGAACATACCTACATTTTATATTTGTCCTATTTTTATCAATCGGCACTAAGTTAATGTAAGGCGTGGCTAAGAATGTAATAATCGTTTAACTAAATGTAATACAAGAAATGTATACCTACCATGATCTTCATCATAGTCGTTTGCAATCATCGTCTTGCTTACCATGATTAAGATGGTTGGTTTGTTTTTACTTATTCTATAACCTCAGTACGATGGGATTTGTCTAACGTTATCACTTTATACCGTTGCAGAAAACATCCACGAACATTCTATGGCGACCAGTTGTTCTGAACGTTGGCATACACTCGCGTATCGGGAACTTGCGGAAAAACATATAGTCTAGGAGATGATTAACACTTTTATTTACTTGAAAGCTAAATGGTCGACGATACTCTTAATCGATAGTCCGTTTGGTGCTAAAAAATAAATTGCAAGTCTTGCTGTCCAAATCGGTTGCGTTTTTGAGATTTTTTGACGTTAAGGTGTCAAATTTATGGGTTCCATTTAACCGAAAGCTAAACGGCTGAATTTTCTATAAAGTCTCAAGCAGGACGGGATGAGTTAAAATCCACACTGCAAGACGAGCCAGGTGGTTGCGTTTTCAAAACAGACGCGTTCAAACATGTCAATTTTTTAAGTTCAATTTAACTGAAAGCTAAATGGATGAAGCTTTTTGAAAAAGTCTAAATTGGTCAAGGAGAGTAGGAATCTGGACCGAAAGACGACCTAGGTGGTTGCGTTTTCAAAACAGACGTTAGTCCAGTCATATTAGCATTTCAAATAGAAAAAAATTGAGTAAGGCTAATTTTCGTTGTTTTTAAATCAATGGGCTCCGAGAAATCTAAAACTCATTTTGCAAAAAAAAAGTTTTGATCGGAAAGGTCCCAAAAAGGACAAAAAAGGATACTATTTAATCCTTGATCGGAGGTCGGCATGCGGGGTATCATATCAAAGGGGACGCTGAGTACATTACATATCTGGTATTTTTTTCCTGTTTCTAGGACCCTCAACGGAATAAATCGAGCTCAAATGGAAAATTATCGTTGTTTCCGTGTACCTTTCCAGAGCCATAGCTACGAGAATAATTCAAGTTGTCACTACTTTTCTCAATTTTCAGAATCTATAATAGCTGAAGATTCTACGATTAAATTTGCTAAAAAGAAAAGTTGATCGGAAATCTCTGAAAAAGGACATAAAAAGACACTAATTACACACCTTGAACCTCGAACACCTCGAGCGTGGGCATGCGGGGTGTCATATCAAAGAGAACGTCGAGTACATTCCATATCCGGCGTTTGTTACTTGTTTCAAGGACCCTCAATGGAGAACATTTTCGTGTTTCCCGTATCATTATCTTTTCAAATCCGTCATTTTCGATTTAACCTTCCAGCGGGCGCAATACTAATCCTAACACGATCGGGCGCAATGCATCTGACAGATTAAATTCAGAAAAATTGATGACACTGAATTTCTGCATATTTTAAACTCTAATTTATTGTTGAATTGTCTTTTTGAAACAGTTCTACGAAATTGTAGAAACAAAAACTGGCTCTCAAATGTTTATACCCTTCACATTTTCAATTTTCTCAGAATATTCCGATTTAAATCGTTTCAATATTTAAAAACCACCAACAACTCGACAGTATCAAAAATGTGAACTTCATTAACTAAAAACACGGAATTGAACCATTCTCCAGTCAAAAAGTTCAACACAACGTTAAAATGCAATGTGACGAGTATAAAAAGTGAAAATTTTCATAGAAAAAAAGAAAATAACACAATCTGAGAGATTATTTCATCCCTCCCGGCCTTCAGACATATGGTCGATAAAAACTAAAAACTGCTTTGGGTAGTTGATCGATAAAGATTAAGCTACTGTGAGTTTCAGTTCACTCCGTTTTCATATCGCTAATTGGCGCAGCAAACAGGAAACGAACACCGCGGATATGCAATGCACTTGATGTCCTTTTTGATATGACACCCCGCATGCCCACGTTCGATCAAGGTTTATAATTAGTGTCCTTTTATGTTTCAGAGCTCTCCGATCAATTTTTTTTCTTAGCAAATTTAATCGTGGAATCTTTTGATATTATAGATTCTGAAAAGTGAGAGAAGTAGTGACAACTTGAATTATTCTCGTAGCTACCCAAGCAGCAATTCATTGGCTTTAAAGAAGCACTTCACACTGTAGCAATCATATAGTACCACGAAATCAATTTATCGTGTGTTAAAGAAATATGTTGATCCGATAAAACATCCTTAAAGCATTTTCTGGAAAGCTTCAATCATCATTATGGAATAAATTTAAAGATGGTGGTATAAGACTTCCATAAAACTGTCTCTAAACGTTAACCTAAAAAGATACTCCTTTAAATACTCCACTCTTGTGTTTATTGGATGATACAGCACACACATGCAATAGTCTCTCTAAGTCAACTCACATGCACATATTCTTCTATAGCACAGTCGGTTTCATTTTTATAGTATGGTCACCCATAAATTGTTCACCGTAGATTTATAGAAGGATGGACTTTGTGATTTCTTAATGAATTGACACTTATGAAGTGGTCTAATAATTTCTTCAATAGAAATCCTTGTAATCTTGCATGAAACCAACACTTACTCACTTATTGTTATCTTCGGAACCAATTAAGAAGATCTCTCCGCAGAAATTTACTCTATTTTATTGATAAATCTATAGATTTAGGGTGCATTGCAGAAGGTTCGATAAAGAATTGTCAAGCATTTCTATAGAAGCAACTAACCATTTGTAGTGTTTACGAGTAACGCTGACTATATGTGAGGTTGGCTGAGTGGTAGCGTGTAGGATGGGCAACCAACAGACACGGGTTCGATGCTAGCTGCGGAAATTTTGTGTTTCATTTTTTTTCAAATTCGTTCAATGACAGAAAATGATGATACATATAAATCAAATGACGTACGCTTTTTTGAAGCGTAATTTAGTGCTACAATAAGGTTCTATTAGATTAAAAAACGGCGCCAAATGCCATAATTTGACTATTATTCAGTGGTTATACCCTGTAAAGTGCCCCTATTATTGTTAGAAGAGAATATTTTACGAAGTAATATAGGGATGAAATTGTTACTTGGGTATGGCTTGAAAGGTACACGGAAAACACGATAATTTTCCATTTAAGCTCGATTCATTCCGTTGAGGGTCCTAGAAACAGGAAAGAAATACCGGATATGTAATATACTCGGCGTCCCCTTTGATATGACACACCGCATGCCGACCTCCGGTCAAGGATTAAAGAGTATCCTTTTTTATCCTTTTTGGGACCTTTCCGATCAACATTTATTTTTAGCAAAATCAGTTTTAGATTTCTGGGAGCCCTGATTAAAAAACAACAAAAATTAGCCTTACTCTACTTTTCTATTTGAATTGCTAATATGACTGGACTAACGTCTGTTTTGAAAACACAACCACCTAGGTCGTCTTTCGGTCCAGATTCCTACTCTCCTTGACCAGTTTAGACTTTTTCAAAAAGCTTCATCCATTTAGCTTTCAGTTAAATTGAACTTAAAAAATTGACATGTTTGAACGCGTCTGTTTTGAAAACGCAACCACCTGGCTCGTCTTGCAGTGTGGATTTTAACTCATCCCGTCCTGCTTGAGACTTTATAGAAAATTCAGCCGTTTAGCTTTCGGTTAAATGGAACCCATAAATTTGACACCTTAACGTCAAAAAATCTCAAAAACGCAACCGATTTGGACAGCAAGACTTGCAATTTATTTTTTAGCACCAAACGGACTATCGATTAAGAGTATCGTCGACCATTTAGCTTTCAAGTAAATAAAAGTGTTAACCATCTCCCAGTCTAATATGCTCTACAATTGTATGACCACGATCACGTCTCATATCTTAGCAAAATGATGGGTTGATTTGCTTGCTTGGGGCATACTTTACATACCAATTCTTCGATATCCGATGTATACGTATCGGTGAATATCTGTCAGCCAGTCCGTTGGTCGAATGCCATCATCCTCGTCAGCTTTTTAGTAAGCAGTGATTGGTGATTGTATTTTAATGGTAAGTAGAATTTGTTCGATATCACGAACCCGAGGCATCCTTGTAAAGTCGGAATCCATTCATGTTTTATAATAGCTTACCGATTCATACTCAGACCTGGATACACCCATGCCACCTTCGTGTATTCTGCCGGTGTACACTATGTCCACATGTTTGCCTCGTCTACATAGTCTCGCAGAATAAATAGCACAACTCTAGCATATTCATAGATCTCGTTCATGATCGGGATACGCCTTAGCTATAAACTATAACAGGCTTTGTGGAATCATCGACCGATGGACTGACTATTGGCATCCAGTGCGCAAAACCAGCCGACGACGCTTCTTGCTCTAAGACGGGGTATGTATGTATGTATATGTATTGCTATTTCATGGATTTCATAAATTCTATGATTGACGATGACGATCGGTAGTGCGCCTCGCCTTGAATTTTCCTCCATCAATTTCCATTTGCGACAAGCGATCATGCTGTACAGCCTCCAGGACTCCACGCTGATATGGACAGTACAGGAGAACGTCGTCGGACAATTGTTCAGCCTAGACCCCGCATAACCAATGAAATAAACATTTAACACCATATGAGAGATTTTTTGGTATAAAACTCTGCGCGCATTACATATACGATGGATAATTACACCCCGTGACCGGTATGGATGCCTAGATATTTTGTAATTATTCAGATCCTACGACGATTCAATGTGAAAAATGATCATGTTAGGAAGCCATTTTGATGGAAAATACCTGCTGGCTTGTACTCGATATTATCGATCAATCGAATAAGAAACTGTTCGGATATATGAAAGGGATCATAAGTGATTAAGTTCGGCGCGTAGCATAGTCCTTTGCCCGGCATGTATGGTATGTAATATTGTATAGTGGATGGAAAAGATCTGATCATGCAACCATAATCCGATATGCTTCTCTCGTTTGCAACAATCAGTTGAGACTTTTGCATATCCGCGCAAATCGTCAGTTGGTTGCATTCGTTTTCGTCATCTTCATTACAACCCCCGATGATTATAATTATTAATAATATTATTTCATACCGGTGGGCAGAAATCAACAGACGACTTGCTTACGTATACATGTGGTTTAGGGGCCTTTCTTTCTCTTAACAGTCATTGCGATCTCCAACTACCATCCCAGAAGAGAAGAAGAAGACAGTTTTCATGTTGCAGAATGCTGAAGGCGATCGATCGACTTGAAAATGCAGTGGATATTTATTTCGCTATACCATTAGATAAGTGAGCCTGTCGATCATCATCATATTATGGAATACTACGAACGTGGATTGGAGATTCGTTACAAGGTTAGGTAGGGGAAAGGCGACATGATTGAGACAGCTGCTATTCAAAATTATATCCTTTCTGGTAGAATAATTGTACAGTAAAACACGAATAAGTGCAAAACTCGGATGAGTCGTCTTTACGAACACGTACTTTTATGCAGTTGTCAGCCACAACACTTCCTAGTCGATTCTCGGCTTATTATAATATTTTTTGAATTTCTGAGTTTTGAACCCACCTATCTTTGTGAATCTGCACCAATAATGTTATTTTGATAAGTGCACGAAAAAATCGTGAATTATTATCGATGTGCACTTATCCGTGTTTTACTGTATTGACATCCAAACCTCGTATTTAACTGTAAGCCTATAAGGGAGCGTACACACACACACTGCGACCCGAGCTTTTCCGGGCCGGGCGATGCGATGTGTGCACACTCATTGCGATGTCGGGCTGGGCGATGCGATGCGATGTGTTGCGAGCCGATGAGAATTGTTTCCATGACAAGAAAACCTGCTTTTTCAAAGGGATTTTATACGGCGCTAGCTCGTGAGATTTGCTGCTGATGACACTAAGAATGAGGAATAGAACTGTTTCTTCTGCTATACAAGTCTTTATTCTATGAGAGTTCAAGTGATAGTGAGTAATACAATGATAATAGTGATAAGAAGACTTAGACTAAGCCTCTGTGCTAACTGTATAG
Source organism: Microchrysa polita (assembly GCA_949715475.1). Classification (NCBI taxonomy): domain Eukaryota; kingdom Metazoa; phylum Arthropoda; class Insecta; order Diptera; family Stratiomyidae; genus Microchrysa; species Microchrysa polita. The sequence goes on from OX454419.1 coordinate 76,205,978, forward strand.
GCTAGTTTCTAGATTACATAGAATGGTAAATACATTATATAAAGTATAGGAACAGTATTGCCATTTTCAACACAGATCAACTTCGTGACATGGCGGTTCGAGTGTTTTACCGTTGATATTTTCAATATATGTACATACAAATGTGTCGGTATGTTTATGTAGTGTGGCTGATAGGTAATGTAATGATGAATGGCTGAAAGGGGTAGGTAACCTTTCTGTGAATTTGCAGTGATAGCTTACGCGTTTCAAAACAATATTCGGGCGGCATTGGGATTTGGTTGGAATTGTTGTTAACATATAGGTATATGTGGTGTGTATTGAACGCACTTGTCACAGCATGACAGCACAGCTAACTAGACGTCTTCCGGCACGACACGAGCCGGTCTTGCGTTTCCATCCGTGCAGCAGTCGACACGTTCGTCCGAGTCCGTCCTACAATTTTGTAAAAGTACATATACATTCATCGAAAATACATCATAAACAGTATAAAGTAATTGGCCGCGTATTTTATTTCAACATATGAATGGGTGAAATAGGTAATTTATGGAAACATGCAGTGAAATGAAAGCCAGTTGTAGCGTACGCATCCCTGTTTTCTCGGGGAAGTACGTAACCGATAGGCGTGAAAGAAACAATAAGGTAAATTTGTGTCGCCGATTCCAAATTTAAAATAAAAAATAAATAAAAATTTGTTTGGGTTTGCCCGCCCCAGAATGTAACTCCTGTTTTATCGGGGAAATACTCGTCCAATCAGCGTGGGAAGAAACACCAACATAATTATGGGACGCTGATTCCGAGTTTGAGGTTAAAAACAGAAAAAAAATATGGGGTTGCCGGCCTCAAAATGATACCCATGTTTTCTCGGGGAAATACTCTTCCAATCGGTGTGGGAAGAAACACTAAAAGAATTATGGGCCGCTGTTTCCAAATTTGAGGTCAAAAACAAGAAAAAAATGTTAGGAGTAGCCCGACCCAGAATGGTACCCCGGTTTTCTAGCGGTTGCTCGAGTCAAAATAGTACCCCGATTTTCTGGGAGAATACGTCCGAAATTTTCTAATAAGTGTACCTAGCTACGCTTTGTGGCTCACTTGGTTGAGTCGCACTCTACGATGCTAGTAATCTAGAGGTCCGGTGATCGAATCTCGGCGTGGCCCAGGAAATATATAGTGCTTCCAACATTATATACACTCCGAAACTCTATATGCAATGTAACGTTGACTCGAAGTAGCCTATAAAGGGCTGAGTGAACGCACCATGCCCCACAAGAACTGGTCACTTAATCTGTCAGATGCATTGCGCCCGCCCGCAGGTTAAAATAAAAAAAAAGGAAAATTTGTTTGGGTTTGCCCGCCCCAGAATGTAATTCCTGTTTTATCGGGGAAATACTCGTCCAATCGGCGTGGGAAGAAACACCAACCTAATTATGGGACGCTGATTCCGAATTTGAAGTTAAAAACAGAAAAAAATTATGGGGTTGCCGGCCTCAAAATGATACCCATGTTTTCTCGGGGAAATACTCTTCCAATCGGTGTGGGAAGAAACACTAAAAGAATTATGGGCCGTTGTTTCCAAATTTGAGGTCAAAAACAAGAAAAAAAAAATGTTTGGAGATGCCCGACCCAGAATGGTACCCCGGTTTTCTAGCGGTTGCCCGAGTCAAAATAGTACCCCGATTTTCTGGGGGAATACGTCCGAAATTTTCAAATAAGTGTACCTAGCTACGCTTTGTGGCTCACTTGGTTGAGTCGCACTCCACGATGCTAGTAATCTAGAGGTCCGGTGATCGAATCTCGGCGTGGCCCAGGAAATATATAGTGCTTGCAACATTATATACACTCCGAAACTCTATATGCAATGTAACGTTGACTCGAAGTAGCCTATAAAGGGCTGAGTGAACGCACCATGCCCCACAAGGGGTTACGGTACAGAAAAGAGTACCAGCAACAAATCGGGTTGAGCTGCACTGCATATTTCCACAAATGTTACTTTATTGACCCATTCATAGATTTGTATTAAAACAATGCTTGCCAAATCCGAATTCCGCCTTTTTTGTCGGTACGCATACACTACGAACTAGGTTGCACAACACTTTAAATTCCCACAAACGCTATTTAGTAGGCCAGTCCCTTTATTACATTACGTATACGAACATCCATTCATTTAATACAAGTATACAAATCTATAACACTATACATGATCATCGACACGTATGTATGTGTATACATGAAAATTCCATATGGCAATGGAAGCCGATCTGAAAAGAAATCATGCTAATATCTCTCTATTAGCATCAAACAGCGCCAAACAACACGAGACCAAAATCTCCATTTATATGGACATACATACAATACACAATGCCACTACGAAGCCGATCCAAATACAAACCATATCCGCCATGTCGCTGGTAGAAGAATTCATCGGCGACAATGCACATTACAGCTGTTAAAAAAGCACGATGATTCGACATGGAAAAGTTTTCCATCGTACAACCCGACGTCGCATCGTAAGCAGTCTGAATGGTACAAGCAGGTTCCCATTTAAATGCTAAGCAATTTTTTTTTTCTTGCGATGCGAAGCTTTTCGCTTCTCATCGCATCGCCCGCAGTGTGAACGGGCTGTAAAAGATTATTACTGAAATGGGAACACTAGGAGTCCATCTTGTTTATTTAATTTATCTAATTTTCAGTTCCATTCTCTCGGAATTGTGAACGTATACACGACGAGAGCTTGCCAAGTTGTTCAATCGATCTTTTCTTAAGTTACGAGTTCGTAGAGACAATTCATGTGATGATCGCCCAGCGATCGTAGATTTGCATCCATTTTCGAGCCACATTTGCTTATTTTTTGAATGGTGCTACTTTCCTATAGTATCGGCAATGAACTAAAGGAACATGTCTGTGTAGAAAATATACGCATATAGTGCTCAAAACCGGTGTTTTACAGGAAGATATCTTCGTGTATGTACACGTTACTTACAGCACACACTCAAAGGTAAAGGTAGATTTTAATGTTATATGGAGTTCCATCTCTATTCCAATTATTTACTTTATGGTTTAACTTCGCTCGCTAAGCGATCATCACCTGAGTCGTCTCTACGAACACAAACCTTTAGAACCATTTTTCGTATGTTTTTAAAAAAGTGGTATGCTTTTACTATATCAATCTATAATAATGACTTCGAATAATCATCAATTTTTTCCTTGCAGTCGGGTTTAACTTAACCCGGGAACACTAATGTGAGTCATTTTGACGCATATGCCGCAGATTACATTTTTCGTAGAAAAGGCGATACGCCCAACCGGGTTTCGCTACCCATGTTTTCCTTGAAAAATATGTTCCCTACCGAATGTCGAAGGAAGCGGAGGGTTCTGATTTTATGGTAAGCAGCTATTCGTGTTTTTCTGTGACGTCTTTAGTACTAAAGGAACCTTTTTTATAAGTCAAAATGACTCACGTTAGTAATAACCCGGTTACTGGGTGATATTTTACAGTCTATCCAATTATCATTATCAAACACACATTCTTATTATCCTTATATAAAACAAGTATTCCGAGGTTTTTGGCGCATCCTTTCATACTCTTCTCCTTGATATACCAAAGTTTCTGTAGTGAGTCAAAATGACTCATGGTTAGTAATAAGCGCCTAAAATTAAGGTTAGTATTCCCGGGCTAAGCACCTAGACTACACCCAAACGCATAGGACACATTGCCCTATAAAATGCTTCTTGCCCCAAACTCTACCAACAATACAAACTTATCCGGCCGAATTATATTGATATTATGGTCATGTAACATAAAAGTATAATGTTTAAGTTGACGATCTTTTCAAGCTGATCATACGATTTTTGACTTCCCAAAATACATGGTTCCGGTATATTTAGTCATTGCCATCATTATATTCACTGTTATCAGACTATCCTTCTACGCTTCATATCAGGCATAATGTTGACAACACGCGAAAGATCACAACCACTGATGGACAATACTCGTATTCGAAATTTTGCATGCATATTGTCCATTAAATGTATATTCGGCAGAAGATTGATCCCGTAAATTTAAGGGCAAATGCTAAAGGTATATTTAGTAAAAATTCAAGTATACGGCCATTGGAATCGGATAAGCATTTTTTTTAATGATTACTGGCTCACATGACATAAAAGTTTACACGACCGCTTAGAGTAGAGTTTTATCGAGATTATGGGATAAACAACATATTGTTGCGCAAGGATTTGCATGTGAGAACAAGTTTGACTCATATATGAAAGTACATTGAACATAATCATAATTAATTTAACAGGTGAGTTTAAAGAGATTGTTATTCGTTTTGTTAGATTAGGGAATCAGATAAGAAGTATTTTTCAACGATACGTGGAAAAAAATGAAAATGAGGCTGACAATGTAAATCGCCTGGGGCATATCATTTTTCAAAGCGCAGTTTTACTGAGACTAAGGTGTTTGCGTCGTTCCTGCAAAACCCGTGCCTAATGGTCGTATCAGTTCTGTTTTTGGCCTGCTTTTTAGACCTTATCCGGCCATGCTGCTATTACGCCGAATGTACTGCTTTTGTCCTGATTGGTCATATCATAACATATTGTTATGTTTAGGAATAAATAGTAGGGAATACAAAATGCATGTTTAAAGCGAGGGCATAAAATAAAATTGTTCTCTGATCACCCAACAATAAAAAAAAACTTTTGAGTTTGCAAAAAATTCCAAAAATATTGATATTCCTGACAAATTCGAAAGGTGCGCAAAAATTACACAGTCAAAATTCTGTGCCATTTGTATTTCTGATCGTCCTTTACACCCTGATTTGTTAATAGCATTGTCCTGTCTAACAATGACATTTGTCCATGCTTTTTTTCGCACAAAAAAATTACGGGAATGGGTAACTCCAATTTACGGGCATGAGCATGTAAAACTATACATAAAATGAGACCGATATTTCAAATAAGTAAAAATTAAATCAAAACGTATGAAGTTGTAAGAGCGTAGCCAGATGGGAGATGAAGAGAGGCGGGAGCCCCCGACCGACTACAAAAATTCTAAAATTATTAGGTTGAAAAAGTTATAGACTTGCCCCCTCTGAACAGAATCCTGGCTATGCCCATGAGTATGTAGGTACGATGGCTCCATATTATTCAAAATTTGTCTTCTAAATGCTTCACGAACCAATGCAATTGGAACAAACTAAAGGAGAAGATATTGGGCGTATCGAAAACGACTACAAAAAAAATGTCATGAAAATGGCGCCTTTAGGGAACTCAATATTTAAATATTTATTTTGTGGACGTACTCTCTCTTAATTCAACAGGCTACATATACATTTTATATTTCATCTTCCAGTGATCCAAATAGGATATATCACGTGAATGTAATAATAATTATGTGCTATAATCTCGTGCTATATTTGAAAATTAGGTGGCTCTTCCCTTTGGCATTAGATATCTTGCAAGCAACATGTCCAATCAAAATCCCCAAAACATATCCTTAATGGGATACCTACATAATCCCAAAAAACAAAATCCCGCCTGATTATAATCCCGCATTTTACAAAAAAATCCCGTTTAACACTATCCCGACATTATTAAATCCCGCCCCTTTAAAATCCCGCCATTATAAAATCTTGCCATTACAAAATACCGCCACATCAAAATCCCGCGCACTTAACACCCCGCCGTTTTAGCAGTGGCGTAGATAAGGCGGGGATCAAGGGGATCAATCCCCACCTTAGGTCGCACATTTTCTATTATTACTTTAGATACGTAAAACAAAGCAAAAGTAAACTTTTAGCTGGAATTATTCAACGTGTGTAGTGTTCATAAAAACGTGCAACCATTTTCAGAACTGCAATAGAAAATTCAGCACTTACTCAAATTTCAATTGTTTCATTTGTGAAATTGAAGCGTATCGATAGAATAGAAACCCTACAGCACAGGGCTTTACGTTCATTTATTTTTTCACATTGGATCTGGAGTTTCGAACAGGCAAGCATTACTGAAGTAATTTAAAAGTGCTGCTAGAAAAATTATATGTAAGCACAGATTGAAAATTTGTTGCTGGAAAATCTTAATGTTCTGTTCAAAATTTTGAAAATAATGTGGAACACGGAGTGCTCTTCCACAGAAGCGCAATTTCCAATGAGGAAATATACACTAGATAAGATTATAAAGATTTATTCAGGAGAATGGAAAGCTAATGCGAATGAAATGAAAACGCTTCAAAACTACTTCCAATTTTTGAGCATCCTTTACTTTTTGAGTTTATCAATATTCTTTCTTCTTTTTTTAAGTTGAAATTTGACGAAAAATGTTATTGTATATAGCAGGGCAAAGCAAGTCTAGACTTTCTCTAGTTGTTCGCAATTTTATTGAATTTAATAAGAAGAACTCTCAAAGCTATTACCAGGCTTTTAGGTAAATTTTTTATAATACATATTTGTTTTTAGAAATTTCCAAAATTGAAGGAAATATAGTTTTATGCAGGCAGTAACTCGAATGCAAATTAACAAACAAGGAGTTCTGAAGATATCTCATGGGTTTCGCGAAGATATACAAAAATAGGAAAAATTTAGAAAGAGCTTTTAACAACAAAAAGCAAACAATCCATACAAAAAAATTTTTGTAAGTTTAATAATTCCGAAGCTTAGTCTGCTACACTGCACCAGAAATTAACACTGTAAAATATTTGACCAGCATCAGAGACTCGACCGATTTTCTTCTACAACTTTCTACTTTATGGAATGGAAAAGGAAGTAGTACCACGTAGTAGTAAACGGTCCAAATTTTAAGTTCTACTCACAATTTTTGTATCCTTTTTAAACAATTGGCTGATAGCTAGGGCCTCGAAATTTATAGAAGATAGCTGCAACGGTGTCCTACTAGTTTGAAAACTTTAGAAATATTTTATATCTACCCACGAATTTATTATCGGAGAATTTCGATTTAAAAACACAGAAGCTGTATTTTATCCACATTTACTGGGCATTCCCAACGAGCTATGCTCTTCAAAATTTTCCTTTTCTGGAGATTTAAATATATAATTTAATATATTTAAATATTTTGAGATGTCCCGTGACTCCAAAAAGTTTGAAAACCACTGATCTATCCCAATATAAAGCTCTGATACTCCAATCACAATAACAAAAATTTGCACGAAAATTGGAATACTGTGGATTCACTTACCGTAGTAAAAAAGCTAAATTAACGAAGCAGTGTCAGAATTTTTGCGGAGGACGCTTTTTTTATGCCAAAATTGCTCTCTATTTTGCAAATAAAAAAGTTTGCTGAAAAAACACTGCTAATTTGAAGTGTAATAAATGCAGACATTGTTATTCTAAAATTCAAAATTTGATATTTACGGTTGTCAAATTTTGCCAAATGATCCCCTCCCTCTCAGAAAAGCTATCTTCGCCACTGCGTTTTAGAATCCCGCTAGTGGATAGTGAAATAATCTCGCCAAAATACCGTCAAAAATTATTTTCTGCTAACAAAAAAATCCATGTAATGTGATTCCCAGCAGTCGATGCGATACTTCCTCTTAGCATAAATCCGTCGGAATATTTGTTTATTTCTTCGATAAAGATGACAATTTAGCCTCTACAGAACAAAACAGTCATATAGTGGATACTTAAGTCTTGACTACCGAAAGAAAGACTACCAGACCAGCTATTTTTCAAATTAAGTATGCCCATGCGAGGACACCCATTATTTTAATGGTAAATGTGGTGCCGCTTTTTATTTTCCCGATTTTTGAAAGAATACTTTCTATGACGGGATATTAAAAAGCGGTATTTTGAATTGGCAGGTTATTGAAATGGAGGGATATTAAATTGGGATTAGACGGGATTTCAATCGAGCGGTATTTTAAACTGGCGAGATATTGAAATGGCGGGATAATGAATGTCGCGATTTTAAAAAACGGGAATATGATGGGCGGGATATCGTAGCCAACCCATCCTTAATTCTAGTGAAAACGAGACAGAGCCTAATTTCGGGCGCGGCCGAAATTCGGATACCCTTCAGTCTCCCCGGGCTAACAGTTTTTTTCGGGCGTACCCATGACTTGTGTTTTTTTTACGATACAGTTAGACGAACGATGAACTTAGACGAAATGATAAATTTGATCTCTCGGTTCCACAAAGAAGGCCAAATTTTTCTCTCAAAACAAAACAGTTATTTTTTCGAATTGGAATGTGAGTAATAGTGCATTTTGTTGCTGATGGTGCACCAAAAGTTTTTTGGTTTCGTTTGGGTAACGAAACTTCATATAAGAAAATGACAGGTGGGTCAGCTGGCATTTTTTATATGGAATTTCATTACCCAAACCTACACGGGATAACCAAAAAACGTACTTAATATTATTATGTGCTTATTATATTGTTGTGGTTGACTTAATTGAGTTGTCTAGTAATTATTCAGAACCAAAAACTAAAAAGCCGATAAAAAATCACCAACTAACCAATTTTAACGTTGCATTACTTTTTTCCCGATGAGATACAGCTTTCTAGGTTTTTGGTTAAAATACAAACACAAACACAACATTATTTTTAAACCACCCAAAGTAATCTAAAAAAAAACATAAAAAAAGTACAAAAATTTAACCGTAAAATCCGTTCATTATCTCTTTCAGCTGCCCAATCATTTTTGAGAATATACAGAAAAACTGTCAACATATTGAAATGCTCCTCCCCGGCACAAAAAGCCACTTGACCAGCAGCAGTGTGTTGTGCTAGCTGGTGGCTACCGCGGGCGCAAAGTTACATCCCAAAAAATTGATTCATCATCGATTGGCATGGCATTGCAAAAGATACACACATGCGGAAATCAAAAATGTTGAAGACGGCGAAAGCCGAAGTGGTAGAGCAAACGACGACGTCAGCCATCAAATCAAATGAGGCAGCTACATCAGTAGCAAAAACAGTTGAAGACCAACCAGAGCCAAAGGTGCAAGAGATGACGATCATCATCAGCAGCAATGGCATGAAGAAATCGAGCGTAACCCAAAAAGACAGTGATAAAACGATAACGAAGTAGAATACGACGATGACGGACAGAAAAACAAGAAAACTTGATGTTATATCAGTACAAACGGACAAGATTGACAAACCGGGATATGCGACTGCTGCTCACTTCCCATGCCACATTGGAGACATCCTCAAATTACATGGAACACCTCCTAAAAGACATCGATCATAAAATCGGGATCGTACAAAAAGCAACAATTCAAAAGCCAGAGTGTAGATAAAGAAAACGAACGAGAGGAAGTCGATTGCAAGTCACTCTTGAATAGCCGACTTCCTCGACGGTCAGTTTACTTACCGCTGAGGTACTGTTGCTTTTGCTGTTATGTGTTCCCGCTCGCTGGAGCTGTTTCAACCCACGAAGTCTGCACGAGAGACAAATCAAGCAAAGCAAAGAACCGAAATTTCTTGTTTTCTGCTACAGCGAAAAATATGCAGTTAAATGTGTATGAATAAGGTATCAAGTGAAACAGCACGAACATCTGTCGCAACATTAGCGAACCCGAGATACAACTTTACTATAATAGCAACGGGGAAAATGTTGCCAGACTTCAGGCGCAAAGACACAATATATTCTCAGCTAACAATTACATCCACGGAATTTTACATGTGGTTACAGAGCCTATCGACATCTTTATCGTAGCCCAATCAAACGACAACTCATGCTGCATTGCAAGAACAACGACTATACTACCTCTGCAATTCTCCAACAATTTCCGGCTACTATTCCTCCAACTCAACACGCAAAGAAGTTGCGGAAAAAAGTATCGAGATACAGACAGAAGGTCATCGTCGACAACATGAATGGAATCTCTACACCTCTTTCAAATGGGGCGTTGGCAAACTCAACAGTGGTAATTACTTGGTGCCTTGCCAACCGAGCTTGGTGTCTATCTTTTCCGCGTAAGTCGCGCTTCAGTGCACTCGGCAAATACATCTTCTTCGGCTTAGCTCCCATTTCTTTGCAGCTTGAATAATTTGTTAGGTCGTGATCGAAGAAGATGCAAGAAACATCTCTGGCAAAAGTGGCTATGGTGGTGGCACCGCGTGGCCTTCGCTATCTTTAGCAAAACTATCATCGTTGTAGCTATTCCAATCGCAGCTTGTCTTACATGTGTACGCAACATAATCGTACATTTGTAATCAACTACTGGAAATAATTTCTCTTCACGGTCGTGATGTGTGCGCGATCAGCTCAACGTCGCCTTTGAGTTCTGAAGATCGGTGGTAGCGACGGCGATCTGGCCTTGGCTTTTGGGTTGGGCGATGATTCTGCTAGTTTCCAATCGTCGTTGTGCTGAAGCAAGAAAGACGTCTTAGAATCCACCACTTATTTGGTATATGTAGACACCGCCTGGCTATACGTAAACAAATGAAAAAAGAGAGTTTGCTTCTGCACATACATTCGATTCGTTTGGTTCTTATTTTTTAATCTGCAATCCGGATGGCGGTGGCAGTGGTGGGTATTATTTGTTTATTTTTAAATGAATAATAGTGCTGCCAGTTTCGATGGTATTTCGATTTCTCTTTACAGCATACTCATATTGTCCATTTCTTCCGTTAATGAATAGTTCTAAATTTTCTAAATATACAGTTACTAGTATGATACCAAACAAAGATTGCTGGTTTAATTCTTTAATTTAAAAGATTTTTTTTTTATGTAACTCGCAATTAAAACATACATATTTAAATTAATTAAAAGTGTCAAAAAAAAATTGTATAAATTGTATGCATGAGTATAAATTTATTCATTATTCACTTCGTATATAGAATTTGGGTAATAGATGTGCGCCTTTTCTAATACTTTTGTCGTGTAACTTGATGGTAACACTTTCTGTAACTTCTTCTACCGATTTCCTTACCAGGCTAGCGTCGTATCGAATTGTTTGCACTCTCAGCATTCAACTACTACTACTACTACTACATAATACTTTCCATTCGAGCCGGCATCAATGTTCGGCCTCTTGGGACTTGTATTATATGCAAAATCGTGTTCGGCACTGTTGTGACAACCATTTTACCAAACAAGACGACACTTAACACAACAACCTGACGCGCGGTAGCGCTATTTCTGATAACCTTGGCACGGCCCCGGAACCCAGAAAAACCAGCCTTTGCAATTAGTTTGCCCCCGTCGAAGAGATCGAGAATATTGTTAACACATGAACGCTTCCCATACCGAAGAAACCATTTGCAGACTCCTCCTGCTCTGCCGATGCCGGTAGTGTTGCATTTGTTGTATGATGACTATAAAGCGGACAGACACACGAACAAGCAAAACTGACAATGTGGTCGAGAATATAGTGGTCGTTCGACATTTTTATTTCGTGCATTTTCCTCTTCTTTTTTTACAAGTTTTGTTTTTGTTGTATTGTCTTTACCACCGCTAACCGCAGGCTGACGAGTGTCGTAGCGCTTCAAGCGATTGTCCTCAAATTTCAGCTATGGTTGCCGCTCATATTTTTTTTGTGCAGGACAAATTGATCAGCAGGAGTGCATTACATATTTAACACTTTGTAAATTTGCTTAAGGACATGAATTTTGGCGGAGAAATATGATACGCACAGTGTACGAAATAAGACTTCAAAATGGTGTGAAGCCAACGAGACCGCCATATTGTTTGTGAAATATCGTCGTTAGGTACTATTGGTTTATACATTTTGGTAGTTTTTTTCTGAATATTATTCAAGAGCGTGTTATTATTAAATGAATAATGCGGAATATTATGTACATAAGGGCTGAGAATGTAGGTATGCAAGTTTTGGCTTCAGCAAACTTTTCGCTTGAGAAACAAAGTGAAAGTTTAAAAATGAAATAGAATCCATATTCACTTACTTGTGCATTTTAAATGTAGGTATAGGTTTCATGCTTCAAGCACAAAATTAGAGTATAAAGCACGCTTGCAGTGATGCTAAAAGACCTGCTTTTTCGAGCTTAATGCGCCGCCCCGCCCGTCCTGCCAAAATGTCAAAAGTCCTGCTTTTGATCACCGTATTGGCATCTCACCAAATGACGAATAAATTTAAAGAAACCTACATTTAAATTTTATATAAATTTACAAATAAATGGGATTTCATTCTGGTAGGTCATAAGCGACCAAGTCGCTGTTTTATGTTGTCTAAATCCGGCAAGCGATTTGTGCTTCTGAAGCGTCCTGAGACATTATGTGCACACATTTATGTGAATAAATCTGTTTTATTATTATTTATTACAGCTTAAAATAGCATAGTTATAGAACAATTTTGGACATCATGTTCAGTGTGGGTTCATATAGCCCGGGGCAACCACAACCGCCTATCGATTTTTCTTAACTAAGTCCTGGTGCATTCTTGATAAATAGTTACTATCTATGGAACTGGAAACAATGTAAGCAGTTCCCCGTGAAGGCATGTTGAAGACCCTATGCAGGGCATGAAGAGACCTAAGCTTGGTGCCTAAGTGATTGCCAAAGAAGCGACGACATTAACTAAAATTCTCTTCTAATAAAACTACACTGAAAAAATCGTTTGATTTTGGAAAAACAAAATGACAATTATTGTAACAAATTCGAAAAGTAGATACTCAAATATTTGATTTGATTTTCTGGTTGTCCTTCTTTCTGTTCTGCCTTCTTACTAGCATTGCAATGTCAAACGACGGATTCTTGCATTAGTCTTGCTTTTTTACGTGAAAAAAAAAACAAGCGTTAGGCATACTTTAAAAATGTACGAGTAAAGGGGCCTTACTCCGATAATGTCATAGTGAAAATATACCTAGGTACTTAATGTTTTTGGAAAACTTAAATAAAAAAATAAGAAATGCCCCTACACGACCCCACTCAAAACACCATGCTCTTCGGGGAGTTGGGTTATGAAACAAGAATACCATCTACGGGGTTTACCGTCTAAGGGTCACCTAGCCTTACGGCTTTATACCCCGGTCCTTGCGAAAGCGGTTTGGACCTCCGGTTATTTTACTGGCACGGATCTAGTTGCCAGATGGGGATTTCTCCATCCGGTAAATGCACTCACCATCAGGAACCCAACCCCGGGGCTGCATCACCAGCTCGATGTCTTGCTTAACAACCGACAGCCCCCTCGAGACCAACTCCAAGATGGGAAGGGACCATGGTCCCCTGGGCTCACCCATCCCCGAGGTACACTATTTGCTAAAGACTTCTCTTTAGCTGGTGTGATCAACCTTCGGCCCCCTAATGGTTAGGCCTAACGTTAAATTCAGATGTGCACATCCCAGGTTCGTTGGACCTGTTACTACTCGTCTGCTTAAAGCAGACGAGTAGCGCTACCGTTCACATGGGGGTGGCCCCCGTCCGTTTACTAAGCAGCAATTTGACTCAGGACGTGTGGCCATCAATCCACAAACTAGTTAGATATAGGCGCGTAGGCATTTTCGCCAAGGCCATTCTCCCTAACTAGTCCCTTCGTGAATTGGGTTATGCGAAGCCGCCAACTCCGAAGCTCTACACGACCGCTTATAATGGACTCCTCCCCTACGAGGAGACACTGCGGATCGTGTTCGACTTGTATGACTGCCTTTCCGAACGAATAGGGAAAAAGGTCAGCCATGTTGTGAGCTACCCATACATGATTCGGGAGCACGGGAGCGTCATCGCCCGAATGGTCTTTGCACAGATCCACGCCATGGCGTTTCAACTATACAAGGGGCCTCCCTGCGCTGCTCGGGTACGTAGTGTCGCAACTCACCAAAGATCTCTGTCCAACTACAAACAGCCTTCCTTGGCTGAGTGTCACATGGACACAAACCCCCCTGCGAGGGGGGGGGTATGAATCAACAAGTTACCAACTTTTTTGTTTTGAATGCAAAAAATGCTTTTTGAAAATTCTTCGGAATGTGACAGGTGATTTTTAAGGGTGAAGCCAAATGCTATCCGAAATGCTTTCACTTCAGCCCAGTGGCATTCATTTGCACAGTTACTTCCAAACTCTATTACACTAATTTTAACAGAGATTCGGCACGGAACGGCATTGATGCATTTTGTCCATTCATTATTTGGAACAAATCGTAACGGGAAAAAATGGATGCATTTTGTTTCGCCCTTTACATATATATTTTGTAGTGATAAACTAATTTTCGAAACTTTTTTTCTTTTTACCATATGTTTTGCCGCCAAAACTGTATAATCACATTTGCTGTTGTCCTTTTTGCTGAATTCAAAACAGATAAAATAAAAATGCATAAAAGTTGTCCGGGACATACCCCTTATTTTTAACCAATATCTTCTAAAATAGGGTAAAGCCATCAACATTTTCTGCACAAAATCTGGACTAAAATCGAATTCGAATTTTTATAAGCTACAGGGTGGCGTCCCGCAAGATTTAGCTCTCAGTCTTCTCTTATACACCATTTTCGATTCTGGTATGCCAATTTCCGGTAACTACCCAGTTGGATTATTTGCAGACGATACTGCAATACTTTGCAGCGCCGAATAACCCATTTACATAACCGAAACCCTTCAAAATGCATTTACAATCCTAGCAAGAGGAGGTGTTATTTTGATATTCAAAAAAAAAAAAAAATTCGAGAAAAACTATCGGATGTTTATTTCATCAAAAAAGGAAGGTATGCCGTTAATAATGGAAAACAACATCAGCCAAATGACCACCACTTGAATCGACGCTGGGGTGTTGGCGTAGACCTTATCTTTCACGTGGCCCCAACGGAAGAAGTCGCAAAGTGTTAAATCACAAGATCTCAGTGGCCAATTGTGATCACCTCTTCGGAAACTTTTTCCGTAAAAGATCAATGGTTTCGTTGCTTGTGTGGCACGTTGCGCCGTCTTGTTGAAAGTAAACGCAGTCCAGATCAAGACCATCCAATTCCGGCCATAAAAAATCATTAATCATCTCTCTATAGCGCAATCCATTGACCGTTACGTAATTTTTATAGTGAATTTTAATACTTTCAATACGTTTTTGAACCGTGTTTCGTTCCATTTTTAATAATAGCTTATTTTCCACTTGTCAAATGTCAAAAATGACAGCTTCAAAAGTGACATCTACCGCATTAGCGAGCTATTCAAAATAAGACCTCTTATTGGAAAACCCTGATGATGATACTATAGATGGGAAATTAAAATTAAGTTTAAAAGAAAAATTAATGGTATTGAGACAAAAGCATTATTTTTTATAAACGGAAACCCGAACTATTACCCAGTAAATTTTGATAATAACACTATTAATTGGAATCCAGAACATATAAAATACTTAGGCATTTTGCTGGACATGAAACTTACCAGTTCTTCTTAATGAAGCTGCCACCAAATTTAAAAAAAAAATTAAGTTGCTACTCAACTTGCCGTGTTTCTACTCAACTACACGACTTCACTAAATTTCAAATGCTTCTTTTATTCACAATTAAACTAACCTTAATATTTCCTGCGTTACTTAGCTAAATCTTCTTCTTAATAACTTACTTTAGGTCAATTCACCATCTCCTCGGTCACTCATTATAAGTAGGTATGTTCTATCTTGTAAATACTATTTTCTATTGTACTTCTCATTTTCTTATTAAAACTCCTCTCTAACTTTCCCTTTTTTAATCAGTCTCCTAATTTTCTAATAAGTTCACTAATTTACATGCTAAGTTTAAAGCACATATCCGTCTCCAACGGTGTCTATTCTCGGCCAGAATGCTATTGACAGTCAAGACGCATCACAATGCGAGCGCATTTAATATTTTATATTTTAATTCATGAAAGGAGGTTTTCCCCTAATTTCCTTATACATTATTTACAAATAAAAGAAATTCAATCTACTTACTATCAATCTGGTACAGAAACCCATTTGTTTATATACTTGGGAGCAAAGAAATCGACCCACCCCAAACGGTCTGCTTTAAAACACAAGAACTCAAAAACTGAAATTGGAAGGGAAAAACAGCAGTATTTCCACAAAGATAACGGTATGAGAAAATTAAGTCTATTAAACGTACCTCAACGTAGTGCTAGCAGTGTTTATTTACCGAAATCTTTTTTTGAGTAATCGTGCTAAGAACGGAAGCATTTGGGGTGGGTGTTTTTTTTTTCTCCCAAGTGTAGATGTAAGATTATAATAAATACTCAATCACTAAAATTTTCATATAATTAAGAATATTTAAACACTATTATAATTTCGGGCTGAATAAATTTAATTTGAATAAGAATTTTGGTTCTTACAGTACAGAGCTTCAAAATAAAATTTGTGTGACTTTACCAAAAAAAAAAAATCAAATTATTATTTTTCCATCTCAATTTTTCTACGAATATGAGATGCTTGCACGATCCTTTTAAAAATTGGCGCATAGTCTAGCGATCATATGTATATCTTTCTTTCATCTTTTACTCTAGCTCCATTATTTCTAACAGACAATTCATGTAATGATCGCTCAGCGATCGTAATTTTGCTCCATTTTCGAGCCATATTTGCCAATGTTTTGAATGGTACTACTTTTCTTGTATCCACTATGAACTAAAGGAACTTGTCTGCATAGAAAATATACGCATATAGTGCTGGAAACCGTGAGTTTAACTTCGATCGCATCACATGAGTCTCTACGGACACAAACCTTAAATCTTCAAGTACCGACAACCGAACACCACAGATTCGGTGAAAATAATCGAGAAAATCTTTATTTTCTGGTTTTGTTTATTATAAATTTTATTTCAAATTACATAGATATTTTGAAGCACATTTTAATTAAAAAAAAAAACATAAAAAATGGTGCATAAGCAGCTTTTTATTGCATTTTTTACAGAAAATCTAAAAGGCACTCCATTTTCTATATTAACCTTAGAGAAAGCATATAGCAACATAGCAACCCATTGCATGCGTTAGTCCAGAGTGGCTACCTGCACACACAACTCATATGTGTTTGACTCTAAATTAATTTCACTACACCCGCGAGTTAATTCAAATGTCAGAATGTATGTAATAATGTCGATGCAATTATTAATATAGTCTAGCTGGTCTAGCGGTTAGTGCGCGCACCATCGGTGCACAGGCTCATGAGTTCGAATCTCACCGTGGATCATGGTGTTTTTCGAACTCACGAGCTTGTGACGGACTATGATCTAACTCAGCTGTTAAACGAGTACCCATTTATGGGGATAAATGACACTGCTGAGCGTGATGTTGATCTCATTACCTCAACAAAAAGCAGATAAGATCTTGGAAATAGGATGTCACTAACATCCTGTGGCCTTAGTCCAATGCTGGATAGTCGCGCCTGTTATTTATTTTTTAATTATTAATAGTTCTGTCGTCACCTACGACCTATTATCCATGAGGTGTAGCAGAATCTTATTGTTTGGAGAGGTCTAATTTTGGTTCTAGAACCAGTTTACATACTATGTCTTACGAATGTACATATATTTTTTTTCAATAAGATATAGTACCAATGGTCTAGATCTATATGCCAACGGAAGGGTTAATTATCACGTTGGCATTTTGGGTAAGTAGTAGAGTAATAAATATTACGCGAATATTATATTCTCAATTGTAAACAAAAATTTGACATTTAAATTCGGTTGTGTTTTTATTTAGTATGTGTGAGCTGCGATAGTGTGAAAACGGTGGCATTTTTATTTTCTGATGCCCACTCTGTACTAACCAATGACATTTGAAAGCCATATTCATAAGACATTGGTTCGCAATGCAGGTCCTAGTATGGTTTCAAATATTACTCTCGTTCCGGGTTAGCAGGACTCGTGAGTACATGATTGCTTTACAACTATAGCTAAGTGAAAAAGTGACGATAAAACGAACGAAATTTCCAGGCCCGTGTGCAGGGGGGGGTTTTGGGGGTTGAAACCCCCCCCCCATTGGCAAATGTTGCCAGAATTTCTTATTAAATACTATTGTTCTCATAAGGCAAAAATTTAACTTCTTAAAAATGTAAACTGGCGTTGTTAATTTATACATACCTTGCCAAAAGAATTTTCTCTCGCCGCTAGACACCATCCAGTTCCGGACAGTTCAAGCACATTCGTGGTAGAAACTCATAAGTGTTGGTATATGCAATCCGAAAAGCGGTATTTTCCCTATACGGAAAGTATTGTAATTCAAAGATAAATGTAACCGCGCGGCATGTGTAGATTCTAGTGGGTGAACTATTGTAGGACATTGCAGGGGACTTGTGGTTGATTGCAACATTTCAAGGCTCTAGCTGCCAAGGTTTAGAGGTTACATCCGTCAAAAGATGAGATTTTAAGATGAAAAAATCAGCCATTGTACTCTATTCCGATTCCTTTATCAATCTCTATAGGAAAGTGCATACTAAAGAAATGACTCAGCATGGGTTTTTGGTAGTTTTTTCCCAAATTTCATTAAAATCCATTTAAAACGGCGTTACAAGCCGTGCTCTGTGGCCATGATTGTTCGGTCACTACTCTGTGATATAGAGATTCATAGATAGAGAGAGAGAGAGTTTCTAAACTCGTCATGACCGGCCGCAAATTTATTATTCAGAAGAAGATGATAAGAAACATTCTTATTGTAGAATAATAAACTAACAATGCGACTAATAAGTGGTATGGCTGACAACCGTATCACACTCCGAATTTAGTTGTCTTTGTAACGTTGACGATTACACATGCCACACGGTAGTCGTCAACGCACCATGCTCCACTAGGAGTTAGGGTAAATCAAGGTAGGTAAAAGCCTAGGGAAACGACATGGCATCCCTATCGTAACTATGAAGAAATCCTTATTCTCCTCGTGAAATATTGCCACCAGGTTTAGATAAGATTTATACCTCAGGCTCGTCCTTTGGTATTTGGTTTACTATAATTCGGTGACTCACCCCTCGATCCGCTCAGATTCACACTGTCAGTCTCGCATTAAGGTACGTGTTCGTAGAGACGACTCTTGGGATGATCGCTCAGCGATCGTAGTTCTGCATCCAATTGCGAGCCATATTTGCATATTTTTGTAATGGTGTTACTTTCCATGTGTCGACCATAACATGTCTGTATAGAAAATATGCGCGTATAGTGCTCAGAACCGATGGTTTAACTGCGATCGCTGAGCGATCATCACATGAGTCGTCTCTACGAACACGTACCTTTAGAGAATTCGCCAATATTTTTGCGAAGCAGTGCTGTTGCGAAATAGGATAAGACGAAGTGCAAGCGCAGCGAGCAGTGAGCTAATGGAAAGCAATTTGTTGGATTTAGATCTCTGGCTCGTCCATACATTTACTCAAATCCTATAGCTCGTCTGTTAACTAAGATCTCGCTGTCTGTCGCCCTTTTCACAGTTCGCCAAAAAGTTTATACGTAGCGCTGCTTGGAAATAGGATGAAGCGAGCGCAACAAGCGGTGAGTTAATGTCAGGCAATTCGTAAGCTTCATATTTCTGACTCGTCCATACATATATGTACTCAGACCCTGCACCTCGCCCTTTACTCCGCTCAGACCTCGCTCTATCTGTCTCGCTATTCAGTATTCGCGACGTAGTGCTGTTGCGGAACAAGGTAAGTCCAGCGAGCGGTAAGCCAATGGATGACAATTCGTAAAATTTAGACCTCTGGCTCGTCCTTAAGTTTACTTAAATCCTGTGCCTTGCCCTTCGCTTCATCCAGACCTCGCCATGCCTTTTGCGCTTTTCAGAATTCGCCTAAATTTGCGACGCAGTGTTGGTGCTAAGAATGATAAGGCGAGGTGCAAGCGCGGCGATCGGTAAGCCAATGGACGCCATTTCGTGAAATTTAAACCTATGACTCGTCCGTATAACCTGTAGCTCAGAATACTCTGCGCGCTCAGACTCTGTCTGTCGTGCACTAGAAAAACAGCCAATATGTTTGCGACATAGACCTCGGACCTGGAACCTGGATATATGACGCTGGATTTGCTTGACAACCGAATTCCGCTAGTTTGTGTACAGCATTGGGCTTTTGGGAGTCTGGTCACCTTATTATAGCCTGTATATTTTAAACTTTAAATATACCTTTCAATGAAAAATTTGAATATATAAGTTAAACCCCCCCCCCCCCCTTGGATGATTCCTGCGCACGGGCCTGAAAATTTCCTTTGCGGCGATATTTAAAACATTGGATCCTTACCAAAACAAAACATTGTTTTTTGACGGAGGATACATCAAGCTCAAAAAAGCTTCTTTGAGAAATCCACCGTCCCGCTTGTCCATAGTGGGACTACACATTTCTATGCAATCTTCGCAAAAAAGCGCCTCACAGTGTACATATCGATCCGGTTTCGACGGTTTGGGGGCGTCATCCTCTATTGGGAGCGTGTATTTTAAGTCCTATTTATGAGAATCGAACACACTGCCTGGTTGAGTCCGGTTATGCCTCTCCCAATAGAGCATGACGCGACATGTAAGGACTGTATCGAAAGTTCGTCTTAGTAAGCACGAAAAACAGCTTGTTTGACTACGAAATGTTAATAAATTATAACGATATTCTGTACAGTTAAAAATAAACGCATGCAAAACACAACAGTGAATATGTCTTTTTACTTTTTTTTTCGAAAACCATTTTTTATCGTCAAAGAGCCTTCATCGTGTGCAAAATATGGTTGGGGTCATATTGACCACAGGTGTGCAATTCGAATGAATCTGAAGGTATGGCACGAAGGGTTAAATACTAAAACTTTATATATGGTGCTTTCAGAATAGTTCGAATCCTACTGACAGTGGAACAAAAAGTATAACTTTTGTAAGTGTAAATTTACGCAAATCTTTATCCTAGATTTTATTCAAGGAACCTACCTGTTGTAGTAAAAAAAATTGTTCTAATTTTATTTACTTTGAAAAACTTAACTGAAATTCAATTCAATTCAATTAATTTATTTCACTTGATTTTTAAATATATACAATTCAATTACAATAATTTTTAATTAAGTGTTTTTATCTCCCTTATAAGCTTTGCTTGTGATGGAAGATGTTTTAACTAGAGCTACATATCACGTTAAATTAAGTTAAATATTATCAAAATAATTATATTTTGAAATTTACATATATATACATAATGTAATGCTTTAAAGAAAATAAAAAGTACTAAAGAATTCATCGTATTTTAAACTAAGAAGCCATTCTTTTACATTAAATTTGAAAATCTGATACGAGTTGAGATTGCATATTTCGGCAGGTAATATATTAAAACTACTAGGGCCTAAAAATGATATATATTTCTGGGTATGTGTTTTACGGCATGGTGGGACGGGTATTCTTCTATTATTATTAAAACGTATATTTATATTATGTAAAGGTGTGATGATATGTTTTTGAATGTATGATATAACGCTGATTTTACATATATGTAATTGTTTTAGGCAGAGTATCTTTGTTGTTTCAAATAGGTTGGAAGTGGGATGTAGACGCGGAAGTTTGAAAATGTTTTTTTTAATAATTGAAAAACAGCTATGCAATATTGCAGAACTGATTGTATTAACGCATAGTAAATTATTTTCAGTTGATCAGAGGAGAGAAATTGATTAACTGTGTTCAATATAAAAAAGGACTGCCTCATTTTTGTATTGATATGGTCTGCATGCATGTTCCACTTCAAATATATATCAACAACTAATCCCAAATAAGTAGTCTCAGGAACCAAGTTAATAATTCTACAGCGATCACTACAACTGTTATAATTTGAACATTTATTATCATGTAATTTGATCATAAGTATTATTAAATTAAGGTGACCAGATTCCCGAAGGCCCAATGCTGTACACATGCTTGCGGAATTCGGTTTTCAGGCAAATCCTCAGCTATACTATGACACGGCAATTTCATTATTTACGCTTGATACTGTCTCTTAGGTTTCCATATGAAAGGAGCTTAACGTGAAACGTATGTATGTCCAGCTTACTACAGCATTTTTCATTAACTCTCAACTTCCGATTAAACTAAGTGGACGATTTTAGCGAAAGTTTGATGATTTACTCAGATATGACTTTTTGGGCAGTATTTTCACAGATACAGATAGGTAGGACCTTCAAACTTGGAGGGAATGTGCGCCAAGCTGATCTACAAGTACGCCAAATTTCAGAAATTTCGTTTTCCGAGTTATAGAAAATGAGCAATTAGCAAACATAAAAGTGTATTTATCTCTCTGAATAATATCGATCGTCCATGGGTCAAACTTTACACCTTAAATCGCATCTTTCGACGACTGTAATTTCTGGACCTTGATTGCTAAAGCAGAATTTTTTACCAAATGAAATACAGTCTTTTACAAGTTTTCTAAATTTCAAAATTGTTCGCTCACGAATTTCCGAGTGTTGGACAATTTTCAATTAGAAAACTCAATTGTAATTTGGGCAGCCGTAACATCCAAACGCGGAACCATATACTGTGGAAGTAATGGGAGCGCGAAGTAGTTTGATGTAAGTGTGCCGAATTTCAGAAAGATCGGGAAGGGTTCCCGATCGAAATGAACTTATTATCTAGCGACTTAGGTTTAATTGTGTGGCATTAGGAATGCTGTACATTTTGCTGTACATTTCTAAATGCTGTACGACAGGTCAAAATGCTGAACGTCTGGTCAGCTTATATTAAATGAAAAAACAGTCAAATTAAATCAGAATTCATATGGCCTAGGGCAGACGTGTCAAACTCGCTGCCCGCGGGCCGCGTGCGGCCTTCCTGGCAATTATGTGCGGCCCGCGGCTATATCAAAGCAGCACAATGTGATAAACACAAAAATTGTGAAATTCGTAAGGTGAACAAATTCAGCCGTTGAACTGAAGTCTCTAAAAATTACGAAAACTTGTCAGTGGGTTATGCAAGATTATTTTAGGAATTTTTATCAAATACAAACAATTTGCTACTAGTTATTTGGTTTTATAAGACATACCATCTTCTTTGTACAGGACAATATTAACCCTTCTGTCGGCACCTACTACAATATGCATATTCTATACTCAATAGGTCTGGCTGGACCTACTGAGAAAAAATTTTTTTTTTTAGAAAAAGTGAAATTTTTATCGGTATAATCATTCTACCCATTCTTTACAACTATTTATAAACAATAAAAACATTAAAATCATTTTTGTAGATATACTAGAAGCGTTTTTAACCCTCATCCAGCGGCAGATTTTTACAACGCTTGCCGGCGGCAAAGGTACACCTGTACCTTAGTACATTTTGTATGAAAATCTTCACTATTTGTATGAATTTTGACCGTAAAACCGTTATATTATGTTGACTAGTCACAAATTAGTAACTGTTTTTGCCGGAGTGAATGTTTTAAGAAGTTGGGTTTATGTAGATTTAATTTTTGGACTGGGTAAATTTAGGAAATAGGCAAAATTTTAAAAAGAAATTTGAAAAAATGGGTTGCTTGGAATTTTAATTTGACGAAATCTAAAATTGATTTACAAATGAAAAGTAGAAAACGGTTCAAATTAAGTCATTAATGATTTTAGAATGTTTGATTTGCGAATTGTGGAGTCTTAGGTTAAAATTTACCCCCCTGCCCCCAATATATTATTCTGTTACTAGAACCCGTTATCGCTAACTAAAAAAAACGTCAATAATTATCACATTATTTTCCATAAAACAACAATATTTGAAGCAATAAATATATTGGAGAAATGAGTAAATGTGTTATTATACGAAAGAAAGGTCCTGTCAAGCAACAAGCATGTAGAATCGGCTAGTGTAATTTTCAGTCTCTAATCTTTGTAAATCTAAACTCAGGCCAATTCCTATAGTAGAAAAATATCTAAAATTTTAATTGTGATTGTTGTTGGTTAATTGTAATATATTTGCTCGTATATGTAATTAAATCCAAGGATCGATTGAAAAAGTAAAACAAGAAACCGAAGACATGTGGCATATTCTATAGCAGTTATCGGTATCTATATATGGTACCGACGTACAATTCAACCAAGTTTATGTACCACCCAAACATCCATTTAGAAATTTGGTTGCATGCTTCTGCTGGTTTTCAGATGAAACTTCAAAAGGAACTCGGGTGGAGGTCCCGAATTACACAAATAATAAATATTAGGTGATGGAATACAAATTATGGGAATTTGTGGTAAAGAAAAGCAACCGCTAAAATCCAAAATTTTAGCATTTGTTACAAACCTAATTTTCACTAGATGTAATGGGGAAAGAAGGCGTAATACATTGTATTGGTTGCCCCAAGCCATTACTTCAAAAAGTTTGGTATGCCAGTAAAATATTGATGTCAAATAACCAAAAACCGCTGTATGAGTTAGCCTAGTCCTTATAGATCGATATCTCCAAGGACCTTGATCATTACAAATAAAATTCGTAAATCAAATACTTCTGTACATCACTCGATTCTCAACTTATTGATGCTATAATAAATCTCTCTAAGCATGAGCATTCACCAAAAATATTTTATTTTCGTTTTTTGTAAATTTTCTTCCATACAAAATATATGAAGGTACAAATGTACCTTTGCCGCCGTTAAAGGGTGTAAGATTATTTTTGCTCCCTAACTTGGGGATGGGTGGTCACACATTTCTGAAATTTGGAATACATATCTTAAACTAAAATCGTAGAGATGTCAGAAAATTTCAACCCGATCGGACCCATAGCAAAAAAGTTACGGTGTTTTAAAAACGAAAAAGGTACACCTGTACCTATCCCGCTGGATGAGGGTTAAGAAGACATATTTTGAGGTGGTATTAGTACAAAACTGTTTCTCCCTTATTTTCTTCTATTTTTGCTTCTCTTTTTTCATTGCGTATCCGTACAGAAAGTTTGATCGAATTCTCCAATTCCAATATCTTTGGGGAAATATTTGGCGCTTTGTAGGTAGATTTTACCGCGATATTAGTCTGCAGATTTAGGGAAAAAGATAGAAAGAAATAGGGAATTTTTAAGCGCAAAAATCATTTCTTTCTAAATTTTAGACAAATTTCTCAATTAAATCTATTAAGAAACACAATCGTAAGTCACTAATACTTAGTTAATACTATTACAAAGGCAATTAAACCCGTTTGAATTTCCTAGAATCAAATCTCAGTTGATTAGGTGATGTTATAAGACGGCATAAAATTAGGCGTACCCAATTTGCGAACTTGACAGGTTTCTTAAAGCAAAATCTCAGAAAATTTTATCGTTTATCGTACAAATTGAATTTTAATGACTGTATTACATCCTAAATAGGAGATTTTTAGAAGAATTTAATATTTTCCCTTTATACCTCAAGACGAAAATGGGGAGAAAAACTATAGGTCTGGCCAGACCTATTGGGTATCAAAAAGCACTATAAATTGAAAATCATCAAAAACATACTCAAAACTTCAACCGATTTTTTTAAATTTTTGCAAAATGCTTCTAAACACATTATTCTAGGATATCATGAAATATGAAGTCGCTGCGATTTCATTTTCCATACTTTTTTGACCAAAATATAGTGCCAAAGGTCTGGCCAGACCTTTGTGCCGACAGAAGGGTTAAGCCTCTCCGTGACTGTTCTGTCTCGAAATGCAGTTAATAAAAAATTGGTTGGCTTTACCGGACATGAATTGAGATTTATTTGAAAAAATGGCAAAACATTAAAAACTACGGAAATCTTGGATTTGGTGACTAAATCACCTGAATGTAAAATTCCAACATAATATAGGTAATTACAGTAGTGCCTGATTTTTATATTTTTAGATTTATACTTATTAAGGTGTATTGGTGCATGAGTTTTGTTTGAAACCATATCAAAAACAACTGTTTGCCTCCTTTAGCCACCCTTCTGCTGAAATGAATTTAAACAGTCTGCTTTGGTTCCCAATGTTATTCTAAGCGACCTGGATGACCGTTGCTACAATTTTCATCTGTCCGAAATTTTCGAAAATCATGTAATTAACAGAAAGTGGTTACTCGAATATCAATCATATTTTCGCGTTTTCACTTCTTGTCTTAAGTTTTTAATGTTCTTGAAGTACATTTTCGAAAGGTGGAAGTTCTCACGGATAATCCCGAAGCCGCTATAGAGATCCAGACTTTCTGTCATATTTTAAAAGTAATATTCTGTAATCAACTTTTGTAATACGATTATATAAAAAAAAATTAAATTTTGCTCCTGTGGCCCACCCAAACCCGAATAGAGTCTTATTTGGCCCTGGCCAGGTTTTCAGTTTGACACCCCTGGCCTAGGGTGCTAGCATAGCTAAGAAAAGGTTTAAATTTCGATTAAAAAAAATGCACTTTCTTAGTCAAAAATAACAAATGGTTGAATATTTTATGTGATGGGTATAAGCGTAAAAGCCTCTGAGTATTAATTGCTTATCTTTCGAAATCTACATATATAAAACAAAAAATCGATAAAATATGATCAGAGAATAAGTAAACATTGATAAAATTGAAATAAAATCATATTAATGACTTCTTTGTGTGTATAATGAAAATCTAGTATAATAAAAACCCGACCAAGACGTCTAGAGTGTATATGACAAAACAAAACATAAATGAAATAAAAAATGCGGAAAAAAACATCTTTATGAAATCAAATCAAGAAAATTGATGTCAATATATGAAACTTATGAAATGAAATGAAATGTAGACCCACCTGCTGATCCCCCAACTGTGGTTTATTATCCACACCACCGCGACTATCTTTTTTCGTAGTCGCGCTTCAACTTAAGAATCCGGACAGAAAATGTCTAAAAAGTTTATTCAAACCCATACATATTTACAGGCACACACACATATAAATATATACATACATATGTCTATACAAGATCATGCAGGGAAACACATTAATTCTCAGATTAAGTCATTGCGCGTCCGGCTTTAAAATGGTGTTGCGAGTTCCACGGTTCGGATACGCCTAGAGAAGTTGTTTCAGAGGGTCGATTGAAAACCAATAAAAATTCGATTAAAATTTATGAACTCCCATTAAATTTGTTTGGAATGTCACATTAAATATTCACTAGAATTGAATTGGTTAATGAAAGAGTTGCCAAGGTGTTATGTTTGTGACTAGTTTTGAAAAATGATAATTTGGCAATAAATAGAGTAGATATCAGCTTTTAAAGTAAGAATCTATTATGCTAAAAAAAATTAAAAAAAAAATGTTCATGATTAATATTGATGTGTAGCACACCTGTTCATAAGTATTAAGACTGTATTAATATTACAGAATGGTCTCTTTACGCCAAAATGATTACATACTTGTCAATTATATAAATTTCTTCGCGAATAACAGCCTTTCATAATTCTTTCGGGAAGTATGATTGCCATAATTCAGCTGCCATCAGTAGCACGAAAAACAACAAGCCGATAAATGACCATATGTGCGGTAAGTCTAGACATAAATTTTAATGCACCCATCAATTTTCCATTTCACACTTACCGCCCATATATAACACTGAATTAACCGCATCTTAAGAAATTGATATTCCCCATAGTTGTCAATCATACAAACACCTCGGCCATCTCAGAGCGATCTTCAGTTCCAGCTCTTAAGTGCTAAAGAATCTTTGCGACCAGTTTTTATCACTGCTTGGTCACCGAAATTCATCTAACACGATTCATATGCAAATTTTGCATGCGTCCAACAGATTTCATTCGACATACGCGACGCTCAACCGTTGAACTGGAAAAAAACTAAAAAGAGGATATTTTCAAAATTTATGATTATTAGACTGACAGTGCGAATAAACACAAAATAGGAACTAGAGATGTTTTGCTGTTTGGTGGTCCATTAAAGAGTGTCATGAGTCGCGCGAAAAGCAATCAGATGAACCACCAAAATACTTGAAAATGAATATATAGAAAAAAACATTCAAGTCCCAAAGACAGTTTTAAGCATAATTCAGCTTTAAGATGATGACAACAAGAGTGAAGATGCTAATCGAACTATAACACTTCTTGGACTTGCTTTAAGTGCCGCACGTATGGAATAGAATGCGTGTGTGGGATGGTCATTTACATAAAAATACATAACATGAATGTGGTCGAGGATGAAAACCCCGTCTAAATTAGTCACGGCTATCATGTCGTAATAAAAATGTTCATAAAAATAGTCACAAAGTGTTCAGATGTGTAAAAATTAGGTGAAGATTCAAAACAAAAGACTTAAGCGGGTTACCGGATATGTGTAGTTGGTGTCAATATTTTTCACGATGAAACAATGTTATTAAAACGTTACATAATTTGTCTAAAGTAATTTGTAACATTCAACCAAATATCACTTATATTGTAGAATAATTTCGAAGTAGGTTGACAAATAGAAATTATTATATTAAACCGGGTGCCGTATTTACTAACCCGAGTTCAGTTCGAGGCATGAATGGGTGAGGTTATAAAACACAACGTTCGCGCAACGTTTCGCGCAACGTTTCAAATCAACCGGCCGTTACGGATCAGAAACTTCTCCCTACAAACAGATCCCCTAAGCGCCCCCTTGCGATGCATAGCTTGATTGATTGACAGAAATTTACAATCTGCCGTCGAACCGGTGCATTTCCGCCCTCATTTATTTATAATCAAAATAAAATGTATCTGCATCTCGTTTAAAACTGGAAATTTTAATTTTCGAGCAAAACGTATCAGTCAATTGTCACATTTGTCACTTTCCGAGAGATGGCAATGGTAACCCCAAGTCTGATCCGGATCTATGCGTTCACAGAACACAATAGGAAACGTTTCGGAAAACGCGACACGTTACGCGAACGTTGTGTTTTATAACCTCACCCAATGTCTCCAACTACACCCGGGTTTGTTTGTAAATTTATCGCAATAAACCGGTGCGGAGTTGAAAACATTTTTGCCTTGAGTTGCATACGGAGATGCATCTACAACGTACGTCCAACAAACCCGTATCGAATTGAGGGGTGAGTGCCTCCAACTTAACACGAGTTTGTAAGCAAAGATATCGCAACAAACACGTGCGGAGTTGGCATTCATGACTCGAACTGAACACGGGTTGGCAAATAGGCTATCGAGTGGCGAAAAATTAATCACTCTATCGCACAATGCTCTAATTTTTAATGAATAAGGTCCAACCTGAATCATATGTAATATTTGTCAACTAAACTGCTGCGGAATACAAACAGACAAGCAATTTATTTATTTATTTAAGATACCAAAACAGGAAAAAATAATCCAAAAACGGTGCAATTTAACAATTTAACATTCAAGAGTTTAAATTCATAAGATATTGATCAATATATGTATACATTAAGTAAAAAACCAAACAATAGTATAAGAACGCTAAAAATTGAGGTAAAAACGAGACCGAGGCTAATTTCGGGCGCGGCCGAAATTTCGATTCCCTTCGCCCTCCTCGGGCTAAAAGTTTTTTTTTGGGCGTACCTACTACTTGTATTTAATCCCCCACCCCCATTCTTTTCCTTCCGATTCCATTTGTTTTGACCTTTTTTGTTGCTTTGATAAAGACACATTAATTGAAGGTTTTGTGAAATTGGTGTAAAAAATGTTTCTTAGAAGAACCAAAATGGGGGGGTTGGTTTTGTATGGCTGCCCCATGACACCATGGTCCAATTTGATCGATTCTTGCATATGTTTTGTGTCGTCCATAGAAAAACATTTGTGTGAAATTTTGTTGAAATTGGTGCACAAATTAAAAAGTTTTTCTTAGAAGAACCTGATTTGGGGAGTTGGGTTTGTATGGCAGCCCCATGACCCCATGGTCTGATTTGATCCATACTTACATATCTTTTTTGTCATCAATAGAGACATATTTGTGTGAGATTTAGGTGAAATTGGTGCACAAATAAAAAAGTTTTTCTTAGAAGAACCTAATTTGGAGAGTTGGGTATGTATGACAGCCCCATGACCCCATTGTCTGATTTGACCGATTCAAACATACAAACTGCCTGCAGCAAAAAGAAGCATGTGTAGAAAATTTCAGCTCTCTAGCTTTTATAGCGGCCGAGACGGACAGACGGACAGACAAACAGACAGACAGACAGACAGACAGACGGACATCGCCCAATCGACTCCCCAAGTCATGCTGATCATATATGTATACTTTTTATATGGTCGGAGATGCGTCCTTCAATGCGTTACAAACTTCATGACAAAGTTAATATACCCTTTCACTCTATGAGCGAAGGGTATAAAAAACAAAAATTAAACAATTAATAAGAAAGGATAAAAAAAGAAAAATCACCACAACGTCTGTTACTGACAGTTTACTGTGTCGTAGATTTTTAAACGAAAAAAGCGAAGTAGCCAAAGAACCGAGCTGTAATCTATCATAATTGCACATGGAACGTATAAGAGACGATTTCATGAAAACCGAAAGTTCAGCTGTTGGTCAGTTAAAAACGCGTGTTGTAGGACTGGACACGGTAAATTACTCTTCCAGCGATGAATTTAATAGACCACAACATAGTTCAAAAAGAATGCACTCATTAAGCTTGAATATTAGAGTCCTTGTAAATTTACGTTGGACGGATTCTAAGGCGGTAGTATATGTGGAAGATGTAGGAGACTATATAAAGGAGGGATACACTCGAACGCTACGTACTAGAGAAACAAACAGTTTAATGGAAGAACTAATAGAATTAACCCTCGGATAAAATAACAGGCGCGACAATCCTGCATTAGACTAAGGCCGCAGGATGTGTTAGTGACATCCTATTTCCAAGATCTTATCTGCTTTTGTTGAGGTATTGAGATCAGCATCACGCTCAGCAGTGTTATTTATCCCCATAAATGGGTACTCGTTTAACATCTGAGTGAGATCATAGTCCGTCACAAGCTCGCGAGTTCGAAAAACACCATGGAACACGGTGAGATTCGAACTCATGACCCTGTGCACCGAAGGTGCGCGCACTAACCGCTAGACCAGCCAGACTATAACCCTCGGATGGTTCATGTAAATTTTACATACGTAAATGGTTCAGTGGGGTCTGACAGACCCCAAGGCAAAAATCGCTCTAAAACTTAAATTTTTGCTTTTTGACACATTTGTGTGAAATAGAAGTAATTGTGAAGCCTTTTGATTAAGTCGTAAATAAAAAAAAAGTGTATTTCGGACATTAGTTTTTAGTATGTTGAAGAAAAAATTAGGTGGTGTCAAAATTGAGGGTAATTTGAACTCACAAATGAATCAACATAAAAACTATAATTTTTACAAAATTTTGTTTTTATTAATCAAAACGTATTAAATACTAATTAACAAAGAGAAGTACATCAAAATCCTTTAGGTAAGGTAAATATTTTTTCTTAAATCCGTATCCAAGATTAGTCAATATTTAGAGCATTCTTCTTCACAGCTTTTTACTCGATGGTCTTTGCAGATTGGCTTTTTGCACTCGTTGCATAAGTATTTTGTCTACCGATCCTTTGCCTCTTTGGGGGAGCATCTGACCCCATTGGGGGCCTGGGGCATTAGCCCCCATGGGGGGGGGGGTAAGCTGAACAATGCCGAAAAGTCGTTCGTCGAGGAAGCTTTATGTATTATGTAAAATGCCCACCTTATTCTTATGCTCATAAAAGTAATTAATTTATGAGTTGACTAAAAAAAAACATAAGTTAATGAGACAATAGTGAAAGGAGATCCTCATAAATGAAAACCAGGTAAAACCGGCTTAATTTTGAATGAATTGAGTAAAAAATGTAAAAGCCCCTAATTCAAAACACCCTTAATTTTCCATTCCTTTCAAAATTAACATATATAATTTCCCAAATGGACTCTAATTACAAAGTTTCAACACTTCCCGACTATCATTATTACATTTTATCGTTTTCCAAGTAACATACTTTGAAAATATCCCAAAAAATGAAAAATGTACTTTTGTAAAAAAGACATATACGTAAATGGTTGGTGGGGTCTGACAGACCCCAGAGCACTTTCAAACTACTATAACTTTTTAACAAAATAACAAATTCAAACAAATTCATGCTTAAGGGAACGTATATGATACATACTTAAATTACATATGCATCAAAATACCATTCAATAATTTTTTCTATGCAAATTTTAAGATTTAAATTTCTCTGGGGTCTGTCAGACTCCACTGAACCATCCGAGGGTTAAAGTCGCTATAGGAAAACCTGCGAGCTTAGATGCTTTCTTTATTGTTCCGAAAAAATGTGCATTGAATTTAAGTGGACACTCAAAAGCGACTCCAAGATCGCTGAAAACAGAGGCATAAGTTAGGTCAGTAGCATCGATTTTGTAGGGGAATGACAAAGGCATGGTTTTTAGCGAATATACCATAGCATTACATTTAGAAACGTTAAACTGGAGATGGTTGGAGCCGCACGACGCTGATAATGTATTTATATCTGATTGTAATGATAAACAATCATCAGGGCCAGAAATTGAAGCAAAAGTTTGTAATCATCTGCGTATACTATATAACAAACAATGGTTATTCATAAGAACAGGTCACTTATTTAAGAAAAAACTGAAGAGAAGTGGCCCCGAAATAGAGCTCTGAGGAACTCCAAATGAGGGACAGAATGGCACAGGAAGTGAGTTACTAACCTTCGGGCGGGCGCAATGCATCTGACAGCTTAAGTGACCAGGTTTTATTGCGCCAATCAGCGATATGAAAAGGGAGTGAATTGAAACTCACAGTAGCTTAATCTTTATCGATCATCTGCCCAAATCAGTTTTCAGTTTCTATCTACCACTTGTCTGAGGGGCGGGAGGGATGAAATAATCTCTTATATCCTTATTGTGTTTATTTTCTCCTTTTCTATGAAAATTTTCACTTCTTATACTCATTGTCATTACATTGCGTAGTAACGTTGTGTTGAACTTTTAGGCTCAGCAAATCGTTCAATAGCGTGTTTTTAGTAAAATAAGCTCACATTTTTTAAGCGGTCGAGTTGCTAAAGATTTTTTAAATATTGAAGCGATTGAAATGGGAATATTCTTAGAAAATTGAGTATGTGAAGGGTATCAAACTTTGTGAGCTGGAATTTGTCTCAAAAATTTCGTAGAACTGTTTCAAAAAGACAATGCAAGACAATTGCAACAATAAGTAAAAGTGTTAAATATACAGAAACTTAGTTTCATATTTTCGGGTGAAACATTGAGTCGCTCCGATCAAGGACCCCCATTATCCCCGCATTTGAATTTGACATGCAAAACGGCACGTCGATAGGCTTGTATAAACCACTGACTTCTTAATGACTTTTAGTAAAACTCCTAGACTAGACTAAACGCATGCGGATCGCGTGCCGCGAGTTAGTTAGATACTCCACCTACCATTGGCGTAACGTACAGTGTTCCATGCAGGCGTTGGAAGACGGGCCCCCAATCCAAAGGGGCCCCAAAGACCGAGAGCCCAGATTACTTAGTACCGCCGATTTATGTCATAAGTTTAAATTTAGGCTTTAATTCAAAAATATTGACACAAACATGTTTTCCTATCAATCACAAATTGAATATTTTCCAGATCAAAATTACAAATTTCCGAATCATGTTGACGAATTTCCATCACCATATTGCATGTCAAATTGATGAATTTAAAAATATAGTAGACAGATTTCTGTTAGAAATTAACAAATTTAAATTTATCAAATTGACGAATCAAGACCAATTCGAAATGGAAATCCGTCAGGAAGTTTTTAAAATTAGTCAATTTGAAATGAAAATCGGACAATTGTAAATTCTTTAGCAGTTTTTGAATATCGCCAATTTGTAATGGAAATTCCTCAACATGACTTGAAGAAAAGACAATTTGATCTGGAAATAAGTCAATTTGACATGAAAATTCGTAAACCAGATTTTAGAATTTAACAATTTGTAATAGAAAAATTCTTCACGATGATTTGGAATTTTATCAATTTGATATGGAAATTCGTCAATTTGATCTGGATATTACGTAGATTTATAATGAAAACTTTTCAACGTGATTTTGAAATTAAAACTCATCAATTTGTAATGGAAATTTGCCCAGTTGTAATAGAGACTCGTCAACATTATTTTAAAATTCGTCAAGTCGGCATGAAATTTGTTTTAGAAATTCATCAATTAGATCTTCAAGAGAATTTTTTTTCTTGATTCGAAGGAGGCTTTGACAGCTCTTGGACGTTGTAACAACGGGGTACCTTCGGGATAATTTATGTCGAAGAACAGGCTACCGTAGGGGCAAATTAAATTGTAAATTTAACTGTATAACGAAAGGGCCTCCTCTTTTAGTTCGAACACAAATAATTTGAAAAACGTTACGCCACTGCCACTTACAGTGGTTGTCTGAGACTCTCTTATCAACTATTCTATTTTGGGGTGTGTTTCTGCCTATAAATCAAATAAATGTAAAATAATATCACACTCTTTTGAATAGGAGGAAGTATGCTTATATATTCTTATTCAACAACTAAAATTCGAGATCTTCACAATACAACTGATAAATATGAAAATCGATAATTTACAAAATTTAGATGATATTATAAAAATTACTATTACTATTTTATCTATAACCCTGCATACTTAATACCCCGTTACATATTCAAAGCCAAATCCATCAACTTACACTATTCTTTAACCAGCTTTTGTGTCTGCGGATGCAAAAGATATTTATCAATTGTAATTTGCAGCAACTAATTTGTTTGTAAGAAATTGAGACAAAATTGAGACAAAGTGGAGTCCCTTCATGTCGCCCATTGGCAATGTGTATGTTCCAAGTCTACCAGACCTCTATGCAAGCATGCTCATTGGCAAGGTCCTACCAAGTCTTGCACGAGTCAATTCCATTCAAATACGAAATGCTGTCGCAGTCGTCGTCCGCGCGAGAAGTGTGCATATAAACGAGCTGAGTAGAAGAAGACCTTCGAGAGGGTCTCAAATGTATCCCGATAAATCTTCGTATTCTGTTGTTGGTTGCACAAATAAATTTATTGGCATGGCACGCAGTCATTTTATGTATTCTGCCAATGCTCGATCGCACAGACCATCTTCAATTCCTTGTGTGTGCAATATATAATGTTAAGCAACAAACACCATACTTGATCTACTCGCGGTCATACGCCGTGCAAGAGACTTTTAACACACAACATACAGCTGTGTCGGGTTTGCGTGTGGATCTCTGAACTAGACCAATTATTTGTACAGGAGGTTTTATTACTAAAGAAAATATAGTTCAGGCAACCATTGGGAAAAAAGATATGAGATCGGAAGGTATTATCACACATTTCCCATGTTCAGAACGGGAGCAGTTAGCATATCACCAAAATTTGAAAATTCAAATAAGTGCTACAACAAAATGCAATATATAAAAGCACGTATTATTGTTTATCCATTTATTCTCATACTTCTTTTTTTATATTTATGAGCAATGACCGATTTTCCCGAGGGATAATACCAGAAGTGTCTATGTAAATTTTAATGCGTCATGGGCAGTCCTGTTTCCAATGTTTATGCTGTTTAACGTATGTTTACACAAACATAATATCCACTTGCAAGCTTTTTACCATACTAACATTAATTTCAGTGATGGCGAAATACTTAAGCATGATATATACTGGAGAGTATCCGTTTTGGAGGACTACAGTTAATAATGAAATATTACCATGTAATATCGTTATACGAACAGTAGAAAGAAAATCTGTACCGATCAACTTACTACAAATAAATTTCATTCAAAATTGAAAAAAAAAATATTCCAATGTGCTTTAAATCTTCCTATCAAATAATTTTGCAACAACCGATTCTCATATAGTCACTATAAATGTTCATCAAAACCCCTGGCATTACTCACAAAACCCTAACTGCATCTGTTTCCAAAGAACACTCATAAATCGTCAAATTCAATCCAAAAGTTTGCCATCTTTCATATTTGTTTGCATGGCTCCAGATTTATGAGATTTTTAGTGTTCAATGCGGGTTTTAATTGCATCTCGTCTCGGGGCCTTACATAATTGAAATGCACTTAATCCGCCGTAAGATCTGCTCGTCGACAAAAAGTACCTTTACCGCTCGGCTCGGTCGGTCAGTCCGCGAAATCACTTGGTCAACCACAGTATACCATTTAGAGTGGTAAGTGACTGTAAGATCAATCGCACAACAATGGTATGCGATCCGCGTAGGCTTCATATGCGGAAGAAGCATTAGTGCTGGCTTTGATATAAGGCTTCATCGACTTTGGTGCGCTGAGGTTTGCTGCAACCCAACAAATGTCTCCTCAAAAGTACACTCTTGTCTGCGTCTTATCGTCAACTTGGAAGTGCTTGTTCCGCACCTATATACACTACACAATAGACATCGCCTGTGGTTTGTGTGTAAGCCTAGCTAGCTGGAAGGGAAAACTAGAGGAAAAAGGCTTTTACCGCATTCGTAAGAATGTATTCAAGAATCATAACCCGTTGCCTATAAGGATAGGCGGGCGACTAGAGTAAATATGAAAAAGGCGATTTATGAAGTGACAAGAACGAATTGGATTGCGAAAATTAAAATGAAAGATGACTTTAGTCGGTCAGGTAAAAAATCGGTCATATATCAATGTCGTAGACGAAGGAATATTTGCGTGTTGCGTAAATATGTCTCAACCATAATAAAGTGACAACGGATGGTGGTCTATTGTATGGGATACATTAGTATGTGAGATTGGCAAAGACTAAGAATTCTCCTACGCAACTTACAAAATGTCTGAGCCAGATTTATGGCGCAAAGTTTTAGAAAATAAGTGCATACATTGGTACGATTTTAAATTTATCATCTAATACAGTTAGATTATACCTAGTTGCAGTAGACGATAAAATTTGCAGTGCCCCTTCAAATAGCTTTGTCATGAAACAAAAGACTCAAGCCAGTAACCATAAATTTTAATGGAAATACATCTGTTTCATAATTTTTGCATTGCTTTTTATATTGGGAGCACAGTTATTACTAAAAATTGATCTTTTTACTCCTTTCTTTTGGTCTGTATTATTTTACCTACACCGCGTCCGATGTTCTCATTTCCGTTTCACTTTACGTGTCGCGCCTACTTAGTCGATAGGAGTTATACACAAAATTATTTCCAATTTGACTTTGTAATCAGATACACTGCAACTTTGATGTCCTGCTACATGGTACGCTATACAGAAATATCTCAACTATTCCCGAAAATATCTGACAGTAAACCTAATCGATTCGTATGGGAATTTTTGAAATTTGATCTACAAGAGAATTCCTTTTGTAGACTTTTAAACTACCCGATGGAATGTCTAGCATTTCGGGTTGACTTTTGAAAAACCTGTAATCGTTCGTGCGGCTTTCGGACCGCGTCCGGAGTCCCAATGTTTCATCATGTCACTGCCACCGTGAATGTTGTTGTGATATGGGAAATGAAATGAGCCGAAATTCCGTGGCCGAGCCAAATTTACACAATAACCTGCCCAATGTGGACAAATTTTTTGGTATTTATGAGTTGGCAATGCACTTGTCAATGTTCCTTAAGAATTTTGACCATTTTCAGAGTAATTAACATCTCAGCATTGGACTACGTATATGTTCAGATGGAATTAAAGATGGCGTCATTCCAGATTAAGTAGCATGGCGGTCTAGGGTAGCGTGGCGTGGTAGCATCAAGCCCATAACCATTGCAACAAATCGCTCGGGAACATAAAACATGCCCACATTCGTACAATTACTTGCACCTGAGGAATGAACAAATGAAACAAAAACAGGGTTCACGTTGTGAAATTATGTCGACAAATCCTACGGGAAAAATATTGAGAAGAAACGAAGAGGGTTAGCATTTCTTTCGTAGAATGCAGAAAATTAAGGAGAAATTAGTGAATCATGCCTACTGGCTATAGCAGAAGAGATACTTTTTCGAGATCTTTTTCCTTCATTCGATTGGAAAAAAATCTCCGAGAGTCAATTGAATTCGAGCCGTTGAGTTGCCACTTTCGACTCGTTTCAAATACAAATATTACCACGCTGCTTCAACATGGCTTCGATGCCATCGTGGAAAATTATTTGTGGCAAAAACCAATTCGAGGTAACCCGACTCTGCGTTGCCATTATATACCGGACAGGAATGATGCTGTCCTAAAAACGGTGCGTAAACGCTTTACCTTCTGATCAATATGCGTTGCGAGCGATTAATTAAATCGATCAAAGGGAGTAAAATGGCTCATTTGACATATTTCGGCGTTGCCATACTTTCATTTTGTTAGTGTGTAAATCAAAGCATGAATCGTTGTCGTTGTTTCGTTTTTGAAGTAGGTACACTGACGCGTCTGAACAATTGTACCCCAATTCATTGTATGTATAGAAAAACTTACTCCCAGTATGTGCACTTGAATCATACGAGCACTTGTAGTAAGTAAAAGAGCACTTCTATGAAGACATCATAGAAAAACTTCATCTACCAGATATGGTCTTAAAAAAAACTATTTCCTGAGTCGAAGATTATGATTGGAACGGCATTCAGAAAATGATCGTAATTTTTTGACCCCTGCTACTAGCGCAACTATGAAATAAGCATAAAATGTATGATACCATCTAATTTAACGATACGTCCGATATCTTTTTTTTACAGGAAGCAGAAGTTCATTTCATGAATATCTGACAGCATATCAATAGAAAACAATAAATCATACGTAGTATAAGCAAAAGCAACTATTACGTACTAAGAACGCGCCTCAATTTCAAATTGGATTGAATTCGGAACTAAACCAAATATGTGTGTAAGCATGTACTCGACTATCTTGGACAAATTCAAAGGTTTCGTTGTAGTGGTTGCAAACTGTAGAAATTTGTCGTGATAGTTATACCCTTCGCTCATAGAGTGTAAGGGTATATTAACTTTGTCATGAAGTGTGTAACGCATTGAAGGAAGCATCTCCGACCATATAAAAAGTATACAACATTTATAATCAGCATGACGAGATGAGTCGCTTGGACGATGTCCGTCTGTCTGTCTGTCTGCCCGTTTGTCCGTCTGTTGCAGCGCGTTTTTCTTGGCAACTAAAAATGCTACGGAGCTGAAATTTTGTACACGTGCTTATTATTGTTGCAGGCTGTTTGTATGTTTGAATCACCGAAATTGGATCACTGGGTCATGGGGCTGCCATACAAACCTAGCCTCCCAATTTAAGTTCTTCTAGGAAATACTTTTTTAATTGTGCACCAATTTCAACCAAATTTCACACAAATGTGTTTCTCTTGATGGCACAAAATATACATAAAATCGGGCCATGGAGTCATGGGGCTGCTATACAAACCTAACCCTCCAAATTATGTTCTCCTAAGAAACATTTTTTTACAACAATTTCACAAAACATTGAATTAATGTGTCTTTATCAAAGCAACTAAAAGGTTAAAACAAATGGGATCATACTATAGGGTCATGCTCCCGCATCCCCCAATAAAATTTTCTATGTAAATATACTTTTATTTGCCCACTTATTCCAACCAAACCCCACACAAATATATTGTTTTGTCGATGCAATCGAACTTTTGTGAAGACAGAAGGAAAAGAGTAGGGGCGCGGGATTAAATACAAGTCGTAGGTACGCCCGAAAAAACTTTTAGCCCAGGGGGAGCGAAGGGTGTCCAAATTTCGGCCGCGCCCGAAATTAGCCTCGGTCTGGTTTTGTGTGATCGGTTTAGCGCATTTCAGCAGTGGGGCGATAAAAAATTCGCCGGGTCAGCTTGTTTTGCATAAAGGGTGTTGGTCAATCTATTTTGGAAATTCGGATTCGTGTGAGGCCCCAGTCCAATAATAGGCCTAAACTGCGAAATAAGTTGGTAATATTTGATTTAGATGATCTTGATAGCTTCTTCTAGAGGTATTGAGTTCAAAAGTGAGATAAAAGTCAATACAATTAATCCCGAATTCGAAAACCATCATAAAGATGACCTTGGGTTTTAGGTTTCGGGCCAAGGATTCTGTACTTTAAAATTGCAAACAATTATTGTTGGCACGTGTAAC
Organism: Microchrysa polita; assembly: GCA_949715475.1. Classification (NCBI taxonomy): domain Eukaryota; kingdom Metazoa; phylum Arthropoda; class Insecta; order Diptera; family Stratiomyidae; genus Microchrysa; species Microchrysa polita. The sequence goes on from OX454419.1 coordinate 76,245,785, forward strand.
TGTATAGTAATAAGGTGACACAAAGTTTAACTACTGAAACTTCAAAAATGGTTTTATTGGATGCATGATACAATGATGTTTCAGCAGATGGAATGAATGGATCAAGCTTTTATGGATCATACAATAAAGGCTTATTGAGCCATTCGCGATTCGCAAAGTTTACATTCACTATGACATGGATGACGCGATGATTTAGGCGAAAATGATATATCCTGGAATTGTCCAGGACTCACTACACTCTTTTAATAGAATAATCGTACGTTGCATTAATTGCAGTAATGCAACGGATCCCGCAGGACTCAATTTATTGATATTACCAAACTTCAGCGGTAAAATCTGACAAAACCACAATAAAATGCGAAATATGTAGAATAAATTTGATTAAACAAAAATAGCAAAACTTTTGTGTTCAAAAATAACATATAAATATTTTCATCACACGTAAAAAACTACCAAAATTAGTGAACGACACAAAATATTATGCAAATTATACATTTCGGTGGTCAAAGGCGTCAAAAAACGTTCATAATTCACCATCAATTGACAGGCGCATGTAAAACAGGAAAATCCAGCATAAAAAAGGGGCGAAAAGATAAATCTTTAGATCGCTGTTGAACTTCCAATAAGCTCTTTTGGATCCAACTTCTTTTTTTTCCGCTATAGGTTTCATATAGTCGCATATTTAACACCAAGTGTGTTTTCCTAGAGTATCTTATTCTTTATGCTCAACAGCAACGACTCAAACTACGATGAACATAATGACGACTTCAGGGACGGCGACGAAGACGATGATGATGATTTTATATGATTATGAGTATCGGGCATTATAGTTTCGATTTCTGTCCAAAAACACGATATACGAATGGAAAGAGAACCAAAACCAAAAAAAAAGCTGATGAGCTCGAAAATAAGTTCGACAACCTTCTTTTTCATACCATCTTCCTCATATATACACAACAAATAGTTCTCAAACAGTTAGAAGATTTCATAGTCATATTATTTTCAGATTGATTTCGTTTGATTGTAGCTGATTTTGTTATTATTGTTATTGGTGGTTGGGTTATTTGTGTTTCGATGAGAGACACATTTGCATTGGTACACAGGCCAGGCCTGCCTGCGCGAGATTTGGATTTATTTTGTGTGAAATATTTGTGTTTGTATTGAGCAATTAGACATAAGCGGCCATACTTGCATCAATTTATTACCAATAATTTAGAAGTTATGACCTTTGGCGAGGCAAGTGATTTGCAAAAGAGTTAATTAAATGTGATTGATTGAGTATAAGACGATGCCGCGATCGTATAATATTCAGAACATTGACGAATGAAAAATACGATTTTTTTTGTTTATTAATTTGAAGCACTATGGCGGGTTTATGGAAAGGGAATTTTGAATTCCGAAATTTTCGGATATATTTCTCATGAAATTTTATATGTATAGGCAAGGGGTCGACTATTCTAATTGTATTGTTTGAATATTATCAAGATAGATGAAATAATCAAACAAAAGCAAAATCACATCTGCATTTATCAATATTTGACACTCTACAGTATTGGCCCACCTACCATGAAAATGAATACTATTAACTTAAGTGTTGCTTTAATGGCAGCAATTTTTCACTAATGGCATTAGTCGCAAAATTTGGCGGCAGCCTAGCAGAACAAAAGTTAAGAACGGCTGAACGATATGTTGAATACATACTAATCGATTTGTTGGGATTGTTTTTACTATAGCAACTGAATTGTTTTTTAAGGAAAATTTTTAAATGGAAAAACGTTTTTTTTTTTCCTCATGTTGTTTTCTTAATGTTGTATTGCAGGGGTTTTTTATGATGATATTTCTGCAGGAGATTAACAGATTTGGATGCTCCACGTTTTCGTGCCTACATTTTGATTTCGGTGCATTTCATTTGTGTACTTTCATACCTCACATTGATATAAAACTTGAAAAACCACCACGAACTTTACTTTTGGGGTTGGCTCTACCGGTATTTTTGAGTAACAGTTCCAAATGTGACTAGCAGGCATGTAGCAGTCCCTATGGTTACCGATCTAGTTGCTAATTCTATAAATAACGTCCCTCCACAACGCAAGTTACAGAAGTCTAGTATGAAATGTACGCTCCATGAAATGAACCAGTCAATCTCTTACGGATAAATGACTCCAGAAGTGCAACTTGAAGCTCGGTCCATGGAACCACTTAATAAATAACGAGACGGAGGCTAATTCGGGAGCGGCCGAAATTTGGATACCCTTCACTCTCCTCGGGCTTTTTTCGGACGTACCTATGATTTGTGGTTAAACCCCCCCATTTTTTTTCTTCCGTGTTCACGTAAGTTCCATGGCCTCGATAAAACAATATTTGTGTATGAGGTTTGGTTGGAGTAAGTGGGCAAATAGAAAGCATTGCCTTTGAAAACTTTATTGGGAGAAATGGATGGGAAGGGCATGGTCCCGTAGTACGATTCCATTTATGTTTTTGTTGTTTCGATAAAGACATACACTAAGCTTCAATGAAACCGGGCCACACGGTAAGCGCGAACTCTAATCAAAACAGGAAAATCGTTTGTAATGTGAGTTATATGTACAGATTAAAATCATAGTCATTTGAATTGCCATTAAATGCACTTTCTGTAAATATAACTTTCATAGTTGTAAGTTTCATACTTATAGAGAAAATTGGGAACATTACGCTATCAGCTCTCGTAAGAAGAATTTTCTTGTTCTTCTTATCGACACTAGCGACATTTATCTTACCGCCCGCCATATAACGGACACATAGCGGAAAATATCGGAAACACAAAAGTTCCCCCTATGAGAACGGATAGCAGAACAAGCCGAAAATTGAATTTGAGTTCGAAATTGGCGAGTGGCCGATTTTTGTGAAGCCGAATGTATACAGGGTATCCGGAAACTGCCGCATAAACGCACCGGATTGTGATTCCTCATGTGATTTCCAGCAAAAAAGTTGTACTGAACATACCCCCTCAGCTTAACCCTTTAGCTGCCACAGGCATTTAAAGATTTTTGAAAAAATCATTTTCTTGCACGACTTAAAGCCTAATATCTCCAAAGCTAGACCAGTTAGAATAGTGAAATAAAATGACTATTACAGCCAACAAATTTACCTATCAAAAAAAAAACTAACCACACTAAAATCGGGTAAGAGGTTTGGTTTTTACAGAGCTTCAAAGTCAAATTTGCGTTATTTGATCCAAAAACATTTTTTTTTTTCATCTCAATTTTCTCCAACTTCTGCCAAGGTGATGTGCTTGTACGATTCTTTTAAAAATTGGCGCATAGTCTTACAATCATATCTTTCTTACATCATTTTGATCTAGCTCCATCACTTCTAACAGTTGTTATACGTTAAGTGTACAAAACTAGGGTTAATTTTAGCTCGAATTCAATACAATTCAATTCACACTGCCCCTAAAGATCTGCAATTGGTAAAATCTATTCAAAGTATGTCGAAATCGAGCCAAAATTAACCCTAGTTTTCTGCACTTAAGGTACTAAAACTGTTAGAAATAATAGAGATGGAATAAAATGATGTAAGAAAGATATGATCGTGAGACTATGCGCCAATTTTTAAAAGAATCGTACAAGCACCTCACCTTGGCAGAAGCTGTAGAAAATTGAGGTGGAAAAAAAGATTATTTTAGGGTCAAATCACGCAAATTTGATTTTGAAGCTCTGTAAAAACCAAACCTCTTATCCGATTTTAGTGTCGTTAGTTTTATTTTGCAGGTAAATTTATTGGCTGTAATAATCATTTTAATTCACTATTCTAGCTTGTCTAGGTTTGGAGATATTAGGCTTTAAGTTGTGCAAGAAAATGATTTTTTTAAAAATCTTTAAATCCTTGTTGCAGCTAAAGGGTTAAGCTGAGGGGGTATGTTCCATAAAACTTTTTTTGCTGGAAATCAACTGAGGAATCATAATCCGGTGCGTTTATACGGCAGTTTCCGGACACCCTGTATACAAGGTTTTGCAAAATTAGTGTAAAAAAAATGTTTCCTAGAAGAACCATAGGGGGTTGGGTTTGTACGGCTGCCCAATGACCCCATCGCCCATTTCAGTCCATTTTTACATGTGTTGTGGCATCAATAGAAATATATTTTTATGAGGTTAGGTTGAAATTGCTGCAGAAATAAAAAAGTTTCTCTTAGAAGAACCTAATTTGAGGAGTTGGGTTTGCACGGCAGCCCCAAGACCCCATTGTCCAATTTTAGCGAATCAAATATACAAACTGCCTGCAATAAAAAGAAGTAAGTGTGCAAAATTCCAGCTTCATAGGTTTTAAACTGGCGGAGTAAAACGCGTAGCAACAGACGGACAGACATGGCTCAATCGATTCCCCTCCCTGATCATATACAGGGTGTCCAGAAACTGCCGCATAAACGCAGCGGATTGTGGTTCCTCATGTGATTTCCAGGAAAAAAAGTTGTACGGAAAATACCCCCTTTAGCTGCCACAGGCATTTGAAGATTTTTGAAAAATTCATTTTCTTTTACGGCTTAAACCTCAATATCTCGAAAGCTAGACTAGCTAAAATCGGATAAGTGGTTTAGTTTTTACAGAGCTTCAAAGTCAGATTTTTGTGATTCTAGTTTTTTCATACATTCTCCTACCGACTTGGATTCCTTTATCTGGAACAGATGGCAATTTTTATTAAACTTTAGGGTTCTAAAATATTTAACTTAAGGGACAACATTTAGTTCTTACTAATAAAACGGATCTGTTCCCAATAACGTACTTCTCTGAATTGTTTAGAGAAAACAAATTTTACAGAACAATATTCACACTATTCCCTTGTTTCTTTATATAATTTTCCAATATCTTGCTGCTTTCATATTGAAAGACGAAAATAATTCAAACGAGACCGAGGCTAATTTCGGGCGCTGCCGAAATTTAGATACCCTTCGCTCAACTCGGGCTAACAGTTTTTTCGGGTGTACCTACGACTTGTATTTAATCAACCCATTCTTTTCCTTCTGTCTTCACAAAAGTTCCGTTGCGTCGACAAAGCAATATTTGTGTGGGGTTGGTTGAAATAAGTGGGCAAATAAAAATATTTACTCAGAAAATTTTATTGGGGGGTGCGAAGGGTATAAAAATTACCAAAAGCATTATCCTGAGCATCTTTTTGAAATGAAATCCATCTTGACCACATAACGGCTACTTGCACAAAATGTCCTTTTGGATTTAAGTATCGCTCCAAAAGAATGCGAAGACATCTATTAGCATCGTGGGGAACTCTCTTAACTAACTTAACTACTTAATTCTCTCTAACTCTTAACAAGCCCTGTCTTTTGATACACATATTGACTATGTGCCACTTTTAGGGTGAAAAATAACCAAAACAATTTAGCTGTATCTGGCTTCGCTTGTCGTAACCTCACAAAACTATTACTCTGAATTTAGTAAAAATTTGGTTTTAGGCAAAGGTTCTCATGATGCTAAAAATTATAATTTTCAAAGTATCATAATAAGATTAAAAGTTATGCTTCGTCTTTCGAGGGAGGAATTTTGCCCTGAACTTATAAATTGCGCTGCTCTGCATCCATTTTTGTTCGACACACATCTTGACTACTGAACCTCTTTATGCCAAACATCTCCTTTTTGGACCTAAGGATTGCCCGAAAAAGAATAAAAATACTTCCGTTAGTATTGTGGGGAACTCCTTTAAGAAAATCCAGAAATTTGATACCCATGTTACCAGCGTGTATCTTCCAGGACGAAAAAAGGATTTTGATATTGATTGAAGCAACAGTATTAAGGTGTACCATACTAATTTTTTTTTGTGACGAAAGTTTTAGAGAACGTGAAAACCACCGTATATGTAATTCGAAACTTCCAAAGAAAAACTCCCGGGCGAATCGTACGTAAAACTTTTACGAGAGTTTTTAATTCACAACTAAAAATCACGACCCGACAATTTTGACTATTTAAAGACGTCAAATACACGGAAATATGTCCATGCCTCCTAAGGACATGCAAAATTATGATATACTGTTTCGTGTACGTTAATCAAGCGAATTTTTATATGGAATGTCATTATGTCGTACTATTTCCAACGATATGCTAAAACTCTCAATTATTTTAATGTCCTATGAATTATAGATATGACATAAAGGCTGTAGTAGCTGTTAAAGGCACTTACTTTTGAACGACACCCATCAAGCTCATACTCTGATTCCTGTAGAAAAACTTCCTTTTTGGTGGTAATATCCTGCAAAACTTCACATAAAGGCTGTAGTAGCTGTTAAAGGCACTTACTTTTGAACGACACCCATCAAGCTCATACTCTGATTCCTGTAGAAAAACTTCCTTTTTGGTGGTAATATCCTGCAAAACTTCACTAGCTAGAATACTAAAATAAAATCTTTACCTTAGTTAAAAGAGTTTCGGAAGAATCAAATAACAGCATTAAAATCGAATAAGTAGCCGAAGAAAAATAAACCAGATTATGGCCATCTATGGATTTTGGCAGGATTGCTAGGGACGAAAAAGACCTGACCGATAGTTGGTCCACAATATAGATAAAAGGGGGAAGGGGGATACTTTTTTGAGTTTTTAGCGATAATTTCCAAAATGGCAAAAGAAACAGAAAAATTGTCTGTGAATGGGAAAAAAATTATAGATTTGTCAAATGAGTACTGCTTAGAACAAACTCCTGGTGGGATGGTATAGGAGGTAGCCTTAGTTTTGATCCGATTGAGCCGTCCCCAACAATACTGTCAAATCCAAAGATGATCCGAAAATGATTTTTTCAGATCAAATACCGTATTTTTCTCTGACCTTGTTCAAAAGATACGTCCCGCAACCATGTATGGATCTGAATGCTGCACCATGTATGAAGGTCCCGCGAAAAAAAAAGTACGGCAGCCGAAATGCAAATACAGCCAAAATTCTCGGTCCCTGGCTACATCGCATCTATATCTTACAACAAGTATTAGTAACTTTTTGATAAAAAAAAGTGATTAAAAAAAGCTGTCAATTCTTAGTACCATCCTCAGTTCTTTAGGAGGCTTTTTGAAAGTTAGAGTCATTATTGGCGATCTAATAATTTTACCAGCATGCGATAACTGCTAAATTAACGTACTTCTGTGTCTGTTCATTTTGAGTCTACCACTAAAATGATGGCATTCTTCATTCTAATTTGGTTATCAAGATATTCTTCGACACTGCTGACTCACACATCGATTCGAGTTCTTCATATTATCTTTGTATTATACGTATATTTTTCGTGGCATGGCAAATTGAATTGATGAGAAGTATAACAAATAAATGTCGGACATAAGATGGAATTATAGACTGATTTTAACGATTGGATATTTTTAGTATTTAACACTTTTCGATGTGATAAATAAAATAGGAAAACCGGTCACCGAACATTTCAGTAAGTATACAATACATGATTGCTGTTGGCCATAGAGATTATCATTCGATTTATTGAAATATTTCGGAATTATTATGATGATTGTGTTTTTTTTGTAACCATAAAAAATGATGTGTACCTGAAATGCTTGAAGCTTTGGGGAAATCCAATATCGCATTGAACCTGGAGGCATTGAAATAAAAATTATTATCAATAAAAAAATTCTTCTCAAAGAATAAACAATCAGACGGGATCAGTTTTCAGCTTTTTTTTTTTTTTATTTTTAAAATTTTTGATTTTATGATTTCACGTGCCAATGTTTTCTAATTTCCAAAATTTAAATTAGCTTAGGTTAGGGAAACAATTTATTATGTTTAGAACCGACTCTATCTCCAGTTCAAACAATTCAATTGCCACAGTCTTAAAGTGAAACTTCAACTAAAATAATAAATTAAACAAAAGCGACTAAGCTTATGCAAACATCGTTTCATCATAATCGTAATTTTTTATACATACCCTGGCGCTCCTTATGAGCAATGAACAATGGAATAATAGGCCGAACGACTAAATACACCTCACTCGAGCTGAAGAAGCGGCACAACACACAAACAGCGTTAACAACATAGCCCAAGTACCAACAGCAAGCAAACATCGCAGCTCGCAACACAACGTCAGCAACAATCCAATTAAGGTAGCCATCGAACGAAGGCATGTCTGCGAATGTTATAAATGTCGGTGGCAGAGTTTAATCGATCAATCTTGTACAGTCTCTCAGGTAAAGAGGTTAAAGGTGTCACCACAGACCATCATCATCAACATCGCAGCATCGTTTTCATCATGATCAGGATTATTAGTCCAATCAGTATTCTAATAGCATTAAAATTTTCTACGATGCACTCGACTGTCCAGTAGTTGGCGAAGCAGATGGCAAAAAAAAATTTTTAGGACCAAGTTACCCAACAGGAAATATAAAGCTCCAGATGACTACTAGCCCCCTTAGTTGGAAGCATGCGATAATCTACATCAGATAATTCCTTATCACCCAATTTTCTCTTTATTATTAGAAATGGAAAGTCTCTAGTAAAAACTCTTTCCTGGCACATTGGGAGAGTAGGGACCAAGCGAAAAACTCGACCTCTCACCTTTTTTGTCTGCATTCTGTCTATCTTGCCGAAACAATTTGTTTGTTATCATTGCAGCTATTGTTAACCACAGCTCCTAATGGATCTCCCAGTAAAGGATAGACATAGTACATGTCGGTTGCTTCTATGTCAGTTTTCAACCCAATGTCGGCCAATCCATATTCTGCAAGAAATCTTTGCTAAAACCATTTTCCCATACGAATCAAACATTTACCGTACTGCAATCGCGACGAGGGACGTAGAAAGTGACTATGTTGTCGTCTGGCCTCGATTCTTACGTACTTCACCATTGCATTTCTCCAAAGATCATCGCATCGTAATGATGGTGCAAGTATCAAATTAGACATGAGTCGAATCGAACTCAACTGCAACATCGCGACGTCGGTCGTCGGTCGCGGAATCGTTTAGTAACGTTAACACTTTGTAAACACAAGCACTGATTGGGATCGCCTCGAGAGATACAATTCACATCTGTAAAATTGTCGGATAGTTGTATTTGGTTTTGTTTTGCTTTTTCTGTTGCTCTGCGCTTACATGGTCCCCGTATAAATTGCCACAGGTTGCCGCGTACGACTCGATGAATGAAGAGACCTTCGGAAAGTTTGTGGTCAATGATTTATTGATGAAATTGATTGTTGTTAATGATGTTTGGATCAATCATCAAAGCTTACTTTTCAAAATGTTGTCTGACTCTAGTAAAGAAGTCTTTTAAAATTTAATTACAGCATTTGAAAAATATTCAAAACCATCTAATTGTTGTATGGTTCCAAAAACAAAAGACTTAAGCCAGCAACCTATGAAATTATAGTAACGATTTCAAAACTATATAATCCATTGACAGATTAAAAACAAACTTGACTGCAGTAAATGAAAGACGACACTTTGAATGTTAACTCGATAAGCAACAAAAAGTTGTCGAATGCCTTTCGAGTTGAAATGAGGGATTTCAATATTGAATTCTCTTCACTGATCCAAACCTGGCTACGTGGTATACGTACATGCTCGTCTTGTATGATGAAATTTCCAGGATTGCTATACTAATTATAGAACACTTTTTGCGTGTGGACTATACCAGTTAACTATAGATTTTCTGGTTTGGTATGTGTTGTTATACATAGCGTTTGACTAGTACATTGCCAGCCTATCTTTCAAGACGTACGCATATCCTTGCCGAACATCCACATAGGCTACCATCACAACCATCATAAAATAATTCCAAAGTCAAAAATTTTAACTGACCAAAGACGCATTTATGTAAAAAGAAATCGCTGGATTTTGTTTTTTTTTGTAAATAATGCAGTAGTCTGACTTTCTGACATTTTGTGAAGGATCGAGTGTATGAAGTTCTTATAGGCGTTATTGTGTGCTGGCGGTGGATGAAACAGCTCTTTAGGTATAAAATTTCCAAGTTATGTTTGGTATTTGACGGTTTCGTTTAGTCTGAACGTATGACTACATATCTAACTGACAATAGCTAGCTGATGTTCACAAATCGGTTGGGACTGATTGATTCCAAAGGTTGTCATACAAGATGACAGTGGGCATGTCGTATTAAATAAATTCCTCCCCTCAAGTTGCTGTTTAATCGCTTAAATCTTAATTGCGGTCATTAATTGCAGCATTACTTAAATTGGTAGAGGCTAAGTTGCTTTAAGCACAAGTATTTATCATTTTAACAATTTCAATTGATAGGGTTTGACGAGTGTTCCTCTGCAGGACAAATAATGATTTTGTTTGCGGTGTTTTGTGTAGAACTTTGAAATTCTTATTTTTGTTTGGCTCTAGAGCAGCGATTATTAACCGGTGGTCCGCGGACCACTGGTTGTTCCTGAGCCGATGAGGGGTGTATTTCTGACAATTTTATACGAAGATTCTAAATTTTCACGCAACTTAACAGTAGTTCCATTTAAAAATTAAACTACAACACATCGAAAATATAATGACCGAGTACAGTATTCTCTCGCTATTTTTATGGATTTATCCTTTAACCCTCGGATAGACACATTATTTCCTACAAAATTGCTATTATATCATTATGGGTCTGGCCAGACTTTTTTCATTTTTAATTTTCTGTAAATGGAAAATCGTTTTAGCTTTTTCATTTCATTTTTTTTTCATTTCCGCACCATGCCGCCATGGGGCTGCCATACAAACCAACACCTGACAATTATGTTCTTCTAAGAAAAATGTACCAAACGTCATCTAAGTGTGTTCCTAGTAATGCCTCAAAACATATCTAGGAACGGATGGAATCCGAACATTACGTCATAGGGCTGCCATACAAACCCACCCTTGAAAAATGAATTCTTCGAAAATAGCTTTTTTCTTTTTAATCCAAACTTAACCAAACCTTATCCAAATTCATTTCTGGTAAAGCCCCAAAATATATATAGGAATGGATGAAATCGGAACACTGCATCATAGGGCTGTCATACAAACCAACCTCTGAAAATCAGGCTCTTCTAAGAAAAACTGTTTTCTTTATGAACTAATCTCAACCAAACTTCATCGAAGTGTGTTCCTAGTAAAGCCTCAAAACATACCTAGGAACTGATGGAATCGGAACATTACGTCATAGGCCAAACAACCACAAAAAAAAACTTTTCCCTTTTCGAATCTTAAACAAAATTCATGCAAGTGTGTTTCGGGCTTAGCCTCAACGCTTCCAGGAACAGATGGAATCGGACACTTCATATGGCTGCGGTAGAAATTATTAACACAAAAGAAGCTTAAGTTTAATTAAAATGTGACGGGTTTGCAAATTTCGACCGCGCCCGAAATCGGTCTCGTTTTTAGGTTTTTCTTAGATCTTTTTTAAAAAAAAAACCCTTACGAAATCGATTTTGTCCGTCCGTCTGTTCACTAAATAACTCGCGAACGGCCCAAGTGATCGTAATGAAATCTGGTAGGAATGTGTAGAATGGTAACAGTCTTTGGCACGAAATACTTAGAAGTTGGTAGGGTAAAGATAACAGGGTATCCCGAAAACTTGAAAAAAGTCGACTTTTTTAGATTTGATCGGAGATAGACGTATAGATCCAGAAATCAAAGGACTCGACGAGTACCATTTATATAAGTTACTTTTTCCAGTTTCGAGTAACGGTATCGGAGTTATGGGCATTTGAAGTTAAATTTAGGTTTTCACCTCGGTTTTTCTAAACCGTTACAGATACCGATATGAAGCTTTGCATTAAGATTGGTCAATATAAGCTTATATACGATAAATACTAAGACTGTTGACATTTGCTAAGAAAAAGTAAATAACAGTAAATTTGAGGAAATTAATTTTTGTGCGTGTGTAGCCCTTCTTAGCTCTGCAAATATAACAAAATTTATGAGAGCGTTTAGGAAATGAGATAAGGAATATGTCTGCAAATTTTTATTCGAATAACTTAATCCAAAGTCTGGCTGGTCTCGCGGTTAGTGCGCGCACCTTCGGTGCACAGGGTCATGAGTTCGAATCTCACCGTGATCCATGGTGTTTTTGGAACTCACGAGCTTGTGGCGGACTATGATCTCACTCAGATGTTAAACGAGTACCCATTTATGGGGATAAATAACACTGCTGAGCGTGATTCTGATCTCATTACCTCAACAAAAAAGCAGATAAGATTTTATGGAAATAGGATGTCACTAACACATCCTGCGGCCTTAGTCCAATGTTGGATTGTCGCGCCTGTTATTTATTTTTTTTAATCCAAACCGGAAATATAGCGAATCAAATATTTAGCAAGGGCGTTTCACAATACCAGGGCAGCGTCTTAAGCATTTTTTTCAGTGCCTATCTTGTGACTGGATTAAACAATGAACATGAAAATTTGCTGGCAATGCATTGAATTGTAATAGTGCTTGGCACGAATACTTTTGAAGTTTGTAGGACCAAGTTAACAGAGTGTCCCTAAAGAGTTGCAAAAGTCTTCTTTTTCAATACGAATAGGAAAGGTCTGTGTGGGTACACATATCAACGGGCTCAACGAAATCATTTCACATAAGTTCCTTTTGCTTTATTCAGAGAAACGGTAACGGAACGCGTTTATTTAGAACAACCCAGAAAAAGATTTACCGGAAGCATTTGATTAATGTTGTGCACATTTCTTATTTATTGATTATACTCGTAAAATATATGTACAAAAAATATGCATATTAACATTCGATATATTATAACAACTTGCACATGTTTCTATTTGTAAATTTGCAAAATGTGTGATGAAATAGAGTTGTTGGACGATAATGGAAGTAGTCAAAAGGATAATAGCTTGGCAAATGTATGTACCGCACGGTTTAACAAAACCCGAACAGCGTGGGGCCGGCATAATAAGGATATTGACGAAGAATTCATCGTCTAACCCAACGAAATCTTGAATAGTGAGGTTGATGACAATTTTTTAGAACCACGGCAGTGAGTAGCATCAAGTGGTAGCGCTACAGATTCTGAAGAGTTTGATTTTGTTGTGCAAAGTATGGGAAAAAATGAAGTTAAAATTTACCGACTGCATGTGGAGGACTACGGAAACAAATTTATGCATGTATGTTATGTATTATTAATTAATACATGTTAGGTTAACATAACGAAAAAAAAGATAACAATATCACTACGCTTAAAAAAAATTCGTGCCGTACAGAGCCGCGCCATTCCGCCCCGTCCCATTATTGCAAGTTCACTATGTTTTCGGAAATTCTTAAATTTAGAAACATCTTATTACCTTCGCTTTTGTTTCGTTTCATTTCCTTCTGTAAAGGTACCTTATTTACCACTACGTTTAAAGAAAATGTGCGTGCAGTTCCGTGCCGTGCCGCCCCGTACCGAAATTATTTAAACCATATCACTGAAAGTTCACTATCATTACTGAAATCATTTTAAACTAAAAAAAATATTATTATCTTCGCTTTTGTTCCGTTTCATTTCGTTCTGCAAAGGTATTTATCACTATGCTTAAATAAAACTTTCGTGCCGCACCGTGTTGCGCTGTTCCGCCTCGTCCCGAAATTATTCAAACCATGTCATTGAAAGATCGGTATGTTTTCTGAAATAATTAAATTCAAAAATATCTTAATGCCTTCAATTTTGTTCCGTTTCATTTCCCTCAGTAAAGGTATTTACCAATACGCTTCAAGACAATTTTCGTGCCATTCCGCCCCGTCCCGATATTGGTCCACCATGTTCTCAGAAATTGTTTTATATTTAAAAACATCTTATTTCCTTTGCTTTTGTTCCGTTTCATATCTATCTATCTAAGGTTTTTTGCGCTAATTTTTTAAAGCTGAAAAGCGAAAAATAAATATTTCATCCTGGGGACCATATTATTTGATTTTCTTCAGTTTCGAAAATGTGCTCCGAAATTCGCTGAAGCATTGATTGTCTATCAGGAAGATAGTTAGTAATCCATCACCGTCACAATTTAAAACGTGGACTTACGTGGTTCGTTAAAGTACTGTGTTAAAAGATTAAGAACCACTGCCCTTGGGAAAGAGTTCAATTCAATTTCCTATATCCCTCTTTTATCACAATGCCATACATAAATTGCATCGAGATTATTAGGCTGTACTGTAGATCATATTCACTCTTAGATAATTCTCGAAATTTGTCTTCTTTTTGTTCAGTTGATAATAATTTGACAAGAATATTTCAGATGGAACTATACGAAACGGTTATGCTCTATTTTCTGATAATGTTCAAACAGTCAAAGGACAACTTTTCATAGATGACAAGAACTTTTTCTTTGATCATATACCGTCAACACGCAATATTTCAAGCACATACTATAAAACGGGGCCAAAAGGGCTCTTACTCTTTAGTGCTAATTCTGTAGAGCTTGTGGCTGCCAAACGCGTTGTTCTAAAAATGGTGGGTTCAAAGAAGAAATCAAATATTTAAACGTTGATTGTATATATTGCGGTTAAAGTTTCATACAAACCGCATCCATTTCAGTCTCAGCATAATTTAATTCATTCTTACCAAATTCGGAGCAATGCTCATACCATTCTCTTAGCCGTACCTCTCCCCTACATTCCATTCTATACTTATTCATATTTTCATCATTTTTTAACGCAACATTTACCCTTTATTGCAATATCTTATTTAACCTTACCGTCCTCTCAGATCAGCTTCTCTACATCCCAACAAGCGACATTCGAGTCATTAATTATTCCGAGATGGTCATTAATTAGCCGTGCATAGGAACAAGATTTGTTTCAATGCTTGTTAGCAGCCATGTAGTCGGGACTAAGTTTTTTTTTTAATTTTCATTTTTGTTTTTGCTGTGTATTCCTAAACATCTGACATAACTCGAGTTTATGACTATGTAATAACAACCAAATTCTTTGTCGCGAACTGCGTTTGCATGCCGAGATAAAATCGTGTTTGTCTATGTACCGGGGACGCGCGGTTGTAGAGAGATACTTTTACAAGGCTACAACGTCCTCGAAGATCTATCGGTTTGTGACAGCGCAGTGCCAGAAGGAGTGAGATGAATGTTACAACATCTTTTAGTATGGATAGAATATGCAGAAGTATTTGAGTCTGAATGGATTTTAAAGTTGGCGTTATGGGAGCATTGATGTCTTAATTATGCGCGAACAATAGGTATGCTTGATCAACTTTGTGACACAGCAATGATATTGCAACCAAGAATGGATGGTTGGGCAAATTGCATTATGTTGCAACTGCAAAAATGTCGAGTTCAAATTTGTGGTGATCCAACACCCACACACATTTGGTGAATAAATTTAAGGTGCATCACTTTCGACGTTATTATATAGTCTTAGGGAGTTGATAATCATTCACATTTCATCAGATTTGAGAATTGTTTCATATGAATTAAATTATGATTTATTTTTTTGATGATAAAACTGCGAAATCTCTATTTGGTTTACCAGTTTGCAGATCAATAACAAAGACATAACAAATTAAAATAAATAAACGATAAATGAATGTGCTATTATACATCTAAAATATCAAATTGAAATTTACATTGCACTCTAGCCGAAAAGAAATATATCGCGCCGACTGACTGATGAGCATCATAGACTAAAGGTGTATAAATGATTGTAGGAAGGTCTTTAGTGAAATGTTCGTATAGTTCCTCTCTATATACGCAATACCCTCACGATATCACTAAATCGTCATGTAGGCCTGTTCGGTACCGAGATTTCAGTACCGGGTTTCGGTTTTTTCAATACCCGGTACCACAAGCGGTTTCCCTGACTCAGGTTTTTTTTCAGTACCGACGGTTTTTTTAACCATAAGCCGGTTTTTTTAAGTACCGGGTTAAAAACCGACTCAGCTTTTTTTTAGTACCGACGGTTTTTTTAACCATAAGCCGGTTTTTTTGAGTACCGGGTTAAAAACCGGTACCAAAAAACCTGAAAAAACCGGCTCATGGTTGAAATGAATCGTTCTTTTTAACTCGGTACCAAAAAACCGACTCGTCGGTCGGTTTTTTAACTCGGTACCAAAAAAACCGGGATATCGGTACTTCAGAATATCGGGTCCGGTACCAAGTGAACACCGGTTTTGTACCGGGATCCCGGTTTTTGGAACAGGCCTATCGTCATGAATAATTGCTCGTTGCGCATTCACCTATTAAAGTGAACACACATTAGATCATTTCGCCAAGAGATTTACGTTAATTGCTTGCGCCAACGAACTTATAATTGAGTGCTTATAAATTTCAGGTAACTTGACCGAAAATTTATGCACATAAAGGGATTGATCTTACCTTACAGGGCAGGACGTGAGGTATCCTTAAATTCTGGTTTCTGCTTTGGTGAAATGTGATATTCTATTATAAAAAAAAGAGAAAATTAGGTGGGAGGTGAATTAATGTTCCAATGTAATAAAATAGAAGGTTTTAAGTGTCTGCTTACGAATGAATTTGCATTCGATAGAGGAAGTTTTATGGTGATTGGAATCTATGGGAAATAACGATTACGGAAAGTGTTAGAAGGACGTGAATAATGTGCTGTCCACTGGGTGGAGGCGATTGAAATACTATTATTCCTAAGTAAGATTTAAGCTTGACACATGGCTTTCTACTTTAAATTTGTTGGCCTTAAAGAATAAACAGATTTTATTTCATTATTTTATAAAAAGAAGATATTCCACACAAGCCAATTAATAACTTAAAACGAAAGATTTAAGGCAGAAACCTTTTAAAAATTGACTTACTCATTATTAAGATTTTTTTCAAATGTGGTAATTTGTGAATTATTTAAAAATTATGGAGGCTGCTATCTATAGATCGTTTAGAAAATTTATCGGTGACGTTTTAATAATAGTTTTCATTCGTGCTGAAGGTTCGAATTTTAAATTGGATTTTACGTTTTCGTGTATTATGCGCACGCAGGCGTCGTCGGTTGGGTCGTACACGCCCCGTTCTAAAAACTTACAAAATTGAAAAAAAAATTTTTTTTGCAAATTGCTTCGAAAAACCAAAGTCATCCGTCCTTATCCACGAGTTGCTTTGAAACGCACGCGAACGAAAATGAGATCATTTAACCCATTTCTTCCCAAGAACCAAACACACAAAAACCATGAGGTCTTATGATAAATTTCAAATATTTACTCTTCAATTAAAATATAAATTGAATAATTTCGGTAAATGTTACCAGTGACTCTCAACGTTATGTTAGATTGACGCTAAAATATATGATTTATTAAATGTATTTAATAAGTTTTGAGGTTTTAATGAGTAGAAGGGTGGAATGGTGGGCATTGAAGTGTTTGGCGTGAGCCTGAATGGATCCGCCATTGATACATACCTACATTGGTGGTTAACAACCATTGCACCTTTCTATACTCACTAAAACTAAAAAAAGTACGGGCGGGAAGTCTGCTTTCTTGTCCGCTGCAGATTTCGGAATTATTCCCATTTCTTTGTGATTAAAGGAATCAATAACTTGACTAAAAAGAAGAATGTTCTTGCGTCCAACGGAGTGCTCAGAAAAATGTACTACAGAAATGTTTTGGCAAACATTTACTTAGCAACTCTTTGGAAGTAGTTTTTTGAATTTATTTATTAATTTTTCATATCATTTCTATTGACGTTCATTTAGGTCAAAGTCATCGGCATAGGTACTTCTCAAATTTTGCAAAACGATTTTTGAATTTTGGAATAATGTAAGTAAGCCGTAGACTTCGCTTCTCTTATCAAATGAATTGTTTTAACCAAAATATGAAACATCTGTAGCAATAACTTGCTTTGAGTTTGAGTCCATTACATTTAATGAAACTTTGATTCGATATAAATTTTCAGTTTTATTTAAATCTAAACGACCAGTGACAACTCTGTTGAAGCAATCAGTTCAAAAAATGCCATTTAAGCTAAATATTCTTTTAGACGTAGTATATTTTAGCGATTCTATTGCTGCGGCAGTGACAGTCAAAATACAAATTAATCTGAAAAACTTAATCACCATTTTCAAATGTTATTTGCATGAATGAAACACATCCTTCAAGTTAATATCAAAATAATCAAAGAACAAAATAACAATATTATTAAGGAAAACTTTGAATGACAATTACTCTCATTAGGTTCATAGGAACGGTGTGAAACTAATACAACCCGAAAAGGAAATCCCAGGATAGAATAGATTAGAAATACCTGATCTATAAGTTTTGTTTTGGTTAATTTTATTTATAGCAAAAAAAAACGTACCCAATTCACAGGAACCTATAAATACGATTTTGAGATTTCCGTTTTGGATTATAGGCAGCTGGGACTGTGAAATTTTCAGCAAAATGTAATCAACGTAATCTACCTCCCCCAATTCATTTTTGGTCAAAAAAATAATTTAAAAATTTTTGGAAATTATGACTCCGTTTGCCCTTACCCCCCTGTCCGGTTTGTCTTGGGTCGCATCTTAGAACGGCTGTCTCTTCCGAATGGAGGGGGCTGCGAGTCTGAAATTTTCAACAAAATGTCATTCGTAACGTAATCTACCCCCCGAATAAATTTTAAAAATTTTGGAAAATATTACCCCTGTGCATTGCCGTTTGTCTTGGATCGCATCTTAGAACGGCTGCATCTTAGAACGGCTGCGAGTCTGAAATTTTCAGCCAAATGTCATTCGCAACGTAATCTACCTCCTCGAATTCATTTCTGGTGAAAAAAAAATTATTTTGAAAATTTTGGAAAATAGGACCCGTTTTCCCTTACTTCCCCCTGTGCATTGCAGTTTGTCTTGGGTCGCATCTTATAACGCCTCTTGCATATTGATAGCCTATAACAGCAAGGTCGTCTGCATAAGCTTCCGCGAACACTCTGTTATTATTTAAGGTCCGGAGCAGAGTATCAAGGAGCCACATCAGAGGAGAGAGAACTCCACCCTAAGGAGACCATCTGGTACACCCTGCTTCGATGGTTTTTGATCCAACTGTTATAAAGATATCCCTTGAAGTGAGCATGTTACCTATCCATCCTATCAGTAATCAGGGTCGGAGTCGATTCCATGCTCGTTTGCCGCATCACAGATGCTGGTAAAAGAGGCGTTATCGAACGCCCCGTGGATGTCGATGAATGCACCCAGTGCAAACTTTTTCGGGGATAAACTCTTAACGAGCTCACTGACGAGTTAATGAAGTGCAGTTTCTGTCAATTTACCTTGCTGGTAAGCATGTTGCCTGCTGTTCAGCGGTCGTCTGGGAAGGAATACATCCCTAATACACCTATCTACCAGTCTTTCGAGCCCCCTTAGGAGGAATGATTTCAGACTGACGCCGAAAACTCTTAGCTTCAACATAGAAGGTTTACCTGGCTTAGGGATAAGCACCACCTTCACGTTCCGCCGCGCCAGGTTGTTGGAATCTAGGCATACACGAGGCATATTCTATACATATTCCTTAAATATAGGCCAATAAATTCCATTCCCTCTTTCAGGAGAGTAGGAAGAATCCCGTCAGGCCCTGGGGATTTGTAGCTGTCGAACAAGCTTATTGCCCACTTAATCCGTTCTAACGTAACTATTCGGCAGACCAGAGACCAGTTTCTTGGGTGGCGACTGTTAATGGTCTCCCTTAGAGTTTCGCTCTGTCTACTTCCTGGAAAGTGCACGTCAACTAGATAATTGATTTTTCCTCTTCACTCTCCCTAAACGTTCCAGCATTTGGGTACTATTTTTAACGAGGATTCGCTTAAGTTTGGCCGTAGGCTGTGTGGAGCTGGTTTCTTCACAGAAGCGTCCGCATATTTTTGCCGATCTTATGTCCTTTTTGAGGATTCCTTGTTCCTGTTAATAGTTAGTCTAATCCGCGGACAAATTTGCCTTCAGAGCCCTATTAAGGAGTTTCCTTGTAGCCCTTCTCTTCTGAGCCAAGTCCGGATTCCACCAAGGTGTACTTTCCTTCTTTGACAGGTGCATTGGTGGGCAGCTTTGCTCGTAGGCGTATACTATCCGATTGGTTAGCAAAAGTGTCGCTTCCTCAGCTGCCTCAAAAGATTTCATTCGGCGGCTTGGTGATGTAGTAAGGTAATCTGCAACATTTCTTTATAGTTCAGTTCGAAATCAATGTCCTTTTGAATTCCCATTTGTGAACCAGGTTTGTCAGGCCTTTAGAAGTTTATGTGATATCAATCGCTTCTCTCCTTCCGGTTCTGAGAAATGTAGGCTCATTGCCCATGTTAAGAATCTCGAAATAAGTCGTAACTATACTCAACGTGTCCGGATCCTCTTGAATTGATGTCGGTGCTTCCCCTAACATACATGATGCGTTAGCATGGCACCCGACTATAACTATTCCCTTCCGTTTGGGGTAGTCTACCGCTTTGATGAAGCTCGCTGTTTGAACTTCAGTGCTATCATATGGAAAGTATGCCGAAATCAAAAGGATTTCTTTCATAGTTCCCTGTCGACTACTTTAATCACAGTGGTGTGACCATCACTTAGATCGTTCGTCAGTGTTGCCTTTTGTTTACGGTTGACCACAAAGCAGGAGCGAGGTTTATCGTCCCCTGCAGCATAGAATAACTCCGCATGCCGGAAATTTAGACTTCTAATTTTTTGCCAGTAGCATCAATCCAAGGTTCTTGGATTAGGCAAAGTAATGTCTTGCAAGCATTGACCCGATTACTGATGACCGCAGTGGCCGTTAAACAATGTTGCAAATTTAATTGAGAGAGTGAACATGAGTAATTCGACATTATTATGTTTCCTTGTTCGCGCCTCCCTTAAGATTATGTGGATCTGAGACCTTCACGGTCACTGATCCCAATACGAAGTAGAATCGGCCTCCTCGTTGTAGTGTCTTACTTCCTTTCACCTCTTCAAGGAACCGTTATCTGATTCGAAGTAATATATTTACATAAATAGAGCTTAGAAATGTCCTTTAATAAATACATGAAGACTTTTGTATTGCAATTTAATTTTGGTGGTTGTTGGAGGTCAAACTTAATGTTGCGGATAAGCAACGCTGACAAGAAATGGGTTAAGGGAGTTAGGCACTAAAAAAAGACAATTGGCGTGCATACACATTGCCTAACAGTGGGCGGTTCCTAAACTTTTCAGGTGTAATGTAGGTGGCATCTAAACAATTCCGAGGTCATCTCTCATGTCCTCTGTCTACATCTAATCTAGAATGTTGAATAGTTTTCATTCCATAAATTGTCAGTTACAATTAACGAAGCCGCACAAAATACCTCAAATAAGTTGTAAAAATTCATAAAAGTTTTATGTATATACCAAAACACCATTCGATCGATTCGCATTATTAATATTCCATAATTATTGTCGGCAAGGCCGATGACGATACCATCTCCAATGACAGGATATTATTATGAAGTAATGTACGTAAATATCTGCATTCGTATATACAATTCTTCACAGTCCATATAATATGCATCACGTGCATGGATTTCGTAGAAATGCGCAAATACGCGCTTCTTGCAAAATCGCGTTTACCGCGCTCGCACACAACACTTCTTGTAAACTTCTTGGGAATAGATCGAGTAGAGTTATTCGAGAAATTCAAGTGCTGTGTTAATGAGGCAGACAACAATGGTCGACAACTTGTTCGCCACCATGTCGAAGAGATCATGTTCCGTGATAAGTACAGCAGTTATGTTGTCGTTGAGTAACTAAAGTATATAAAAATTTATAAGGATGATAGTACAAAAATCTTGATCATTCCTTGGAGGAGTTTGTCTAGAGGTCGCCGAGTGTATGCAATTCGTTTGGAATGAATTGCTTCGCAAGTTGAATTTTTCCAATTCTTCTGAATTACGTCAATCAAAGCGAATCTCTGTGTGAAAGGAATGTACTGTGTATACTGAAATCGGCCAATATGTGACAAAGTTTAGCATTCCACTTCTATTACCTTTTATGTTATAGTTATGACTGAGAATCGGTGAATGTAATAATCATAAGGTCCATGAAGTTTATTTTGGATCTCTTTTTAAGGGTCAATATATAAGTAACAAGTTTCTTGTCCCATTTCGTTTTTGTAGTACTAAGTCTGTAGTAGTCTGGTTGGTGTAATGGTTACTGCGCACACCTTCTTTGCACATGGTCGTGGTTTCGAGTCTCACCGTGAACGAATTCAGTTTAAGGTGTATTTCGAACTCACGACCCATGTGACGGACTATGATCTCACTCAGATGTTAAACGAGTACCCATTTCTGGGGATAAATAACACTGCTAACCAACAGCACGATCTCAACACCTTTACAAAATAGCAGTTACGACGTTGGAAATTGGATGTCATCAACACATCTGCGGCCTTAGTCCAATGTCGGACTGTCGCGCCACTTAGGTATTTATTTTAAGCCATTAAAATGCATTGTATTCTTATAAATAAAAAAAAAATATTTTTTTTTACATACTCATTGGCATTTTTTTTTTATTGTTACCCGCATTTCCCAACACTTTTGTGTATCACTGTAATGTGGCTAACACCTTATACCCGCGTCAACAAGCGAACAGCCACATTGTGCGGCATGTCCTTTATGACAGGTCGATGCTAATACGCATATAAAAACGGCTACTGCATTTAATTTCAAATCTGACAAATTCACAGAAAGAGTCTCATACTGATCATGCCGGACACTATTCCCGATACGTATGCCTTTAACAATGCAGCGCGAAGGAAGAAAAGAGTCTAGAAACCATTTCGAAAGGCTATAAAGTACTCATAGCAAAAAGTAAGCATAACATGTCACTGATATCATTAACCTCTATGAGTATGTCCCATCATAACCTCCTTATAGTATTATGTAGTTGCGGCTGAACTAAACGGTTGGCTTCATTCGTCAATTGTCGGAACATAATACTGTGAAGGGGTTGAAATGTTTGTAGCTGCCAACGTTACGTGATGTCGACAATAATTCTTGTTTAGCTCATCAACATTGCATTGAACACATAAAATCGCGTTTGCATCATTCAGAAAATTCATTTTTCTAGAGAAAACATTTTGCACGCTTGTTTGGTCGCGGCTATAATAGTGCGGCTTGAAGAATGTAAAACGAAAGAACTTGATAAATTTACGGTTTTTTTTTTGTACTCATTTAATTACTTTAATTTTGCCTGGAAAAGGCTACAATTACGGAGGTAATATTAGCTTCTAGTAATACTAAATAATTTTTGAATACTTTCAAACATAATAGTGCTATGTTAGTAACATTATGCATAAAAGTTCGAAATTCATAAATTTTAGCCTATTTCTACAGGTAAATCTTCCCTGGGTCGGGTCATCGTCGTAGCCAGTACGTTGTTGAATCTGCTCCCCCAACCCAAGGATTTCGTAGTATGTGCCCGTATGCGCCAATTTCGTCAAATACTACTATAATAGTCTTATCCTTACTTTGGTGTCACCGACACAGAGAATTTTTTTATTGTACACTCGAACCTGCTAATCGGACCACCATTCAATTGGACCATCCCCTGCCAATTAAATTTGTTTTCCATACAAAATAAGCATTGCAATTGCATAGGTATTGGGTGGAGGAAGTAGCGAGAAAATTCTGAATCTTTCTACGACAAGAAGATGCCAAGTTAAAGAACAAGTTATACAAAACGCTCGTACCTCCGGCACTTGTATATGGGTTCGAATGCTCAGTACTGGATTTAGTTTCTATGGCACCCCCGGGCAGTGGTTAGTTTACCACCCAGTGGCGTAGATAGCGATTCCGGGGAGGGAGGGGGCCATTTTGTAAGATTGCTTATTTTATTCGGTTATAAAAATTTTTAATTTCAGAATAACAATTTCAGTATTTATTACACTTCAAATTAGTAAATAATAGTAGTGAAGTAATTATAAGTATTTTGTGAAATTTTTCTTGCAAGAGAACAATTTTTAAAGGAAAAAAATGAACCCTGAAAATATTGAACACTCCGAAAACTTGTTGAGACTGCACAATGAAGGAGAAAAAGAAAGAAACGAAATATCTGAAAATAAAGGGGAGAATTTTATTTTTTCTATATAGCTAGCAGTGGCGTAGGAAATTTAGTATTTGGGGTGGTATGGCTTGCCTAATACCTATACCATTGGTTTGAGTATTTAACCGCAATGCACTGGAATATACATTATTCAAAATTTTGTATTTAAGCGAATTTTACCAGGCAATGCTTTGCAATCCCGAAGCGTAAATTTTGATGCTGTTAGTATACAGTTATGCAGCAGGAACGTTGCTGATTAATTAATTTGAAGCAACTATTAATTTTCAAATTTCGTCTTCATTGCCCCTATTCTATTTTCTGTGGAACCGCATCACATTTCGCGGTATTTTTGAATTGTAAGGTTTACTGAAAATAACTTTTGAAACATTTTTGAACAATGTTTGAAGAAGGAAGGACTTGATTGTGCGGACATCCAGATCGATTGAGAAAAACTAAAGAACCTGAATCGTGATGGAAGCATACAATTTTAAAAAGGCATAAAAAGAAATTCACGTACATAAATGGGTACTCGTTTAACATCTGAATGATATCATAGTCCGTCATATGGGTCGTGAGTTCGAAAAACACCACAACCTGAATTCGTTCACGGTGAGTCTCGAACCCATGCCCCTGTGCACTGAAGGTGCGCGTACTAACCACTATACCAGCCCGACTATCTATACAATGTGCCGTGCCGTTAGTCCAGTTGAAATGGCTGTTGTCAAGGTCATGCAAGAAAACCAACGTGTCAATTCAGACCATTGTCGAACTACAACGAACGGAAGTGCAAATAAGAATAAATTCAGTTGTGAATCATATGTAAGCACAATAGACTGTCATCAATTTCCAAAAATGTCTCCCACTCACACCTACGGCAATAAACCAGACAGTTTTCGTAGAAATTATATTTAAGGCGGCGGTATTATTCTTGAACGTATACCAATTGCAAAACGCATGCAAGAAAGAAAAACCATTGCATATTCTGTGTGTTCCCGCAGTCACTTCCATCAAGTACTCTGCATCCTAATTATGTATACGCACATTTTAGTACCAGATATTCAAATTTATTCATATCACGAAAAGATTTGAGAAAGTAAAATGCATTTGTATAGCGGCGTTATTGGTAAATTTATGTATAAATGTGGGCAGGATGAATCAATGAATCGCTTGATGGATTAGCTGTTATGTTGAGATTGACATGAACCCTAGTGTAATGGACATTCCGGGAGAATAGTAATGTTTTGTTTTTTTTCTTTTGTAATGAATGAAGCGGAATTTGCATCAGAATCTGGAGAAAGTAATTTTCTAGAATTTTCAGTATACATTGTTTGGACCGTATATTTGCAAAGTTCGACTCTATACTTCTGTACTTAGTCCTGCAATCTTCCAAACAGAAATAACCGATCATTATGCAACAATTGCATCGGTAATTCAGTTCAAGTACGTGACACAAATTTTGTGAATATTGATCTGTTAGGAAAAATGTAGGAAATTATCAGCAACTTAAGAGACTAATAGAACGAATTTGAGAATACTACTATCGTAAAGGCAACTAAAACCAGACCAAGGCTAATTTCGGGCGCGTCCGAATTTGAGATACCCTTCGCTCTCCTCGGGCTAAAACTTTTTTCGGGCGTACCTATGACTTTTATTAAACCCCCTCCCCCCATTATTTTCCTTCCGTCTTCACAAAAGTTCCGTTTGCGTCAACAAAACAATATTTGTGCGTGGTTTGGTTGGAATAAGTGGGCGAATAAAATATTTACTCAAACATTTTTATTAGGGGATGCGGGAACATGGCCCCATAGTACGATTTCATTTGTTTTAACCTTTTTTGTTGCTTTGATTAAGACGCATTAATTCAAGGTTTTGTGAAATTTTTTTAGAAGAACCAAACTAGGATCTTGGGTTTGTATGGCAGCCCCATGACCCCATAGTCCGATTTGATCCATTCTTACATAGGTTTTGTGTCATCAATAGAAATACATTTGTGTGAAATTTGGTTGAAATTGGTGGACAAATAAAAAAGTTTTTCTTAGAAGAACCTAATTTGGGGGATTCGTTTTGTATGGCAGCCCCCATGACCCCATGGTCCGATTTGATCCATTCGTATATATGTTTTGTGTCATTAATAGAAACACATTTGTGTGAAACTTGGTTGAAATTGGTGCACAAATAAAAAAGTTTTTCTTAGAAGAACCTAATTTGGGGTTTTGGGTTTGTATGGCAGCCCCATGACCCCACTGTCCGATTTTACCGATTCAAACATACAAACTGCCTGCAGCAAAAAGGAGCATTCGTGCAAAATTTCAGCTTCATAGCTTTTAAATTCTTCTTCTCAGTACCGTATAGCCCCATATGTGGGGCCATGGTGCGTTAACTCAGCATTTTATAGGCAATTTCGAGTCAACGTTACATTGCATATAATTTCGAAGTGTATATAATGTTGCAAACACTATATATATTTCCTATCCGCACATGTACGGAAATTATGGACCACACCGAGATTCGATCTCCGGACCTAGATTACTAGCATCGTAGACAGCGACTCAGCCAAGTGAGCCACAGAGCGTGATTAAATTGGCCGAGTAAAACGCGTCGCAACACACGGACATCGCCCAATCGACTCCCCAAGTCATGCTGTTCCTTCAATGCGATACGAACTTCATGACAAAGTTAATATACCCTTTCACTCTATAAGCGAAGGGTATAAAAAGTTAAGTTTAGATCTAAAGAAAAGCATCTTAAGCCAGGGATCACACCGGGATTGGTGGTATCTATTACAAATAGAGACAAAATTGTAACATTTGTGCGAAAGCATCCTGAGAATATACCTGGAGCCTCGGAATATAAAAAGGTCACTCCTTGTTAGGTTAAGTAAAAAGTCATATTATTCCGGTATAGTGCAGTCGTGTGACAGTGACCCAAAAAAGTTATGGAACCTAACTAAAGAAATCGTTCATGGTAAAAAAAAATTCTGATAGTATTCAATCGATTGTTACTATAGCGATCATTCCGTCGCTATTAATAAATAAATAATGCGAATGAGATGTACGACTATTTGATAGAAATTGGAGAGCAACTATCGAATTATGTCAGTATTTCTTCTACACATGAAAATACCTAACCATCAACTGAGTTTCCCCAAATTATCCTTTGATTCTATTCGTACCTCAAATTAAGAATGTAAATCCAAAAGCAAGTGGCCGGGATATCCCGAAAAATTATGCATTGTAATAGGACAACAGTGTCTGTACTCTGTAATATTTTCAATACTAAAACATCCCTTGTATGTGCTATCCATAAAAAGGGTAGCAAACAAAACACAAAATATTGAAAAATATAGACCAATATCATTAGTGTCAAACATTTCTAAAATATTTGAAAAATGTCTGAAAAAGCTCCTAAGTACCTTTGATATACACATATGGCCAAAAAAATAAGTACACCTCTCATGTACCTTTATATGCCCAATTTAAGTTGTAGTAACTGAAATAGATAGCCATTATAAGAACTAGAATACGACAATGCCAACGGACCCGAAAAACTAAATGACATCCCTCTATTATGTCAGTTCCTCCCGGTAATAAATTTAAAGTGAATATTCAGCCTGGTCAAAATAATAAGTACACTACCGGATTTTTTAATTTTTTGAAATCAACTTAGTATTTTTCGTAAGGATTAGTTTTTTAATACATTTGTGTATACAACCAGCGTTAAATTAAAAACGAAGAAAAATACTTAAGAGACAAACATGCATGTTGGGTACGAATAAAGACATTTAAGTACCAATCATTGAAATGACGGAAAAGGTATTCGCTCAATAACGGAATAATCCAGCAGAAAATTGCATTTACTGTGTTAAAACAGTCTCAAATGCGGTTACGTTCATATAAGGACATCAAGGATACTGTCGATCATATTGTCACTATGGCAAAAAAAAACATGCGTTGGCATAATTGATGATTTACGCGATAAATATTACAAAATGGGAATCTCTTTGAAAAGTTAATCAATAATTATACAAGAAATAAAGTAGTTTTGGCAAAAAGTTTAGAACTTCCCATGGCGACGTCAAAAATTATTGGCGGTACAATAAAATTTTGGAGCGATAGTACTTCTTGTTCCAGACCGAACAATCATAACTGACAGAATATTCTGTTTTGTTTATGACATCATATTAATTTTGATTGGAAACGACTCTTATCGTAATATTCTTCATTCAAGAAAATTATAATATGATATACGCTACATGAATTGGCTATTTCCCATGGAGGCGAAAAAAAAAACATGGACTATGTTTTTTTTTCATATTTTGGTTTCGTTCAAAAACATCTGTTAACCGTTACTATGAGACAATTTCCATATAAAAATGTTTGTTAAAAGTCATATGGTATTATGCTGACGAGCCCATACGATTTAAATGGGGATTTCGCAGGATATCAACCCTAACCATCCCTCCAAAACTGGTCAAGGATCCGCTTTAACTTAATCAAGTGGCACGTTGTCTATACAGTTACATTGAATCGGGAATGTTTGGGGAGGGTTGATTGATGGTGTTGGAACATGCCGTAATTATTATCTCCAGAGGACTGACACAATTTCTTTTTTTTTTCAAAATAATGGGCAATTTAGTGGGAAAAAATAAAAGAAATCAAATTCTTGTCGAATCAGGACATAGTATTTCAATTAAAACCAGTTTTAATCAAATTAACTGAAATGCACTTATTATTATGTCCAGCCTTTTTTAGTCGGTTTGTACTTTTTGAAAGTTAATGAAACCTGTTATTTATTATGATTGGTAAATTTACATATTATTTGATTCCTCGCCATTTAAGTATTTAAATCCTTACATATGTTTTGATTTACTCAATTATGTAACTTCTTGGCTGCAGGGTGATAAAAAAAAGTTCGTATGGGTGTACTTATTTTTTTGGCCATATGTGTAATTGCCAAGAATCAGTACGGATTTCAAAGTCATATTAACACAACCGATGCAATTGCAGATTTTACAAAATTTATTTATAATGTTGATAAAAATGAAGTAGTCCTTAGATTGTAGAGGGGTCTGCATCCGAAGCGATTCGCAGCACTGAAGTCAGTAGGCCTATATTGTGATAGGCGTCCTTGCGGTTTTCCTCGATTTAAAGAAAACCTTTGATATGTTTGAACACTCCACTTTACTGAGAAAATTAGTTGAAATTGGAGTGAGAGACAAAGAATATGGCTTACTTAAGTCATATCTTTCAAAAAGGGACCAATTTGTCGTCATTATAACGACTCTAAAAGCAGCATGAAAGTCGTTAAAAAAGGCATTCCACAAGAAACAGTTTTGGGTCCACTCCTTTTCAAAATTTAACTTAACAATTTATGGTAATTTTACATTCATGAAAATAACTGTAAAATCATATCCTTTGCTGACGATACGGTTTTATTATTTATAGGGAAAAACAAAAATGATGCGCACATAATAGTATACTATTATACGCATCATCAGTCAATATTTGAATAAGCAATTATTATTTGGGGAAGCACCTTAGCCAATTTACAAGCATTAATTGTCAAATTATACCTAAAAAAATGAAGTATTCTTATATACCGCAATCCTTTTCCAATTTTGATGTCATTGTATAATTTCAACTTAATTAAATATATGTTTAATAAAATAAATGAGTTTCCAAAAACTAATTCTAATTTCAGTACTAGTGCTAATACTCAAGGTGAACTAATTGTAAATAGGTACAAAAAGGAGTTAACATGCCATCATTTATGTATATATAGGTCAACCTAGAACGTACAACAAACTCCCCTATAAAATAAATAAATAACAGGCGCGACAATCCAGCATTGGACTAAGGCCGCAGGATGTGTTAGTGACATCCTATTTCCAAGATCTTATCTGCTTTTTGTTGAGGTAATGAGATCAGCATCACGCTCAGCAGTGTTATTTATCCCCATAAATGGGTACTCGTTTAACATCTGAGTGAGATCATAGTCCGTCACAAGCTCGTGAGTTCGAAAAACACCATGATCCACGGTGAGATTCGAACTCATGACCCTGTGCACCGAAGGTGCGCGCACTAACCGCTACACCAGCCAGACTACAACTCCCCTATCAGCTATCACATTAGAAATGGTTTAAATAATTTAAATTATAAGCTAAGAATTAAGCTCCATATAAGAGCTTAATAGACAATAGTTTAAGCATACAATAATTTAAGCAGTTAACGACCCACTAATATATTCTGTTGTTGGAATTTTAATACTATTAATAAATACTATTAAGCTCCCAATTTATGTATATATTTTATTTAAAGTACTTGATTTCTAATATTAACTGAATTTACGTAACTGCAATAATCCTGCATAATTAACACCTGCAGCTCATTGAATTGATCAAATAATCTGTTAACATATTACTATTTTTTATATTTTCATTTTTAACATTATCACGTATTTTATAACCAAATTATAACCAATAAAGCAGCTAATCAATAAAAAACGTATATAGTTTCAATTGTATTGATATTGGTGAATTGCTGCAGAACAATAAAAACGTATTACAAACAAAAATTATAAATTTTTTCCAACAACATTGGTCAAATTTAAAAAAATGTATATATTATCCTTTTCTTGGATATTTAACATCAAAAAATGCCTTAGTCGTCAGTATGGTAACATTTTTGATTTTATCCGTTACACTGACGTGAGCTCGAAATAGTCCTTCAGGAATAATGCCCGGTATGAATGAAAGTTCCAAAGGATAATCGTATATTGTCGTATTGCCCTGAAATCAAAATGTTCACAATAAATTATCTCAAATACCACAATCACTATATCGAAGAATAAACGCACAAATAGCGGACATTGGGGTGAAAAATTTCCAAATTTTTGTATGGTTGGAAACATCTTGAGAAATATTTGAGAACGTGTTGACTTATCCAATACTGCACAAAAATCTTCGCAAAAATCAACAATCCAAGGCTTAAATACCTTGTTAGTTTTCCGAAACAATTCCATATGAAGCTGAAATTAAATACAATTACACTAATTTCGTCCTTTTTTGTCAACTGTTACTACCCATAAATTGGACTGCGGCTTTTCAAAAAAGCAATGAAAATTTATATGTGTTAGTCGCGCTCGAACTGTTGTTAACGAACAAACGTTATTCAAACAAATATCCTTGTTAGGCTGACATGTAAATGAAGTAATTCGAATAATTGCCGATGCCTGAAAAGAGATAGAAGTACAACACACGAGTATACGCTGGTTTAGTTTTATTTTATTTTTTACTTACAGCTGATATAATAGAAATAAATACAGCTATCCACAGGATAGTATAATCCAGGTGGCATTTGAAATAATCAACTTTAATAAATTTTAAAAACATTTGAGTAGATTAAACAACGACAATAGCTCAACAAATACTAGCATGTTTTTCAATTTAACTTCCACTGTAATTGGGTTGTATAATAAAGACAAAGAGTTTATCAAATGGTAATAGATATTAATTCTAATCACTTAATCATATTGCAAACAATCACATTAGTTACTCAAATGTACGTACATATATCAAAATATTTTCTCTATACTCCAAATTGTCGCAAATACAAACTTGGATCTGAATATTTTTTCGGTTTATCTCAATTTCTCAATTTGCCAACGAAATTTTCAGATTTAATCACCATAAAAAAATTTGTTCCGCCAAATGCATTAATAATGATGATTACAGATACATATCCAGAATTTATTCTACACATGACATGACCACCGTAGGTATTCCGTTCTTTGTTACAGCAGGTCAGTGGCGTAGATAAGGGGGGGATCAAGGGGATCAACCCCCCCCCCCCCCCTTCGGTGACACCTTTTTTTTTTATTATTTTAGGTACGTAAAACACAGCAAAAGTAAACTTTTTCTAGAATTATTAAACGTGTGTAGTTTTGAAAAAAAACGTTAAACCATTTTCAGAACTGCAATCGAAATTTTAGCATTTCCCTAAATTTAAATTCTATAATAGAAGCGTATCGATAGAATAGAAACACTACAGTACAGGGCTTTACTTTCATCTACTTTTTTCACATTTGGTGGGGAGTTTTGCCCTACTGAAGAAATCTAGAAATGCTACTAGAAAAATTAAATGTAAGCACTAATTGAACATTTTTTACCTGAAAATCTTGATGTTCGATTACAATTTTCTACTACATATTATGAAATGAAAAAGGAAGGAGTGTGTACCAGAAAATAAAGCATGTCCACAGTGTTTGACGAGGTTTTTGGGATTTAAATTAAGGCTAAATTAGAGGATTAAATTTGTGTTAATAACGAATTTTCTACGTTTTTTTTAAACGGATGTCACAGTCAAAATTTTAAGTTCTAATCACAGTTTTAATATCTTTGTCAAAGAATTGGCTGATAGCTAGGGCCTCGAAATTTATAGCAAATATATATAGCTGCTACTGTGTTCTGCAAGTTTGAAAATTTTAGAAATATCTGCTCACGAATTTCTGAGTTATCGAAAAATTTCGATTTAAAAACACAAAAGCTGTACTTTATCCACATATACTGAGCATTCCCAACGAGCTCTCGTCTTAAAATTTTCTCTTTTCTGGACATATAACTATATGATTTATCTTAATTCCTGTTTTGAGGTGTTCTGGCCAGGAAAGCGATGCTAGGTGTTGCGTCACTCCGAAAAGTTTAGGAACCGCTGATCTAACCGAATATATACCAGGTATGATACTCCAATCAGCGAAAATTGAAATATGTACTGTGGATTCACTCACCGTAGTAAAAAAGCTAAAATTATCGATATTTTCAGGACTTAGTTTTTTTTCGTATGGCAAAATTGCTATCTACTTTGCAACAAAATTCACTCAAAAAAAATTGACATGTAATAAATACAGAAATTGTTATTCTAAAATTCAACAATTGATGACCATAAAAGTATAAGTAATCTTGCAAAATGATCCCTCTCCTCTCCGAAAAGCTATCTACGCCACTGCAGCAGGTTACCAGGTTAAGGTTATACAAGCACGAGTAAATTATTATATACACTATTAAAACAATACGCTTTTCCGCCAACTCGTAAAATAATTCTCCATTTATCCATCAACCAATAACAGCATAAACGAGACCGAGTTCTAATCGTGCAGTTAGTTAATTTACCGGAAAACTAGTAAAATTTAAGTAGATAGCTAGTTTTTTTCGTCAAAATTATTTTACTTTCAATCTAGGTAAAATCGTTAGATATCAGTTGTACTTCTTTATAATCGCTAGATAGCTAATTATTATATGCACTAGAATGTAAAAAATTACTAGAAAAAAGGCTTACAGAGTAAAAGACGCGCAAAAAACCCAAAATATTAAATTTCATATTTTTTGTAGAGGAGGGAGGGGTAGATGGGTCGGACCTGGTCCATCTTTATTATCTTATCAAGGCATCCAATAGCTACCATTTGATACTAATTTGTAGTTTTTCGCGACGTTCTATTAAAAGATATGGCTGAATATAACTTTGTAGGGGAGGTAGGGGTAGGAGTAGTCGGACCTACTCCACTTTTCATCAACTCAAAGTATATGTCAAAATGAGACATTGATCAAAATTTCAAGTCAAAAGCGATATTCTACCGAAGTTATGGCCGAATTAAAATATCAAGGAGGGGTAATTTATATGGAAGGTGGGGGAACCGTTGGTCCGATTTGGAACATTTTCAATACCGTCCAAGATTCTACCAAGACAAACATTTGGCCAAAATTTTAAACCGATAGCTTCATTATTCCGGGAGTTATCGTGAGAAGAGACAGACACACATACAGACATGGCTTATTCGATTCAGGGACCGACCCTGATCATTTATATATACTTTGCCATATCCCCGGTGGCTTCTTTGAGGTGTTACATAATATCGGCGTAACAAAACTAATATACCCTATACTATCTTATGGGCTTAGGGTATAAATATTCTCAAATTATATTAAACAGTCTGTAATCTATGGTTGGTGTTGTGGTTAGTGTGCACACCTTTGGTGCACAGAGTCGTGGGTTCGAGTCTCACTGTGAACTAATTGAGTTTATGGTGTTTTTCGAACTCACGACCCATGTGACGGCCTATGATCTCACTCAGATAAACTTAGCTCTTGAACTAGGTGAAAAACATGAGCTTAAATTCGATAGTTGTTAGAATAGGTTTTTTTCGGGAAACATGGCTGATTTACACAACATGCGTTTGGTTCACAAATCACCATGTGTTTCTATTTATGCCACAAAACATACGTAAAAATGGATGGAAATGAGCCATGGGGTCATGGGGTCGTACAACTGTTGGGGTCGTATTACTGTTTTATACGAAAAGTGTACTACAAAACCTATGCGGGTTCTTCCTAAGAAAGAGGGACAATTAAGGTAAGGGTTTTGGGCGGTCTAGGCACAAAAAAAGCTGATCGATTTCGTCACCGTGCGTGGGATCGAGCTGAACAAGGGTTCCTAAATACGTTCCCCGGCGGGTATGGCCCTATTGCTTCGCCCATCGGTACTGAGGAGATTCTGTTTGACAAAAGATATTTCAGGAATTTTACTGAATAAGTAGGAATTCCAAAATCACTTAGCTTGTATGTCAATCCGTCGCGTCGTGCCAAACAGAATCAAACACTTTTTGTATGTCCAGTTTAAGGACGCCCGCATTTTCTGTTACAACTTACTATTACTGAGATAACAAACATGCGACCATCAATAAGTCCATAGGGATGAAACAGGGGTGGGGCAATTACTAAAGATATACCGCTAAATTTCGGCGCCGAAAGAAAAAAAAAGTCCCCTTTGTACTTTTCATTCATATGAAGATGTGTTACCCGAAACTAAACGGGATGCATACCTTTCCATAATTGTACAATTTTTTGCACTACTATACTATATCCGAGGACATTCTTTGAGAAATTCGGTAGCTAGGGGTAATTGGTGATTCCAAACTGCATGCCAGCCTCACAGGCCTTACCAACTATACCGAAGGCTGATTTACAGTCTTTGAAAACGGTTGCCAAATTTTAAATTGTTGTTTCTGTGAATGAAAATGACATCAGTAACAACAGTAACAATCAGATCTGTACTTTATAATTACATATTTTAAGATTGTATTTGCTCTAAACCTATTTTTAGGCTAGGTCTATAAACAACTCGTATACACGAGTACAATACATAATATCCATATTATTGACACGGTCATATGTATTCATTTCGGGGGCTTGGTGAATTTCACGCTGCGTTTTGTATGATTATTATCTGAGCGCGATCACTCTCAAGGCTTTGGGAATTTATTTTTCCTTTTCGCCTAAATCCGGGTCGATCGGATATGATCATTCAAGTTTTTTTTATCCACAAACCGTTTGTTGTTTTCGTTTCATATATGTATGATTCTCGCCATACTTCTTTTTATTCAGCATCTTTCTCTTCGTCTTGTTACTTGGGACTTGGACCGTATATTTCATCGATGATTTTTCTTATTCATACCGTTGTCTCAGCATATATTTGAAATCCCAATAAGTACACACATGTGTTATGAATGTATGTAAGTAGTAGTCCAAGTATCTAATAAACTGTCATTGTTCAGAGACGGCGCGCAACGATAATCAGAATTAATTGATCAGAGAAAAAAGCCGACATTGATTGGAAGGTAATGGGACAAGTGGCCTATCAATTTATCAAAGTTAAAGAAGGAGTATATGTTGTGTATGGTATACGCGTATACATATACGATGTATGACTCAGTGAGTCATCACGTGTGGCAATAGGACTACACAATGATGTGGTTACTTATTTTTCGATGATGTGGTTGATTTTAGGGTTTTTGGTAATTGATAAATAGAAATTTGATTAGAATTTGTTAAAAAACTAGTGAGCGTAGGTTTGTGTTCATAACACGTATATAATGAAAGTAATCGTAAAATAACAACAATTTTATAATAGTACATCCTATTTCCAGAAACTATATTTGCCTACAGTTGGTCTCGAACTTGCAAATAAAATTAAGTAGGTTCTTCTAGGAAAAACTTGTTTATTTGTGGACGAATGTTGGTCAGACCTCACTCTAGTGTACATCTATTAAAGTCTAGAAATATGTATATGTAAGAACGGACAAAATCGGAATCATGGTGCTGCCATAGAAGCCCCACCCATAAAAGTATGAAGGAAGGAAGGTTTCAGACTACAATTAATATGGAAGGGTACGTCATAGACACCCAACCTTCAAAATAGGTTTTTCTAAGAAAAGATTAACACATACATGTATTTTTATCGAAGAAACAAAACATATCTTGGAACGAACAAGAATCATTGAATTATGCGACGGCTATAGAAGCCTTACTTCAACAATAGGTTCATTGAAAAAAAAACCTTTCCCCATCAACTCATCGAACCCAAAACTCGGATAAGTGTGTCTTTTACGTAAAATATGAACGGATGAAATCGAAACATAGGGACTATAGGCCAGTCATTTAACGATTTTAGGTCGCATTAAGAAACAAGTTTTTCTTAAAAGATCCTCATTATTATGGGTTGGTTTGTATGACAGCCCTATGACCTAGTGTTCCGATTTCATCCGTTTCTAGATATGTTTTGTAGCTTTACTAAAAAACACATTTGGGGGAAAGGGTGGTTAAGATTGGTTCATAAAGAATAAAGTTTTTCTTAGAAGAACCTAATTTCCAGAGGTTGGTTTGTATGACAGCCCTATAACGTAGTGTTCCGATTTCATCCGTTCCTAGATATTTTTTTGAGGCTTAACCAGGAACATACTTGGGTGAAGTTTGGTTAATATTGGTACATAAAGAAACAAGTTTTTCTTAGAAGAGCCTAATTTTCAGGGGCAGCCCTATGACCCCATGGTCTGATTCCATTCGTTCCGACATATATACAGCTAAGTAACTGGTTTATAACTTCATGTCATATGACTTTCTCCGTAGAATGCGCATTTAAGCTGATATTCAGCTCGGAACATGACTGAAATTACAATTTCGAACTTTTTTACAAAAAAACAATGTTTAAAGTGCTGTATCTTGGGATCCTTTGCGCCTACAAAGCTGGGGTTACATTTACATTAAAGAAGATTTTCTTAGCTTTAACAGTGCAATGGACAACTTACTTGTAGAAAGCACCTTTTAGAAATTACAAACAAAAATATGAAAAAAGTCCGAAAATTTTGAGGTTTTTTGAGAATTACGGGGTTAGCACAGGTTTTTCGAAGTTGCAAACTTGGTGGTGCACTTCTGGTATCTATCCTAACAATATCCCAAAAAAAACAGAGCCGAGCAATTTTTTGCAACCTAACGCCTTATATTTCGGTTTATTGACTGGCCTACTAGGGGTTGCAATAGAAACACCACTTCAAAAAGTAATTCTTCTAGAAACCCCTTTCTTTATGGGTCCAACTAAAATATCAGATTAACAGATTAAAGACTTTGAAAGGAAAAATATAAATTTAGATGCAATAGTCTTGTCAGAAACTCACCATCATAGTTACCGATTGCCGCATAGTCAATTTGAACTAGCATTTAAAATTGAAAAATACAATCTACATTATACCATTAAAAAGGGAAATAAGTGTGAAGGTGTATTTATTTACATAAATAACAAATTAAACGAGACCGAGTTCTAATCGTGCGAATAGCACGATGAGTGTATACCCTATACCCATGTACAGACCTAGAAGGCACGCAAAACCCAAAATATTCAATTTCATATTTTTTGTGGCGGAGGGAGGGGTAGATGGGTCGGACCTGACACATCTTTATTACCTTGTCAAGGCATTCAAAGGCTACCATTTGATACTAGTTTGAAGTTTTTCGCGGCATTCTATCAAAAGATATGGCTGAATATAACTTTGTAGGGGAAGTAGGGGTAGGGGTAGTCAGACCTACTCCACTTTCCACCAACTCAAAGTATATGTCAGAATGAGACATTGATCAAAATTTCAAGTCGATAGCGATATCCTACCGAAAGTTATGGCTGAATTAAAATATCAAGGAGGGGTAGTTTGTATGGGAGGTAGGGGAACCCTTGGTCCGATTTGGCCCATTTTCAATACCATCCAAGCCTTTATCAAAACAATCATCCGACCAAAATTTCAAAACGCTAGCTTCATTATTTCGGGAGTTATCGTGCGAACTGACAGACACACGGACGGACAGACAGACAGACAGACAGACGGACATGGCTTATTCGAATCAGAGACCGACCCTGATCATTTATATATATACTTTGCCATACCTCCGGTGGCTCCTTTGAGGTGTTACATAAATCGTCGTAACAAAAACAATATACCCTATACCATCTTGTGGGTATAGGGTATAAATATAATATAGAAGAAGTAGTTTGTTCAGACGAGTTTAATGGAATGAACGCAGTTATAGATATGCACAGCAACAAAATTAGCATTCTGGGAATCTATAGATCGCCTAATAAGAGTATTCGAACATTCACCCCAGATTTAATAGATTACCTCGATAGTTTCCCAAATTACAATACACATATAATAATTGGAGATATAAATATTGACACTTTGAGCGTCCTAGACGAACATGTTAGTACATATACAACTGCTTTGTTATCGAGGGGTTATCGTCAATATATAAGCAAACCAACAAGAATACAAAATGGAAATAGTAGTTGTATTGACCATATTTTTATTAAAAATTCTAGAGGCGAGAAAAATGAATTCTCTGGTACCGCTCTTATTTATGAAAGTCACATAACTGACCATTATGGATTAATCTTAAGCCGGCCCCACACCGACCGGAGTTTGGCAAACACCGCGCAAAAGATTGATACGAAAGATCGGTAAAAATATCACTAAAGTTCGGCCAAAACATTAACCCAAACATCAGCGTATTTATTTAGGTTTTTTTTTTCTGTAAGCGGAAACATATTGTATTTTAATACAACATTACAAAAATCTTGTACTAGGTGATCATGATTATGTACGCGTATATTTTGCATCAATCTACAACTTTATTCGGGTGGAGTTCGTCTAAAAGGTGGAGGGGTGTTAACTTATTTTCATACAGAGTGGTACACAGTAACGTGAAAGTTTTTACTATTTCGTTTGTTGACCTGCTGCGGAAATGTATGAAAATGATTCCACAAATTTTGTCAGCTTCGCCATACCACCATGCCACCCTGCTTAATTTGAAAAGAAAATGGAGCAGGAAAGCATGTTGACATGCGTATATGCAACACAAACCTGCCTACTTTTCCAGCCTGAAGGTTGTAATTATGGTAGTCGAAATATGCCATAGAATATTACATAATGTATATTAATGTTTTTGGTGGGATAATGAAAGTACAAAATATTCGTACTGCACACATCATGCAATACACCCCCACGCTCCACGCCAATCAACGTTTTTCAGGTACTCCAGGTATTTCAGTCAGGTAAAACATTCAACCAATTTACCAGGCGATCATATTCATTTGTGAGTATGTTTTCTAACTCTTGACATACCATACAGTGCGGGGAAAAATATAGTCACCAAAATTTTCTCCAATATAAACGTGAAAACGTTAACAATTAATTACCAAATCACCCAATTTTATTATTTAGAAAGAGAGTGTATCTACATATCGTATCAGTATATGTTTCTCAAAATAATTCTCCCAATCTTTATAGATTATTTAATTTTTAACTTAAATATACGACCCGTAAAGTGACACCTTTTTTCTTTTCCGCACTGTATGTGCAATTACATATCGCAATCAGGTTTTTTTTAAAGGCGGAGTCAATTCAATTGTACACTAAGTCGAAAAATTATCGGCACGCGGTAGATCCGAGGTAGATTGAAAATTTACGCTCATGTGAATTTGGTTGCCGGGTATGTTGCTTTTGAAATAAATACACTTCGTTGCAAATAATGAAAATAATCTGATAACGGACTCAACCGGGATCGGGGTCACCTTCGTTTTCCAGACAGTAAGGGTGGGCGAAATTTGACCTACCAATGTTAAACGAGTATAATTTTCAAAAAACTATTTGTTTTATTAAATAAGAATAGAATATATATTTTTAATTTATGTACTGCATATACACTGCCTGTCATAACAATAGCCGCACCATAAGACGGACTGCTCCTTGGAAATTTGAAGAGAGCACAGTTATTCCACATACTATAAACAAAAGGGATACTTGAAACACAAATAATTTTACATAAAGTTTCCTTCCATTTCAAACCGTTATCTCTGTATAAAGGAAAAACTAAATTTCCGGTATGTCATAACTATAGCCGCACTTGGAATTATTATAGCAAAAACTGATTAAAAAGCAGAGATTGAGGAAATTAATAACGGGAGAGATCCTTTTCGAATAAAATAGACTCTGAGAGACTGTTTTGTTTATGTTTCACGAAATCATTTTAACAGTTTTTCGAGTTTTAAGCTTATTAGCTTGTTAGCATAGTCAACCGCTGCTTTTACATAGAAAACTTTCTGAACTCGTGTTTTTTTTTACCAAATTTTACGGTATAATGTTTCTCGAAGGTTTCCTGTCTAATTTGGATCAATGGGAGGTTCCTTCCCATCATTTGAAACATTGCAACTAACTTTAAGTACTACGACTGGTGAGAGATGATGCAATCTCTTGCTTTAAAATCCGTTATGTGTACTATCCGCCTTATAAAATGAAAGCCGTTTATCGTCAGGACAATCCTATGAAGTTTTTCCTATGCTGGAAGTAAAGAAATCAAGTATTCTATACGTAGATTATCCTGTCCAATACTTTTAATGCGCACTTGCCAGATTTTCATAGATCTCAATACAAATTTTGGACAGGGTTTCTTAATAGTGTTAAGCATGGCTGATTTTGTGTTTAAAAGTTGATGTAACAACCTCTAATACAATAAAAACTTCTCTGGAATATCCTAACGATAAACTGTTTTCGTTTTAATACAGAAGACATAGCACATAACGGATTTTCTAGTAAGAGATTGCATCATCTCTCGCCAATCATTGCACTTCAAGAAGGTTCCAATGTAACAGATGTTACGGAGGTTGCTCCTCTTTCTTAAATATTAGACAGGAAATCTTTAGGAAACATTATTACGTGAAATTCATAAAATAAATACAATTTCAAAGAGTTTTCTATGTAAAAGAAACGGTTATCGATACTGAGAAGTCAATAAGCAAAAATCTTGAAAAACCGTTATAGTGATTTATTGAGAAATAAACAAAATAATTCCTCAGAGTCAATATTCTTTAAAAAGATTTTTCCCGTTATTAATTTCCTCAATTTCGACTTTTTAAACAGTTTTTACCATACTGATTCCAAGTGCGGCTATAGTTATGATGGACCGGAAATTTAGATTTTCCTTTATAGAACAATAACGGTTTAAAATATAAGGATTTTTTTTGTAGAATTATTTGTCTTTTTAATATCCCCTAAGTACATAATATGTGGAATAGGTGTGCTCTCTTTCAATTTCCAAGGATCAGTCTGTTTTATGGTGCGGCTATAGTTATGACAGGGAGTGTATGTCTTATTAATTGAAGAAGAACTTAATTATAAGCATCCTGACCAATTGCTAAACGACAGCACAATTTCTGTGCTCCTGATCCGTAGTGCTCAATGCAGCCTTATTTTACTAAAAATCGTTAAAACAAAACGCTTGCGATGGGCAGGGGCGATGAAGGGTAATTGAATTTTGTTGGTTGTTCGGTATTTGGCAAACTGCTAGCAGTGTGGTTGGACGAGTCCAAGGTATCATTCTTGGATCGATCTTTTGCGCGGGGTTTGCCAAACTCCGGTCGGTGTGGGGCCGGCTTTAGGCTTAAATACAAATTTAATTAATAATTTTATGCCACAAAACAAAACGTACAGAAAGATAACAAGGATTGATAACACTAAATTAATAAAACTATTCGAAGAAGATCTAGAATGGGAAACTAAGTATTCGATATGTAATGATGTTAATGATTTTACCACTGCATTAACAAATGACATAAGCGAAAAAGTTAGAGAAGCTACCCAAATCATTCAATTTAAAATTAAAATACTCAAACCCTGGATAACAAAGGCTATTGTAAAGTCGATTAGAGCTAGAG
The DNA here is from genome assembly GCA_949715475.1 of Microchrysa polita. Classification (NCBI taxonomy): domain Eukaryota; kingdom Metazoa; phylum Arthropoda; class Insecta; order Diptera; family Stratiomyidae; genus Microchrysa; species Microchrysa polita. Next base: position 76,287,756 of record OX454419.1, read on the forward strand.
ATAAGTTAGGTCAAAAATCAAAACGGCAGCCACTAAATACAGGATTGAGGGAACATTACAAAAGATTTAGAAATATTCTTACAAACACTATAAGATTGGCAAAAATTAGATATTATCAAAATAAAATTGTAGGGGCTGGAACAAATATGAAAAAATATTGGGATGTCATAAATGAAATTACATATAGGAAAAAAGAAAAAGAAATATGTAAGAATATAAACATAAATGGATCTATAGTAAATGAACCTACTGTAGTGGCAAACACTTTAAATGAATATTTTGTGAATGCCGGAAAAAATATCGCCTTGGAAGTAGCTAATAACAATAATCACTACACTGAGTTAGAAATGTCATCAACTCAACATTGTAATTCGGTGTTGCATTTTTATAAAACATCAAAAGATGAAATAATTTCCATTATTGAAAATCTTAAAGGTAAAACCTCTCCAGGGGAAGATAATTTGTCAACTGAAGTCATTAAAATAATAAAAGAATACATTAAGAAACCACTTGAAAGACTATTCAATAAATGCATGAGCCTAGGAATATTTCCAGAAAAAATGAAAACTACCCTAATCGTTCCTGTACACAAAACTGGAGATCGTACTCTGCTTACAAACTACAGACCAATAGCCCTAGTCAACACATTTGCCAAGATCTTTGAGAGGTGCCTCAAAATTCGCCTAATAAAGTATTTGACAGAAAATGAAATTATTCCTATAAAGCAATATGGTTTTCAAAAAGGTAAAGGTGTTGATGATGCGTTTGCAGAATTAACGACCTATATCATGAATAACTTTAAAGCTAAAAACAAAATATTGGGCATGTTTTTAGATTTTACAAAAGCCTTTGATTCTGTCAGTCATAAAATACTCATTAATATTTTTTCTAAAATTGGTATTAGAGGTAAACCTTTATTACTTATTCAAAATTACTTAGATCAAAGGAAACAAAGTGTTAAAATAAATGAAGTTACTAGCAATTTTTTATACAACTCAAATTACGGTCTACCGCAAGGGACAGTCCTTTCGCCAATATTTTATATAATTTATGTTAGTTCACTCTTCAAATTGTCTAATGAATATATAAATATTATAGGATTTGCAGACGACACGGCAGTATTAGTGTCCGGAATAAATTGGAAGCAATGTTACGATAGGGCGAATGAAATTTTCAAACAAATAATTAATTGGGCTGATAAACATTCACTAAAATTAAATCCAGATAAAACTAAAATTTTGCCATTTTCTATACGACAAGATGGATTACCCGATGACACCCATAACGTTATAATAAGAAAAAACAATACCCTGGATAATAGTATTGTCACGAACCACGGTATCGAAAATCGTAGGGAGATCCGATTTACAATTGCACACAGCAAAATTGCAATATCTACATGGCCTACACCACCGAAAAATCATCAGTCGTCAATATTGCACAGGCTATGCAAATTGTACCAACAACATTATTGTACATGTAGATATGTATGCTGACCAGTCTAACAACGAATCTCATGACAATAATGCTGTTGGTAAAAATTTGCAATGGCAAGCGACTATGAGGATGCATCTATGATGTACATACATACATATTCGGCGCCATATGATGTTGATGAATTTTATATTTCGTGTGTGCAATGCAGCCGTTACTTTTGGGTGATTGAACCTTGCTGCTGCGTTGCAACCGAATGTTCTTAGAGAGAAAAAAAAAAGTCAGTCGGAAAATAGCGGGCGCATGGGACGTTGTCCCTAAGCACGCCGCGCTGCGACGTGCCTGGTCGAATTGGACGGACATTATTTTTCTCATTTAAAAAGAAGATTGTTATTTTCGTCTTTGAATTTTATTTGACCGTTTGTCGATGTGGTGTTGTTTTTTTACTGGAAAATAGAGTGCGAAATAAGACGCTGCCGTTACCGATAATAATAATAGAAAAAAAACAAAACAAAAACAAAAGAATAAGTTTTGCTTGAAGTGGATTTTTTTTTGAGAAGTGATGTAATGAAGTGGCCAAGTGCAAAAAAGAAAAAAACCGAAAAAACCGAATAAATACAATTTTTGGATCACGCTCGGAAAAAAAACTTATAAAGAAAAATATAATCACACACACAGACAGTGCGCCCATTTTGTTAACCCCAGAATGTATTGGCTCATCGGTCAATGGTCAGACCTTTCCCAGTAAGGAATGTGGTCATGCTTGTTATCGTTTTGGTGGAAAGTGTATGAGCCTTGAAGATTATCAAACTTAGAAGACGGATTGGATGATGAATGGAATGGCGATTCGAGAGCAATCGTCACGGATACTCTTTATTTTGATTTTTATCAGTAAGAGTGAGGAAAATGCGAGGATGAATTTCTATGCGGATTCGATGTTTCTTTTTTTTTCTTTATGGGGATTTGTTTTTTTTTTTTTTTATTTCTTATTTCGATTTTAGCTATGTGTACGGATGATGCTTCACGATCGATCGGTGACAGCGGATTTCATGTAAGTTTGATATTTCATTCCTTTTTTTTATCATGATGCTTTTTGGATTTTTTTTATTGAATTTAATTTTTTTTATTAGTTTTGAGTTTTTGGATTTTTTTATTGAATTTAATTATTTTTTTTATTAGTTTTGAGTTTTGAATCACTTTATTTTAAATGAATTCCCCTCTTCAATTCTATTTATTTTGTACTATATTTTTTTTATTGAATATAATTCATTATATTTCCATCCTTTTTTTTTATGAGTTCTCTCGTGTCCGGAAGGATGGACACATCCCTTCAACCTCCCTCTCCTCCTCTCTATTCCCTATTTTCAAAGGTGGCTAAGCAAGGATCGGAATGCACTGGTTCACAGCCCACGCCGTTCGCTGGCCTCGCCGGGTCAATATGCCACCGAGCCAGATGCATCCGATTATTTTTTTGTTTGTTGCAGTGACGGCGGCTCGATATTTAGCCGTGGTTCGCAACAGTATAATTAAACTAAAAAACGGCACTCAAGCTAAATATCTAGGCCTTATTATCGACAACAAATTAAGATGGAATGAACATGCTGTATATGTAAAATATAAATTAAACAACTTATTATATATGTTCTATATCCTAAAGCAAATATTACCATTTTATGCGTTGAAAAGAATGTATGATACATTATGTCAATCAATTTTAGCTTATGGAATAATTGCCTGGGGAGGAACGTTCGATTCTCATATTAAGTGCATAGAAACGTCACAGAAACACATATTAAAAATTATCTCGGGAGTTCCACAAACATTTCCATCTATAGAAACTTATACACTGACAAACACACTAAAAATACATAATTTATTCTTATTAAAGGCATTGGTATACATTACAAAAACTAACAGTATAAACTTAATCAACCATAATATTAACACTAGAGCGAATCAAATTAATATAAATATTAACTTTGCATCAACAACAATTGAGCAAAAACATTTCAAGTATCAAGCATCTAGATTTTATAATAGCCTTCCAACATACTTAAAGAATATGGCAAATCACACCGAACTTTTTAAAAGTAACTTAAAACTCTATTTGCTCAATCATCAAATATGAGTATGCTCGTCTTTACAAATATTTTATATTTTCAGTATGTTAAAATCATAACCCATCATTATTTTTCTTTTTTACTTTATTTTTCTCTGCTCCAATCTTTTTTATTATTTTTTATTATTTTTTCTCCCTCTACTTCCTTAGTTTTAACCATAACACTTTTGATTTTTTTTCTTTTGAATTCTTATTGTAATACATTTCATGTTTTTAAATTTTCATTTTAACATATGAGGGGCATATTTTCAAAAGCCGCCATCTCCACGACAAAGCAATTTGAGTAAATCAAGAAAAACGGTTTACGGCTATACTACCTAATGTACAATTCAAATGTTTAACCCTACATTTGTATTATTGCCCGTTTGTTAAATTCACTGAGTTCCAAAAAACTCCCGCGTTAAATAAGGGAGTTATTTTAATTTAAAAACTGGAGTTGGCGGTTTTTGAAATTGAAGTGTAATAATGGCGGATTTTGAAAGTGAGCATTTTGAATATGACGGATTTTGAAAGTGAAAAATCTAAATTTTCAGCGTGATAAAACTTAAGATCTGTCGGTTTTCCCAATGAGAAAAGAAACAGAAACGATTAAATTATCTCTCCCTTATATTTTTCGTAATAAATAGTCAATGAAAGTTTCAAAAAAACGGTGAAAAAAAATGATATTCAACGCGATTTTTTAATAAACGTAAGCAGTAAAGTTTATGGTTTTTGAAAAGACAACGAAATTCATTGGGGCGGAAGTTGATATTTCTATATGATTTGAAGGCAATTGAATTAAATTATGTTAGCCCCGGTGGTCCATACGGTTCAGCCTTACTCCACCATTACTAGAAAGCGAGAGACCTTTTCATGTGATGGTTCTAGGAAAATTAAGTTCCCTAAAGTAAAACTCGAAATAGTAAATACATGACTGAATCGTTGAGCAATGACTCGAAAGTGAGTTACGGGATACAGTTGAAAAAATATAATTTAATACATATATCCCAAAAAAAGCACGAGTTTTAGCAAGCCATAAAAATGCTAAAAACGTCAAATATAAAATGAAATATTTCTTTTTCGGCGTATCCTGCGATACCGTGAAAAATGTGTTTTGCTTAATTTAGGCCAGAAGAACTCGATGCATTGACAATTCATAACTATAAGTATCCACAATAAGTTCAAGATCATTTTCAGCAAAACACTGAGTCGCTCTAATCAAGGATCCCCATTATCCCTCCATTTGAATTTGGCAAAAAGGCATGTCCATAATTCCCCCAAAATTGAAACAGAAAGCTAAATTTTGGTTTATTGTCAATGGGGGAGGTACCAATATACCACCCACCAAAAATCAGCTGAATCGAATAAAAACTGAGGCCCGTATTTATGAGCCGAAATGCAATAAATTAAATGTCATTTCCCATACTTTTTCATAGAAATCATTTATATTCAGGAGTCAATGCATCCTTGATTTAAGGCGAAACTCAAGGCGACCTTAAGTTTTCAATAGACTTGAAATATTATATTTCAAGGAAGGTGGGTAGCTACCTTGACTTCACGTGGGGTTGACTATAGAAAATTTTAAGGTCTCCTTGAGTTTCTCCTTAAATCAAGGATGCATTGACTCGTGAATATAATAAGTGATTTCTATGAAAAAGCATGCATGACAAGACAACTTTGTTCTACAGTTTATAAAATGAGTAGTGCAACAACAAACTCCTGGTGGTCACTTTGTATGGGAGGAACCCTTAGTTTTTATCCAATTGATAACGAAAGTCGTAAAGCTTCAACGTTTGCCATGGGCGGGGCATGTACAGCGGATGGACGATAATCGCATGCCAAAGAAAGTAATGAACGCACAACGAGGGAGGTTGCGTGGACGACTGAGAGCTCGCTGGGAGAACTCCGTAGGTGAAGACACCCACCAGCTACTGGATTTCCGAAACTGGAGGACAAGGTCGCGTAACCGCGACAATTGGAGGTCACCGATTTAGGCAGCCAAAGCCCGATGTCGGGCTATCGTGCCACATTGATGATGATGGTGGACATGCCGTTTCGCCAAATTCAAAGGGGGGATAGTAGGGTCTTTGATCGGAGCAACTAAACTTTAAGCAAAAATCATCATGAACTTAATGCGAATACTCACACAAAATTACATGGCTGAACTTGCGTTTTTTCAAGAGTTGTGAAGCTTTGTAAAAAGGTTTAAAATGAAAATATTTTAATTTATTTTTCAGTATATCACCCAATTTTTAATAAAATTCAGAAAAGGTTTCTGCTATTAAAACTAGCATTGGAACTCGTTTATTCACATTTGATCTGGACATCTTCGGGTGTATGGATTTGGCATTTTGGCCTTAATATTTATCATACAATTTTAGGACGCCATAATTTTCCGATTTTTTAAATACCTTTCTATTGTATTATTTGATGCCTCGTCCTTGCTATAGCTGCTAAAATTAACTAGGCACAAACAAAGCAGCTCTGCCCCCCCTCCAGAGGCTATTATTTTAGGGCCTTTTATAGAACCAACCACATAAGTACTTCTACTTCGTATGTACAGATTTCTTTGTTCTCTCCCTAGTAGTAAAACATTCTAAAATGATAAGGAATTGATTGCGAGCCTTACAGCGAATTCACTGCTAAAATTAATATAAATAAATCATGTTGAAACGCATCAAATATTGAATCGTATGCCAATAAATTCAAAATTTACACTTTTTTAGTAGTAGAACAGAAATGTGGACTTCGATACATAAATTGGTACATTACGCTTTCAGGTCACCAAGGGAAATTTTTGATGTTTCCAATATTTTCCAATATTTATAAAGCTATGTGTCCGCTTTATGGCGGACGGTGTCGCTAGTGTCGATAAGAAGAACAAGAAAAATTTCCCTAGGGGACCTAAAAGCGTAATATACCCATAAATTTGACGCGTAAAATTATTACAGGTAGAAAAGGTTCATGAAACGTCAAGCCTATCCAGTTCTGTTCTGGAGCCAACAAATTGCAAGCTAATTAATCCTAGGTTTCAATTACATTGAACTAGTTTACTCGTTACAACCCAAAAATGTCGTAGGTGATTGGAGTAATTTGCTGATATAATTATGGGAATTGAAACTTTAGAATGGATTTTTAAATTTTTATCCGCAATCCCGGGGACAATGTGACTTGGTTATTATGTTAATCGCGTATTTCTATATTTCACTTCACAAAAATATTGGTCTTTAATTGTACCAATACTTTAATTATAATCGAATTCATCAGAAGTTTAATCGAAAATTTGATTTATGGATATGTACGTTTTTGATACTGAACAATTTTCAACTACCATACTGTACAGGAGTTGGCGTTTTTTGTTACCATATGAAAAAGATGGAGTTGGCGTATTTTGAAACCCAAACTGGATTGGAGATGGCGGATTTTGTAAATAACCGCATTTTTCTTTATTAAATTTAGAGGGGTTTTAATTGAAAATCAAGGATTCTGATCCCAGAAGCTTATAGATAATTTAGTTACCTATCGGCTGGCATCATTAACTCAAAATTTTTAAAAATTGGAGATGGTGGCTTTTGAAAATAGGCTCCTCATATACATATTTATTGTTTGTATGTCAATTTCACACACCTTGTTTAATATACGAAAATGATTTGAATTAATTAAGTTTTAAAAATAGGTGCTATTATGTAAAATATTGATTTTATAAATTTTTGAAATGTTAATGATAACTCCTCCTTTCATGCCACGAGTTTAAAACTCATTATGAAGGGAGTAAAATTGATAATAAATGAAATGAAAATGAAACATGTCTTAAAAATAGGCAGAAAAAATATATGGGAATGGAAAAAATCGGAACACTTTAGTTTTTTATTCATGAAACTTTTTATAAGGGAGCTTTAATGCGAGTGGAGCGAACACAAGGAGTAGCTCGTAGCTTGTGTTTAGTATAAATATAAAGTGCAAACATAAGTATTACTTTCAGTTCTATAAAAATTGAAAAAAAAAAACGATTACAATAATTCCGTTCCAGTATTACATCCATTAGTAGATGGCCGACAAAAATGAAAGAATCCTTCAAATGAAATCAGTTGACCGACAATATAAACAATTCTTCAAGTTGTTCCAAGACTTCCATAAGTGCGTGTCCATTTTCGAACCTTATCAGCCTCACGACTTCACTTTACTTGATGGACATTGCTCATTGTGGTGACTTGGTGTGCAGAATGGTTGAACATTGGCGATGATGTCCCCATATGTCCATTATATGTCGAGTATCATCATATCAGTTACGAAAAAAGAAAATTGCTTTTTGGATTCGAGTGTAATACCGCTTGCAAAGGAAGAACATTACTTAAGTATGGATATGGATTCTGATAAGGTTAATCCGGTAAAGTGGACTTTCTTTTTGTTGTTTTTGTTTAGTTTTGGTTGAATTAAAAAAAAAATGGTACAGCAAATGAAATGTTAATAGCTTGTAGGGTGGAATGGCACAACAGGTAGTCAACAAAGACTGCAAATGTTTGTTTGAATTTTCACCCATTAGCAAAATTAGTGATTATGATCGCACTGTCATTTGTTTTTTTTTTTATGAGGGCACAGATAATATTGATAACTAATTTGTCAGAGTAAAAGACATCGTTTAAACCGTTATTTCCAATTCCAAATTTCGAATAAAGACCATTCATTGCTTCATTTCTTTTTCTCTGTCATTTGACGGCAATATAATTTTCATCCTTTATCAGGAGAACCTCTTATTTGGTGCGTTCTGTACAAAATCCTCTTAAGCGTTTGCTGATTCCCTCGTAATGCACGCTTCCAAATGAAATTGTCAACTTTTATCGTAACATTATTAATAATTTGCTCGAGGACTTATAACCATCGAGATGAAATATTTTACGATAATTAGTCAATTAATATGTCGGGATCGCATCCGAATCCCTCCCGTCGCACTATGTATTAGTATTCACGAATGCAAAAGGCTCCAGTAGTGATGATGGTGTGTGGCAGTATTGCATGGTAGCTCCATACAAGAAGTACTTACGAACTATACACCTGACTGACGCTATGTGTGATGTGCTAAAGATGGTTACCAAACGGAAAAATCAACGGAAACACAAACTGCTTGTTAATTATTTAATGATCGGATTTATTGATAAGCGTCGTTTGGCACGACACGGCGATGCGACCACGGAACGGTGCACACTTTTCCAGCTATACATATACATTACGGGTGGTGGACCTGATGGACGACGGCGGATGGTAAGGAGGCAACCGCGCGCCGCACCAAGTACAGGCGAAAAATGAATAATTCTGCATAAGACCTCGCCCGATTGCCGGCATTTATTATGAAAATGAGGATTTTGATTGCATAATTGCCTACGAATAAATCAAAGAAAATGCGGTGGACATTAAGATGTTAAAAGCACTTCTATCGTTCATAAGCAACAGTGGTTTCTGATAGTGTCAAAAGATAGTCTGAATCATTGGAATTTATAAATGATATGGATATTTGCTTTTAGAATGGACGACGTTACTTTATGGGAAATTTTGCAAATGGTACAAATGCAGATAAGATCGTTGAAAATATATATCCCTTTTGTTTTTATTTATTTGCAAAGAAGAAACAATTCCGGTGTAATGCATTTCAAGTTAAGACGCGAAGCAGCTTTATTATTGGATATCGTTAGAAACTAATATATCCCAAAGTATTATATTATTGACTTTCTAAATTATTAAATTGCAATTAATTGAGCATAATTGCATTTTTTCTTAATATTGTAGATCGTGAGAAAATAACGCTTAGCTCAAACACTTATTGAATCAACTTCTTACTTACATCACAATATCGTCACAACAAGCAATATCAAGTCTAAGTGAAAGTGTGACTAAACACATTTCCTATTATATACATACATTTGAATTTTTAGTAAGATACATAAACTTTGTACAAAAGTTGGTAGTTCTTTTGTACAAAGTTTATCCATAAAGTTTTCAAACAGACTTCATCAGATCGAGTCTGCATATAAATAGCTACTTATTTAGGTAAAAATTAAAATAAATATTTTCAAATTCTATTGATCGATTTTGGAATCAATTCAAATATTAAGTATACAGTAATCACTATCGCAAGTGGTGATCAAAATAAATAAATGAATAAAAAGAATACATTGATGAACTTAGTAAAATGAGACGACACTAAGTTTAAAACGAAAGACTTAGACGAGTCACTTGCTTGCTTTTAATTTTGTTAGATGATACCATTAGGAGAAATTTGTGTACATAAGCTGTTAAAATGCAAAAAAAAATATTATCTTTAAACTTTCATTGCCGATCGGTTTACTCAAGCATATGTTTCTTCTTCGCATTATACAAACAGTATAATCTCGAATACCACTAAACTCGCCGCAGGGTTGTTTGGTTTAATTACATCAGACCATTTTATTCCGAAATCAGCATACAAGAACTATTACACAATATTGTCCATGTCCTTCAATTCGGTATACGCGTATTGCTTACTCAAAGCGGCGGCTAAAACCGCAACCAAATCAAAACTATATAATTTCATTTAAAATGAAGAATTCAATTTGCTTGCGGTCATCATTGTAAGATGGTGAGTTTCATTTTAAATTGAAAATACTCCTGTGTTTTGTCTGTATGCAATTGTTCTCTGCAAGAGAACGTTAATCGTTGGTTATGGCATTAATCAAATTGCATTACAATGTATTAACGTGCAACTATGATGCTAGATAGTAGATATTATTTTAAAAAATCATATAAATAATTGCTCCGTAGGCACTATGAATACATTTTCTAGAAATCGGGATCAATCATAATCGTTGTCTAGAATTTTTTTGTCTTTATTTGCACAGTGTGTTAATGGATTTATCCACAAGCTGGAAGATGAAGTCAACATAATATGAGTGAAGACGATTACAAACGTCAACATAATTCTGAACACTTTTCCAGGCAGACCGCAGGAAACGAAGATGCAGTTTCTTCGCCAGAAGAGACGTTGTCGATGAATATAATGTAATATTGCTCAGGCTTCAATGCACATTGTTGTGTTACGTTAAGTTACAAATTCAAAGAGGTTTCTGAGGGAAGTGCATGCATTTTTCCAAATGCGATGTGTTAGTTCCACTTATTCATGAGCCCCTGTACGTTAATTGCTTATTTGGCTTCCGTACTGAGCAAATAATTGATTTGCGGTTTCAGCATTTATCACTTAACGTACATTTTGCTCAAGATATTGTTGATATAGGTGTCACGGTTACCAGACAGTAACTTCTAGAGTATGTCATATGGCTAAGATAAAATACTGACATTGGATCAACTGTCACAAATTTATTGTTCGTGGTGATACAATAAAATTAGAACTTTTCATATTTTTTCTATGGGATAGATAAATATTTTCCCAAAAATGTATATCAAGTCTTTAGTCGAGTCAACTCGACCAAACGCTTTGTAATTAATAAGTTCCCTGCGACTAGGCTGTGACTATTCATGAGGTAAATACTATACAGTAGACTCGCGAAACCCTGAACTAATTAAAACCTCGACTGTTACCCTTAACGGACGTTCATGTTATACAGTTGTTCACAAAGAATATTTTTTTTACGTTTTTTACCAGTTTCAAAATGCATATTTGCACCGAAGTTTCTTGCCCGCAATATGGCAACAGATTGTCGAAAGGATACAGATAAAGGTGCGTCTAGCTTTGGCATTAGATGATAATTGTCAGAGCATTGAGCTCTAATAAGGTTTCAAAATATGGAGGTTGTACTGCACAAAACAACAATTTAAACAGCTTTTACGGGTAGGACCTAACACTAATGGAAATTGACAGCGGTTAGTAATAATATAATAAGTGGGGGTACCTATTGTTCGACAAGGTGTCCGTTGGGGACACGTCTCCTGAGTTAATATGCACTGTTGTATCACTGTTAGTGCATTAGTTCGCCCGTGGGATTTTTTTTTAACAACGCAACACACTACGATTAGTATCCTTGAAAAAATGCAGGGTCCTCTTTGAGTTTATTTTGAAGCTCAAATCAGCGTGGAGCCAACACTTCCTTTCCTTGCCTGTAAGAAAACGAGGGAGAAATTTGGCTGAAACTTTTATCATGTGAAGATCTTCGGACAAATTATTTTAAGCTCGATAATATTTCAGACATCGAACGGAATAGATACAGCTAGGCTCTTCACGTACGATATAATTGATTTTGTTGGAAAAGTCACTCTTCGACGGGTCGGTCTATTTTTTTACATTTCAGCATCATTAAAATGTGAAGACCACTCGTAGACTCTGGTTTTACTTAACCCGGGAACACTAATCTTAATTTTAGGCGCTTATTACTAACCATGAGTCATTTTGACTTACTACAGAAACTTTGGTATATCAAGGAGAAGAGTATGAAAGGATGCGCCAAAAACCTCGGAATACTTGTTTTATATAAGGATAATAAGAATAGGTGTTTGGTAATTGGATAGACTGTAAAATATCACCCAGAAACCAAGTATGTAAAGTTAAAGTTAAGGGCGGTTATTACTAACGTGAGTCAAGGTTCCTTTAGTACTAACGACGTCACAGAAAAACACGAATAGCTGCTTACCATAAAATCAGAACCCTCCGATTCCTTCGACATTCGGTAGGGAACATATTTTTAAAGGAAAACATGGGTAGCGAAACCCGGTTGGGCGTATCGCCTTTTCAATGAAAAATGTAATCTGCGGCGTATGCGTCAAAATGACTCACATTTGTGTTCCCGGGTTAAGACAGTTACAAACAATAGCCTCCATGGCCAACTTTCCTAACAGAAAAGTCAAATTTCACAGCCGCACGTTGAAAAATAGACCGAAAATAGTCCAGCACGGGCGAATCGAAGCAATCACAGCGACTAAATTAGAAAACGTGTCCTCAACTCACCTCGCTCCAGCCTAGTTCCAGTAGCTTTTGGGTCTTCAATGTCATCAAGAAATGTAAAGGGTGCCGTAGCTTGACTTAGGTGAAAGAAAACGATGTACTTCTGCAAGGCAAATAACAGTTGAGGCGTTGGGAATAACAGTTTGCTGTTGGAATGCAATGTTTTGAATTTAGGAGTGGGGAGGTGCCTTGAACCAGCCAGTGTTATTTAGGAAGTACAGCAGCTCCCCTAATTTCACATTAGCTGCATCCTCCAAGCCGAGCGTCCTATACCGGGTTCTGGCAAGACCCTGGCATTCACACGGAAAGTGAATCAGGGTTTCCCTCTCATTTACATTACCGCATCTGCAGCAATGCGCGTTGTAGGGGATGCCCAGCCTGGCAGCGTGGAGCCCCATTGGCCAGTGCCCCGTGATAACAGCAGTAAGCGGTATCTCTACGCGGTTTAGTCTAGAATCTCAGACGTTCTTTTTCAGTCGTAGGAGCAGCACCAGATCTTACGGGCGAATAGCTGCATCCACTCATAGAAAGGCAATGAAGCTTGATTTGTCAAGAAGGTTTTCGACAATCTGAAGATTGTATCACAGCGTACTTGCGCAAGAGTATTCTCACAACAAAGGCGTTAAGGGCAAACAAGCCAATTGAGCTTTCGGTGTGCTGTCCAAAATTTGCTAAGCAGTTATCTCAGTGTAAAAAGCGGTTCCGCTCCCTATGTCAGCAGCGCTTGGAAAGTTGCCGCTACGGTAAACTTTCGTCAATTTCTGACTTTATCGAATTTTAATATATATAATTTCAAATCAATATCTAAAATGCTATTAGCGAACAGGAGGTTTGGACCTCCTGGACGGATGTTTTTGAAATAATCCTTAGCCCTAACCTAGCAGCATTTTTAAGGTTTCCATAGGCCGATGCAATTATTTTTATAAGTACCTACTTTGCTACTCGTGTTATGCGATGGAACCTCTTTTCCAAAAGAGACTGAAAAATCGGTCACCCTAAAATAATGTAGCACAGATCTCTGAATGAATAGTGTTCGACTTAAGGAAAAACTGTAGTTAATTAGGAGACATTGCAAGAAACCGTACGTTATGATGCGTAAATACAGCAGACGCGCAATCCTCATAAGCAACCTATAGTAGTAATGAAACACTTTTCACACTTTAACCCTTTCCCGGACAGAACGTCTATCGACGTCCAATTTTGAGCATTTGACATACAAATCGTGTCAAATTTTGGCGTTGTGTCCGGCAATGAGTTAATTTGCAACCTGCAAATGAGTTATTTATCCAGACAATTAATTTATTGTTCATGTTTTAGGTCTTCCAGGACTTGTTCACGTTTCAGAGTAGTCTGGGCGAACATGAAATTGTTCCCATAAGCGAGTGTTCACGTTTGACCCAGTTCATGTTTACGCGAGTCTATACTGTAATTCTCTACATACATATATGCAGATATTTTTGGCTAGCCAAATATAATATTCGCCTTCCAAAATCTAGATATTTAAAATGCATTAAACGTACCAATACCACCACAATCCGACAGAATCACCCTAAACGGAGCTTGGAATCATCGTCGTTTATTCATTGCTCTTACATTTATAATGATTACAATCCAGTCGCAACAAACAAGATGCGAATGTAGAACTTGCAAAGCCTGCTATACCTTCATGGAAAATGCAAGGACCACAGAACACTGTCACCAAAAACACCAAACAATTCACTTAAAGACGTCATTAAAAAGACCACTTTGTCACAGGGCGCATGAATAAACAGACAAGCGACATGGATCCGAAAAACGCCTCAATGCATCATATCGTTGTGGTTTTGATGTGCACGCGTTGCGCGATTCCTTCTTCATTTTGGCCGTTTTTCGCGACCCCCAACTCTGAGACATTACATACATACTTGGAGATGGACATAATCGGTCCCGGCTATAAGGATGACCAAAAACCAGACCAAAACCAAAGCAATGAGACAAACATGCAGCCAGATAAGATACACAATATGCACATGCACAGCATACGGTTCCACGAAAGCTTCATTTCGAACAAAAAGACATTATTGCAACATTTTTTCGGTTTGTTTTATTTTATGTGGCGTTTGCTTGTGTGCGCACGCGGGCTCGCGAGGGGAAAGACATTTCTATACAAGAAGAAGAAGAAGATGACTATTGCCAAAAAGATGTAATGGTTGTCAATCCTGTTTGGTATTATGGGAAAAAGTGCTCATGTGGCGACAATTCGGAGGCTAAACTGCCAAAAAAGAAAAGAAGCACATGAAATCAACTGAATAATTAACTGGAAGTACAAATCTGTTGACATTCTAGACGTCGTCGTCGCTTGTAACGGACCGGATTTTGGAAATGGAAGAAGCATAGTGGATTGTATGAACATTTTTAGGTTAATATTATTCTTTAAAGTATAATTAGCTTTTGAAGCTTTATTTTTTCCTCGAACTCATTGTTAAAATATACATATAGTTTAACCCAAACGCATTAAATATTAGTGCTGTTGAATTAATCAATTTGGAACGGACATTCAACGAAATAATCTAGGTATCTGCCAAAAGATTACCAGTCACATTACTTACTTATACATTACGTTCTAAAGGTATGATTCCGAGACAATCACAATTCAGGCACTAAAAACGACAATAAATATTTTACTCGAACTGGTACCGAGCACAGGAATTTAGTTGAATATCGGACTTTGCCTGCAACATCATTTTTGATTTTTTAATTCATTTAATAACCATTAAAGACACAACATGAAATAGGAAAGTGTAGCGATATTGTTGGCACATTACAGAGCCCAATAAGACACCTGGTGTGTTTCTACTGTTCGAATGTTCGGAAATATTTTTCTGGTTTAATTAGGTGATTAATGATACTTCTTCAACGAAGTCTGCCGTTGCCCTATGTCTTACATAATCAACGAATAGGATATGATCAAGATAATATTAAAATGGAACCGAGTTCTAATTGTGCGAATAGCACGAAGAGTGTATTATATTATACTCTATACCATACAGGGTGTCCGGAAACTACCGCATAAACGCACCGGATTGTGATTCCGCATATGATTTCCAACAAAAAAGTTGTATGGAACATACCCCTTAGCTTAACCCTTTAACTGCCACAGGCATTTGAAGACTTGGAAAAATCATTTTCTTGTACGACTAAAATCTCAAAAGTTAGACTAGCTAGAATAGCCAAATATAATATGATTATTACAGCCAAGAAATTTACCTAAAAAAACAAAACTAACGGCACTTAAATCGGATAAGAGGTTTGGTTTTTACAGAGCTTCAAATAAAATTTTTGTGATTTGACCCAAAAACAATATGTTTTTCCATGTAAATTTTCTCCAACTTCTGCCAAGGTGAGGTGCACGTACGATTACTTTAAACATTGGCGCAAAGTCTAACGATCAATTTTATTCTAGCTTCCTTATTTCTAACAGTTTTAATGCCTTAAGTGCAGAAAACTAGTGTTAATTTGAGCTCGATTTCAATTCAATCCATTTCAAACTGCCCTTAAAGATCTGCAATTTAGTAAAATTTATTCAAATTATGTCAAAATCGATCCAAAATTAACCCGAGTTTTCTGCATTTAAGGCTACAAGCATCTCTCCTTGGCAGAAGTTGGAGAAAATTGACATGGAAAAACATATTGTTTTTGGGTCAAATCACAAAAATTTTACTTTGAAGTTCTGTAAAAACCAAACCTGTTATCCGATGTTAGTGCTGTTGGTTTTATTTTTTAAGTAAATTTGTTGGCTGTAATAATCATCTTATTTTGCTATTCTAGCTAGTCTACCTTTTGAGATATTGAAGTTTGAGTCGTACAAGGAAATTATTTTTCCAAAAGTCTTCAAATGCCTGTGGCAGCTAAAGTGTTAAGCTAAGGGGTATGTTCCGTACAACTTTTTTGCTTGAAATCACATGAGGAATCACAATCCGGTGCGTTTATGCGGCTGTTTCTGGACACCCTGTATATACCAGTGGTTCCCAACTTATAAATGACTAAATTGAACCACTTTGCTTGAACATGAATCACTACGGACCACCATATTTTTTAATGGAGTGAAATTAACCCTTTTTACAAGGTTTTAAACTCTTTTGTAATTATTGTAACGACAACAAAGTGAAAAACTTATGACAAAAAATAGTTAGTTCCTCGTCTATGACCGCATCCTCGTATTGAATTCGCTGAATCACGCAAATGACGACAAAATTCAATTCCCCTGGTTATCTTTTGAATGGTACCGCGAACACTGCGCTAAGTTGGGCCGGCTTTAGAAAAACTTATCAAAAACCCGTAATGTAACACACCATCAAGTAATTTAGTACAGACTTTTGTCCATTTTCGATTACCCTTCTTATATTACCAAAATTAAAGTATAGGGGAAAGGCAGTAACATCGGCATTTTTTGGGTTCTTCAGAACTGGACAGGCACACCTAAATTTCAGAGTAAAAGGCGCCTAGCTTTATCACATAATAATTCATTGAATACGGTTTTGTCGGATTAATTTTTATTTAACGAAGATTCAGGTGATTGATTACTTCCATTAATAGGTTGATTACTTCAAATAATATTGATGATTCTAATGCGGCTTTGTTGAATACTGTGGCCAAATTTGGCCACTGTGTCAATTATCTTAAGAAAAAAAAAACAATTATCTACAGACAATAGTGTCACATTATGTGATAAAAAATGCGGTATAATGCAACTTAACTTGAGGTCTGTACACATCGTGTTTTAAGATCGACCACAGACCTAGTAACGAAAGTATTTATAATATTTTACAAAGCTCGTGCCTGTTATTTTAATTAATAAGGATTAAAACTCCTTTTCCAGAAATAGTCCCCATATAATCTCGCGTACCACTTACGGATCTCTCACGGACCACCTTCGTTCCGCGGACCACCTGTTGGGAAATAGTTTTCTATACCCGTGCAGCGATATCCCACAGCTACAACTTGACTCAAATTTAAAGTTTTTCTCAATATTCTATCGAAAGATATGGATGCATAGCTTTGTAGGGGAGGCTGGCAATCCTTTGGTCAAACCCACTTCACTTTCCACCAACTTCATGCATTGATAAAAATTACAACTCTTAGGTGTTCCAAAAGTCGATATAGAGCGCGTCGAGACCTATATTTTGCGGCAAAGTTCAGAGTCGTAGCCATCACGGTTTCAAAGATAGAGATATCTAAAAATGCCCCAAAATATGCCTAGTTTGACCCCTTAATCTGTTCTACCATCTTTAGACTGCGGTATGTATTTGTGAAACTAGGCATATTATGGGGGCATCTATAGACGGCTGTATCTTTGAAGCGGTGATAGCTACGACTCTGAACTTTTCAGCAAAATTTTCATTTGAAAGCACAAAAGTGCGATTTTCTCGCTAATTAGAGCAGTGAGACGGGCCGAAAGTTTCACTTTTCCGATGATTTGATTTAGCTGGGCTGCGTGAAGGGATGTCTTCTTCCAATGAGAAATCATTTATTGCGGATTATCGGTAGCCTATCCGCACGCTTGATTTATTGTCTAAACGTCTAGTTTTGGAACTTCTATGACAAAGCAGCCCTTTAAACCAGATTTGCTGTCCTCTTATCATTGGTAAGAGTCATACAGCATATAGAAGCTCGACAATCGATATTGTTATAATTCAGTTATTGTTGTTGTTGATCACCTTAAGCGGCGTCGACTGTACTACATCAATAAGGCAACAACTTGCTTATATTCGCCAGCTTATGCAAGTTCATGGCTGAAAGCGAAAACGAAAAGATACCGACTATTCTAAACATTAAGAAAGTAGAAAATTTGCAATTGTTTAATGTAATTTTTATACATATATGGATGTATATTAAGGGCGGAATTCATAGTCCCCACTTAAACTTAATACAATATCTAGTAACCTTATGAATTCATATTTTTGTTAACACTCCGCCCCTGCTCACTACACTGGACAACCGACCGTTCGCGCACTGTGCGCTCGCGAAAATTTGAGGTTGACTGTTTGTAATGTTTACGAAGCATTTACTTATCTCAATGTTAAATAGTTTTTTTTTTTCGAAATACATTTAGGATTTTTCGATATGCCTAAGTTTTTGAATCTGGGAATAAAAAAAAATCGAATTTGTATTATATTATAGAGGGTGTCCCGCATTAGGTGGTCAATACTGTTAGGGTTGATAGCACAACTTGTTTCAGCAAGAAAGCTACCAATACAATCGGATTTTTTTTACCGTTACCTTGTTATCTGTCATTTTGTGAAAGTCATCGAAAATCGTGACTTGTCATGCAAAATCATAATTTGCAGCCCTCCTGATAACTTAATCCAAGATTTGATATTAGTTTCAGAAACTACATAAAATTTCACAAAAACTGAAGTTTTTCCTGTTTTCAAGATTATCCTCACTTTCAAGATACAGTTAATCAAACTTTATAGAAATTTTAAAATAGATTTTTAATCGAAAATTCAAACAGTAATTTCATAACGGTGCTTTATACGTACAACTCTGCAAAGTTGATAAAAGTTGCTTCAACATGTTGGCTTTACAACGGTATATCACTTTTCATATTTACATTGCGGGATTTCGAAATTACACATATTGGATGTAAAAAAATCCAGGTAATAATTTTCTTATCTGATAATTCAAACTGAAATTTTATTCATTTATTTTTTTATATTTCACTATCGCAATTTTAAAAATGTGTTAAACAAAAATGAAAATAATGTTTGAATATGAGAAATAACCAATAAACTAAAAATATTAACTAAGTAATGATTAAATGGGTCTGTTTGATGAATTGGAATAATGCTGCTGGAATTGGCTTCCTCCATTTTGTATGCAGACTTCGGCGCATGGAAGAAACGTCCCGAAGGATTTCAGGAGGGGTTTCTTTTACGTTGTCACAAGCATCATTAATTCGCCGCAGCAGCTGTTCCCGGGAGGTAATCGGCGCGGAATAGACATTGTTTTTTAAGTTACCCCATAAATACAAATCTAGGAGAGTAAGGTCGGGACTTCTCGCAGGCCACGCAACTGTCCCAAATCTGCCAATCCATTTTCCGGTAAATTCGTACTCCAAATATTCTTTGATAGATCTCGCATTATCTCTATCTGCCATAAATAGCAAAAATTAAATTTTAACTGTTGTAAGTACCGTTGCATTTGCCAAACAATGTACAAAATTTCAAATATCTTACAGTTCTGGTCAAAATAATGTAGCGAGATTCTATTCCGAATTATAAAAGCCTTCGTTTGTCTTTTTTCGAGTAAAGGAAAAATTGTTAGCGATTCTACTGAAGCCTTGAATTTTACCAATCAATGCGTGTTTCCCTAAAATTCTGCAATGTAAATATAAAAAGTGATATACCGTTGGAAAGCCAACATGTTGAAGCAACTTTTATCAACTTGGCAGAGTTGTACGTATAAAGCACCGTTATGAAATTACTGTTTGAATTTTCGATGAAAAATCTATTTTAAAATTTCTATCAAGTTTGAGCAACTGTATCTTGAAAGTGGCGATAATGTTGGCAACAGGAATAATTCCAGTTTTTGTGAAATTTTATGTAGTTTCTGAAACTGAAATCAAATCTTGGATTAAGTAATTACGAGGGCTGCAAATTATGATTTTGCATGACAAGTCACGATTTTCGACGACTTTCACAAAAAGAGCGAGAACATTGGTAATTTTCTTGCTGAAACAAGTTGTGCTATCAACCCTTACAGTATTGACCACCTAATGCGGGACACCCTGTTTATAGAGTGTATATATCTGCAAGCAAAGTAGGTATGTACTTACACCTAAATGAACCGACCCTCACCTCGCATCTGCCATGAAGTAAAATATGTATATTACTCTCTTTATAAAACAATTGAATTTATTACTTTTTGAACTTTTAATGTGATGTATTTACAACACTGATTGATTTAGATATGTCACTGAGCGATCCAAATGTAAATACATTTATGTATGTATGTGTCGCTTT
The DNA here is from genome assembly GCA_949715475.1 of Microchrysa polita. Classification (NCBI taxonomy): domain Eukaryota; kingdom Metazoa; phylum Arthropoda; class Insecta; order Diptera; family Stratiomyidae; genus Microchrysa; species Microchrysa polita. Next base: position 76,308,214 of record OX454419.1, read on the forward strand.
GATTTGAAATCAAGTTAACATCCGGGGAAGCTTCACATATGCCTCCAACGAATGAAAGCGACACATCTCGTTGTGACACCACACAATATGTTATATCATTCCGGTTTAAATTCACCAATATCATTATTTTTATTGCCGATAATACATTACAATGACATTCATACCATAACGATCTTATAGGCTGTGTAGAATCTGTGCGATGGCAACGTTCAACCTTGGCAAGAGATTAAAACCTATATCCCGAACTTGCGCGCGCAATAAAAAACCATCTGAACAAAAGAAATCAACCTTTATCTGAAATCCAACTGGGATCTACCTCAAAATTGTATTTTTTCTCTGTAGTCATCAATGAAGATCAAAACAACAAAAAAAACTGTTTGGAAGAAGAAAAAAATTCATTGAAAGATTTTATTTTGAATATAGCCAAAACGTATTTGCATATATTGGTATATGATCGTACATGTTTCATTAAAAAAAAGACAAAAGAGCTATTAGTATTATTAATTGATGCAAATTATTTAAGCATGCGTGATATATGAACATGACTGTGATGTGTATAATTCCATTAGATCTTTGATGTTATATTTATTTTGGTGGAGTCATCAACAATGTTATTTCTTCAGCATTATGAAATATTAAATTTGTCTTATTTATGCTTCTTGGTCACAATGGGTGAGGTTATAAAACACAACGTTCGCGTAACGTGTCGCGTTTTCCGAAACGTTTCCTATTGTGTTCTGTAAACGCATAGATCCGGATCAGACTTGGTGTTAACATCGCCATCTCTCGGAAAGTGACAAATGTGACAATTGACACATCACAGCTGATACGTTTTGCTCGAAAATTAAAATTTCCAGTTTTAAACGAGATGCAGATACATTTTATTTTGATTATATAGTTTAATAAATAAATGAGGGCGGAAAAGCACGGTTCGACGGCAGATTGTAAATTTCTGTCAACCAATCAAACTATGCATCGCATGGGGGCGCTTAGGGGATCTGTTTGTAGGGAGAAGATTCTGATCCGTAACGGCCGGTTGATTTGAAACGTTGCGCGAAACGTTGCGCGAACGTTGTGTTTTATAACCTCACCCAATCACAGAAGAAAATGACAGGGAAATTTCGAACCACATTGCATTGTACCTACATTTTAACGATAGATATTATGGTTACACCATGAAGCTATCGATGGACGCCTCTGATGAAAGTTTCGTGTGGGAATATAAGTATCATTTATGCGGATTGTTGTCAATCCATTTTCATCGATAGAGTTCTCAAATTAGAGCTTTTCGTTTCTACTAAAATACAATTTACAATACTGAAATAATAGTCTTTCCACATCTCTTATTATTGGTAATTCGATGGAAGGCAAATTTATCAGACGATTTTCAGTGCGTACGGAAATACGTATTAGTAAATGTATTAAAAAAAATTTTTTTTTTAGCCAAAACTATGGCAAGTAAGTTTCATTCGTTCACAATAACAAAAAACATTTGTGGTTATTTCGTCACCAATTTGCCAGAACCGCGAATCTACATTTTCATAGTCTTGAGAAAATACGATCTGAAGTTTCAATTTGCTCTGAAAAATCTAAATATTCATCTAGCGAAACACTTTACTCTGAAATATTAGTATGTAGAATGTATAAATTTTGGTGGATAGTACTCGTAGATAGTCTTATTCATGTAAACACTTTCTCGGTTCAGGCAAATTATTTAGAAATTTGCGGTTCTATGGCATTTTGTTTGTTGTATGGAAATATGAGATTCGCGGCTCTGACATCTGTTTCCTTATATGGCTATTGAAGAATCCCTGTTCTGGCAGCTGTTTCGTTGAATAGGTATTATGGATAATGATGGATAGATATTGGCACATAGCACCCTTTTGTATTAGTGTGCGTTTTTTCTCTTTGAAGGTTGCAAAATGGAGCTAAAAGTCGGCTTTTAAAATCTCGACAACCCAAGTCGAGACTTTTTCCTCTCTTCAAAATATTTCAAAATTCCAATTTTTGAAAATCTTCACTGTAGTACAATGTCTCAAAAGTTGACCATATCGACAAATTATAATCTCGAAAATCTCGACTAATTGAAAGAATGTTTTTGTTTTGTCTTTAAATCTAAAAGTTTAATTTTTATTTAAGTGAATTGCAATCAATAAAAAAAATTCCGTTTAGGGGCATTAATACTCCATACTGAGTATTAATTAGCGGAGTGGGAAAGATTTTATAAAATATGTTGAGAGAAGCCAAAATAGGTTCATCCGACAATACGCCTACGACAATGCTCCTAACACAGTTATACAGGGTGTCCCAAGCCCCAATGACAGCGTTGCCACTCGTGTTACAATTGTAACAATTTGTTACAAATTCCAATTTCTTGTTACAATGTTACACCCCGACCAATTTTGTTACAATCAGGCGAGAGTGGAGAATTCAACTATATTTTTCTACTATATGTGACATGAAGAAGTATTCTATTTTTTATGATTTGTGCATGATCGATTCAGTCAGGCATGTCAAACTTGTAGCCCGCGGCCCACATGCGGCCAACATCGCAGTTTTGTGTGGCTCACGGTCAGATTGGAGAAAGACAGTATGTATGTATGTATGTATATCACATTGTGTAAAAATAAAAAATGTAAATGTCTGTAAAAAAAAATACAAATTGAGGTATTGAGCTAAAGTCTAAGAAATTTATTAAAACTCGTCAAAAATTCTATTGCTAATGCAAACTTAAATTATGTATTTAAAAATCCTACTCTATGTTTTAGGAAGCTAGCGGTTTTTCAAAGTACTTTTGTGCAGGAAAATATAATGCCCATCGTGAAATTGTTTTCTCTCGAAATTTATTTAAGAAAGCAGTATTTGGCTTTGCCACAGTGGCGTTATAACTTATGTTCACATTTTTCAGGTACTCGACCTTTTTGTTCGAGCTTTATTATTTTCCGCCGAATGATTTTGGCTCCCAAAGTTATTTCTGGATGACTGGTTTTGATAACCTGTCCAAAATTTGAGTTAATTACTTAGCAAATAGAGGTTGTTGATCAATCCACCGAATTTCGGCGTGTTTATTGCTTCATTTGTTCATTCACCAATACCTTCAAATTTGTTACACTCAACCTAAAAATGTTACAATTTTATGAGATAAATGTTACACTTAGAAATCTGAAAACGGCAACCCTGCCCAATGACAACCCGGTATTTAGTGTCCATTACGTGAAAAATATTTTTACGAAAATCAGTCGCGTATTTTTTACAGTTACGAGTATTTAAAGAAAAATCGAAAAAACGCAGACCTTGCTGTCATTGTTCATCCACTATAACTTCAAATCTTAATATTTTTCAAATTTTCTTTTGGTGCTGCAACAAAAACAAAATGCTCTATTACCTACACACTATGCCATACACACCCAACCCCCTAAATTAGGTGCTTGTAAGTAAAACATTTTTATTTGGGCACCAATTTCAACCAAACCTCCTGAAAATCTATTTATATTGACGTCACAGAGCATATGCAAAACTTATTGGAATTTGATCATGGGGTCATGGGACTGCCATACAAACCAGACCCCCAAATTGGGTTCTCCTAAGAAAAACTTTTTTATTCGGGCACAAATTTACACCAAACGTCATGAAAATGTATATCTATTGATGTTACAAAACATATGCAAAAACGAATGAAATCGGACCATGGGGTCATAGGGCTACCATACAAACACAATCCCCCAAATTTGGTTCTTCAAAGAAAAACTTTTTTATTCGTGCACCAATTTCAACCAAACCTCATACAAATGTGTTTCTATTGATGCCACAAAACATACGTAAAAATTAATGCAAAGGAGCCATGGGGTCATGGGGCTGTCGTACAGATCCTCCTCCCCCATTTGGGTTCTTCTGAGAAAGATTTTTGCTACACCAATTCCACCAAATCTGTTATTAAGGTGTCTTTATCCAAACAACAAACAATGTAAAAACAAATGGAATTGTACTATGGGACCATGTCCCCCGCTTCTTCCCAATAAAGTTATCTAACAGATTTTTTTTATTTACCCAATTATTCGAAGAAAGCCTCACTCAAATATTGTTTTATCGGCGCCACGGAACTTATATGAAAACGGAAGGAAAAAATGGAGGGGAGAGGATTAAATACAAGTCATAGATATGCCCAAAAAACTTTTAGCCCCAGGAGAGTAAAGGGTATCCAAATTTCGGCCGCGCCCGAAATTAGCCTCATTTAATGCTCCCAATTGGCATTATCCGAGAAACTACGAACCTTGTGGTTTATTCAACTAGTCTCCCAAGTGTCCACTTTTGTTATAAAGGTTTTAGGGGCCCAAAAGCCACAAGAAAGATTTATCGAACCATAAAAAATTGGGACTACAAAAATTAATTTTCCAGAAATTTAGCATTTTTTTAGACATGAAGATTAACATTTTTCCTAGTGTATACACATGCTTAATTTATTACCTTTTTTGACCATCTCTCCAACAAAAGCGGAATAGCCTATACGTTTCGCAGGGCGTTAAAATTTTCATATAAAAACTATCTTGGGGAAAAAAGCTTTAACTTGTTCCAGAAAGTTGGGGGATGTTACGTAAACCGTTGTCCCCAATACTTGAAAAACGCGAGAATAATCAATTCGAATCATACTGAGGCTGATACGAATTTCATGGTTAGTCAACAGTCAAGCAATGATAGCGATCAGAGTGGTGTGATTTGCAATTGCAATTTGTAAGATCCGCTCCCTTTTGCGTGCAAGTACCTAAAGCCGACCACACACGAAGCGTCCGAATTCATTTTTTTAATTCTTCGATCTGTCAAATTAATACATTGTCTTCGATTTTGATAGAACGAAAATTTAAAAAAAATGGATTCGAATTAACAGTGTGTGGGCGGCCTAAAGGACCTAAAGCACGCTTCAGGGAAATTTTAGTGATGTTATTTCTCTTGCATTGCGTTAATTGGTAGCGATGCAATCGCCCCAGAAACAATTGGCTTGAGGTGCCAACGAGCGTGATGATAAACTTGATACAGGAATACCCCGATTTAAGTCGCTTCGCCAGCTATTTAAAAAATGCATTTTTCCAGCGCTTTTGTAATCATGGATACTCCGTTCCCAATAAGTTTCCTTTGTATTAAACATTCGTGCCATATTTAAAAAAAAATCATTCGTCGCACAGCGTAAAAATATAATAAACATGTTTGAAAAAATGGAACAAATTTTCCCATGACTTTGATATTCAGGATTGTCTATACGGATATATGAAAAGATGCCTAAGCAAATGACATATGGTCATGACTAATTGTTTCACTTGCTTTGACATTACGTATAGGTATACCTTTTCCTTATGTGAACTCAAATGCGCGCTCTATTATATATATTTCCACAAAACCACGTTTGTATATTCTTCAAGTTCATATCAAAAGCGCACTTTGTTCAGGAAAACACACAAAGAGAAAGAATCATTATTAAAGTTATATACTTTGTTCGTATAGTCTAAATTGTGTGGTTCATTCAAGATTAAGTTCTGTAACCGATTTACAACATGTGCCTAATTTTTCTTCTTCCTCCATCCACATAGTTTGTCTAAATTCTCGAAATATACACGAGATCTGTGAAAGACTTTTGAGCTGCTTGAAATAAATCATATTGTTCCGATTTGAATAAAATATGCTAATGATATTCATTTTTAGTACGTTTAAAATTTTGGTGTTGTAAAAGGATTGTTGTAGGTAGTACAAAAAGACGCATGTTATAGATGTGATTTGAATGCGTCTTTACCATTGGGAAAGTTTGGTGAAACATTAAGGTAAGGACAGAGAATTGTGCGAAATCTTATAATAATATCACCATTTTGGAGATATGTAGACGAAACTGTTAGTTCAGATGTACTAGCATGGATATGTTCATCTCAACTAACATAACAAAACCAGACTTCTTCTTAAAGAAAAATTCACCAAAGTTATCATACAATTTCTTACTGGAGTACTACTTAACACTATAAGTGGCGAATCTATAATGTTTGAGATTTTTCAATGAAGACTTGCCTGTGCCGGATTCATGGTACATATATCTCATCGGAGAAATTAGATGGCAAGCGCACAGCTCTATAGATAGATTATGATGGCGCTGTGGTTAGCATGTGTTCAAAGGTGTTAACTCATTACTTAGTGATTCTCACAATGTCTAGATCTTATTAGTTATTTGCTCATATTTCAAATCTAGTAGAAGATTGATGGAGGAATGAAAATAATACGTTGATAGGTCTTTCCTAGTTCGAAGATCTTATGATAAAAATATAAAATGATATTCTTTTCTTGTATCCTTTTGTGGTTTATATACAGCTAAAGGCTTTTGATACTCGTAATACAATCAACTGAATAATACAATCACAAATGTTATACAAACATCAAGGACTTTTTTTTCGCCATTGTCAATAAAAGGATATGTTAGAAAGTGATTCAAAATATTGCACAATTTATGTGAACCTTAGAGGGGAATCACACTTCCGAAAGAATTTTTCAATTCCTCGATTTGATTAACAGTTGTACCATATTGTACTGTGAAAGTGAATAATACAGGTGCATTATTCCATGGATTTTGAACTTTACGATTTACGATTCTATCTAGTATCCAGTACTTTGACTGGATTAATTTTAATCAGCTCGAGGATTTGCTGGGAGTCTGTATCGGCTACTAAAGTAAATATAGTTGAGTGTGTGAAAACCCTGATAACAAGATAGGATCGTACGTCACTAAATTCCAAATTGCATCGTAGAATGTACTTGAATTTTTCAAATTGCAGTGTAATATATTACAATTGTAAATCAAATTCAGGTTTTAGTAAATCCTATGTGAAGTGTGGATCCCCTAAAAAAAATAAATTTTAACATCAAGTGTAAGAAGTATTATTTGGGGTATTTATAATGAACGCTATTGGTTGACTAGCTGCAAACATTACACCAACAGGTCAGCTTTTGATTAGGTTAAACATTTATAATCTTTATTGGCGGTATATCCTGCCAATAAAGATTATACGAGTTTGAAACGTATAGCCAAAACTTAATTATATAGTGGACTCCGCTTCCGGTAAACAATTTTCACTTTGGGCTTACGTGGTTTTTGAAACGAACAATTCATAATGTATACTTAAAAACGAAAGATTCAAGCCAGAAACCATTCTAGCTTTCGACTGGAACTGAATTAAGTAGAGTTAAGAGATTATTGGATTCATATAAAATTATATTTTTCTAAAGAAGTGAAGTCTGACAAGTATCAACAATGCTAGATAGAAGTTCAGTCGCACAGTTTAATAAACATAGGTGAGATGAGGAATTTTAGACATAAACTGCATTCGGCCAAATGAAGAGACGACGAAGAGAAAAATGAATGCGACTTGCTTAACTAAGCAGTCTGTATCTAGTTCGCTTGCCAAAGAAGTTTCTAAGCTATCGGCCATATCTCCTTCTATTATGGGAACGGCAGTTTATCCGACGTTCCTTTGAAACCTTTCCCATAGGTTGCGACTCTAGCTGGTCGACTTGTCTAACAACAATTCCGGCACCTATCCTAATCTACGTGTTGACCTACTCTAAATTATGGGTAATGTAATCCTTATGTCTATTAGTCTTACCCTATCTAGTCTGATCTATCTAATCTCAGACAGATAGGATGTCTTATATTACTACACTCGACGTAAAATAAAGCGGACCACTCGCCACTTTCGAACTGTAACCCAATTTTCTCAAAAAGTATAAAAGTTGCAACTATTTATATGAAAGTTATACGGGAAGTGCATTTCATGACAACTAAAATAAATGGAAACACATTGGGATTTCACAATTGATTAAGCGTTATTAAAGATTTTGCACATAAGAGTCGTTTTCAGTCGTTTTCTGGTCTTGTAATCACCAAGTGAAAAGCACAAATTTAATCTGAAAACAAAGAAAAATTTTCGTGCTCGACGATGGGCGACTGTTGATTTTGGACCTGTTGCAGTTCCCTTTGGAGTCAGGTTCGGTTCAGCAAGTATCCTTCTGACGGTAGAAAACCTTATGATCAACTTGGCGTTGGTCACGCAGGTTTTGTTGGACTTGAACTGCGTTGAGGCGGCGATTTCGCAGAACAGCGAGTTGGATATAACGATCATCTGCTGCTGATGTAGCCCTGCTGATGTCTGCCCGTACCTGGACAGCGATCGAATGCTCTAGTCTCTTTGTATCGTCTGTAAACTCTTTGCTCCGATGATCTGCCGATTCGAAGTCGTCGAGCGATCTTACGTTGCCCAAAGCCTGCTTGAAGTAGTGCTACAGCTTGAGCTGCTTTACCAGGTGTCGTATTCATTATTGAATAACAACAGTTGCAAAAATACACGAGTCTAAGCAAGCAATGAAAAACAACTAAAGAAATTATAAGAAATACCCCATACCCTCATTGTAGAAGAAAATAACGGTAAGCGCGAACTCTATAAACAGGGCATTCTGTTTGTTGCTTGATGCAATGTGAGTTTATGGTACTTTAGATCAAATTAATAGTAATTTGATAAGTATGTAGGTACTTTTGGCTGTACTAGTCATATAAGGCCAAATCCCGTAACCGTACGCCTATACGAATAGTACGTGATAGGAAGTTTCTACTTCCCCGCAGAGGCCGTAGGGACAACGCATTAAGTCAAAAAATTTCATGATATGGAGTTAAGCATTAAAATCCGTGTCCACTTAAAAATTTAACAATATAGTCGCGTAACTCAACCCAGCTGCTTTTCTTCCTATCCTGCACAGTTGGAAAGAAGTCAGCAGTGATTCTGCCCTTCGTACACTTTAGCCACTCCCTCTGCCTTCGGGACTCTATGACTTCCCGCAGCTTTCTCTTCAATTCTTGAATATTCCCCTGGCGACTGGCAAGCCCCGTCGTCTAGGAGAACGCGAAAAAAGTACAAACTTAGAAATGTTTATTTTGCGGCCCGCTTGAAATCAAAATTGAGTTTTTGAACCCATGCTCCTGAGACACGCAGTTCTTCAGATTTTTTTTGAATACGAGTACTTCATCAATCCAGAGAATAATAACGAATTCTCCAAGCATCAGCCAGTTTTAGGATTAAGGGCTGAATTAAGCTCGAGAGTGAAATTTATTCCGCTGCGATTTTATCAATAAAAATGAATACTTACTATCAAGGAACATGTCACAAACAATGGGGAATACCATAAAAAAAAACGGCCGAGAAAAATTATGGAACTGTTTTTGGATTGTAGCTTTTGGAATTCCCCAGCATTCCCCACATATTCCACGCCAGTAAGAATACATTTTCCTTGAAAAAATCGCTGTGGACAAAAATTTCACTCTCGAGGTCAATAGACTTAAGGGATAAAATTGCTTCGGCTTTGTATAATTACATTCTATTGTATAGAACGTCTAAAGTTGTAGTTTCTACTGTTGGCCTGTGAAGTATTAGTGATTAGTGATTATCAATATTATAGAATCCCTATGCACGACATGCAGAAATTATTGACTTTTATCGATAGATGGAACAGTTCACTTAATTGTATAAATCGTTAAACCCCAAAATAACGCGTTCGATAATACTGAAAATTTAATATTCGTTAACATATGAAAGTGTTAAAGGCGCTTTCGCTCCAGGTGCCACATTTCCTTCCCTCAGCTATGTTTTATTAATTTTAGTCCTACTATCATTTCGATCCCAACTCAACCCATTTGGGTAACCGTCCTTATATGCATTTAATACATTTAACGTATTTGGAGCCGATGCTTCAGAATATCCAGACATTGAAGAAGCACATTACTCATTTGTTAGGCTAGGTCCGTACAATAGGATCCAGCTTTCTGTCATTTTTAAAAATGAACCGAGCGTTGAGTTACTCGCTTAAGTTTTTCGTTTTAAAGTATATTTATACCCGTCACTATGTGAAAGGGTATATTAACTTTGTCATGAAGTTTGCAACGCACAGAAGGAAGCACCTCCGACTATATAAAGTATATATATTATTGATCAGCGTGACGAGAGAAATCGATTGAGCCATGTCCGTCCGTCTGTCTGTCTGTCTGTCTGTCTGTCCGTCTGTTGCAACGCAAACTAGTCCCTCAGTTTTGAAGCTATCGGGCTGAAAATTTGTACACAAGTTTCTTTTTAGTGTACGCTGTATATATGTCGGAACGAATGGAATCGGACCATGGGGTCATGGGGCTGCCCCTGAAAATTAGGTTTTTCTAAAAAAAACTATTTTCTTTATATACCAATCTTAACTAAACTTCACCCAAGTGTGTTTCTAGTAAAGCCTCAAAACATATCTAGGAACGAATGGAATTGGAACATTACGTCATAGGGCTGCCATACAAACGAACCATTGAAAATTAAGTTCTTCTAAGAAAAACTTTTTCCTTTTTAAGCCGATCGTAACCAAACTTCATCCAAATGTGTTCCTAGTAAAGCCTCAAAAAATATCTAGGAACAGATCAAATCGGAACACCACGTCATAGGGCTGTCATACAAACCAACACCTGGAAATTAGATTCTTCTAAGAAAACTTTTTTCTTAATGAACCAATCTTAACCAAACTTCACCCAAGTGTGTTTTTAGTAAAGCCACCAAACATATCTAGGAACCGATGAAATCGGAACACTACGTCATAGGGGTCTCATACAAACCAACCGCTGGAAATTAGGTTCTTGCATGAACAACTTTTTTCATTTGTGAATCAATCTTAACCAAACTTCACCCCAATGTGTGGCTAGTATAAGCTGACCAGACGTACAGCATTTGGCTGTAGAGTAAAGCATTTTGACCTGTCGTGCAGCATTAGTAAATGTACAGCATTCCCAACGCCACACCAAAGAAACCTAAATGACTGCATAATAACCTCCTCGGTGAGTCCTGTATTCAGTCTGTTAGGTGTTATTAGCAAGATAATCACACTTTCATGTGGCAAACGTTCATTTTCGATAATTCCGGAACTCTTCGGTCGTTCGTTATGAAATTTAAAGTATCTAAATGTAAGCGCCAAGTAGCTTCAGAACCTGGAAATTACATTTACTTTCATTTCTCCATATTTTAGGGTTCCCCTATCTGCGTTCGACAGTTACAGCTGCCCAAATCGCACTTTCGTCTTTTCTAATCGAAAACTCTATAAAATTGGTAGACTTATCTAAATTTCAAGGTTCTAGCTCACACTTGTAGCTGTAGAGCTATACTTGGCGCTCACCGCTCAGATTGTCTCCAAATTTCAAGGTCCTACCTATCTGCGTTCGGGAGTTCAATCGTATCAATCGAAAATTGTCCCTTATTCGGAAATTTTGGAGCGGAAAATTTTGAAATTTAACAGCCATGTATAGAGGACCGCACTGTACGTATAAGGTGACAATTTCAAGCATCTAAAGGTGCCAATGTTCAGAAGTAACAGTCATGTAAAGATGCGATTTGAATTTTTAACAAAACGATGGAAAATTTGCTGTATTCGATCCGATTCCCCTATCAACCTTTTTAGAAAAAAGAAAATGCAAACTAAAGGACTCTGCAAGGATTTCCCCTATATTTCGACTAAACCCAATAAAGTAGCGATAAATCCCCAGAGGGTCGCTATCCGCTTAAGAATTCACTACGCAATGATGTACATATTAAAATGTATCTATTGTAATAAACAAAACGAAACTTTTAAATAGGTAGGTACAAGGAAGTGTAATTTTCGTACTTCAAATAAGTAGCTTCATGATTTTTGTATCAGGGTCACGGATAGTCATAGATAGGGAAAGGGCCATCATCATCCCTACAATACTGCTGAGACTGCAGTTTCGAACACTGAAATTCAAAAGTTGAGAAATCACTGAGTATCGACTGTCTAGAAAGTGGAAACAGAATCCGTATTGAAACAAATTGGATTATAAATTATCCTTTCTTGAAATATGGTTTTAAAAAATGCCTGTCTTACAAAATGGAATCGACTATTTAAACTGACAAAAAATCCTAATTTTTGTCGTAGATTTGAATCAAATACCTATTCCTAACCTTAAAAAAATTCCGGGTTCATTGTGTTAAACAATTGTTAGGTTTGCCCCTTTTAAATGAGATCCTGGCTACACTTCTCCCATGCCTGTTATAACTTTGCGTCTTAAAACATACATTTGCACTTCACATGCTGATGATGTTTTGTCAATGAGGACATTTAGAAGTTGAAGGATCTTTTCTGGGTCTTGTTTAGAACCTTGCAAGGACGTAGCCAGGATTTAGCTGGGCTTCAGAAGTTATGACATTATTATCTTGTCGTTAATTGTAGACACTAGTTTCGGCGTTGCCCCAATGCATAATATGCCTCCTGTCCCACTGTTCCTGTGTCGAATTCAACTTTATCGCTTGACGAGGCTGGGCGAGCACAATAGCACGCACGATTACTTAATTGCTCCGCTATCATCGGAAGCAGACACGTGCCACGTCTACAACGCCAAAGTCTTCTTTTCTGTACAATTATTATGGAAGGGCTCGTGGGCCATGGTATATGCACGAAGCAGCAACTATGGAACTATGGAAAGTACGATCGCGTATTCGGTGCCCGCGTCGTGCTGCTTTTGCCTTCCCTTCGCACGGCTCAAAAAAAATTACGACATTCTTACAGGGAAATATTTTATTTCAAATTGTGTAGCCTGTATGAGGTCTTACGAAATTTGTTGAAGTTTCCATTATGAAAGACCATCCCAATTTTGGGTCACCAGATTTTTATGTGTTTCAAATTGTTTATTATGTAGTCACTACTTTCGTCCAGATGACACAATTTATCTGACTGCAAGCTTAACTTCGGCAGAGTTTTAGGAATGAATAAATTAGAAATACTGTGGGAAGTTAAAGACTCCTGGACGCCTCCCCTGGCTACGTCCCTGGAACCTTGCTTTCCCAAGGTTCACCACACATTTCAAAAAATAAAGGCTACTATTCTTGCTGTATTCCGTTTGGGAAGATATCACTTATGAAAGGATGGAGAATATGTGGTCGTTTTATGGCATCCATTATGGTGGTAGCCTCGTGACATACAGTTGACCCCGCTTAATGCGATCACATGGGGACCTTGCTGTTTTGATAACATTAAGCGAATGATAACAAATAATAAAATAGTACGATTGAGGCTTTGCCGGAAAACCGAATTCCATTGGGCCTTCGGGAATCTTAGGCTAGTAAAGCCTCAAAAGATATTTAGGAATCGATGGAATTGGAACATTACATCATAGGGCTGTCATACAATCGAACCCCCAAATATTAGGTTCTTGTAAGAACAACTTTTTTTCTTTTTGAATCTTAACCAAAATACATCCAAGTGTGTTCCTGGATTAACCCCAACGTATCCACGAATAGATGGAATCGGAACACGTCATAGGGCTGCGGTAGAAATTTTTAACACAAAAGTAGCTTAAGGCTCATTCAAATGTGACGGGTATTCAAATTTCGGCCGCGCCCGAAATTAGCCTCGGTCTCGTTTTTTATTAACGTCGCACTAAAAATGCCAAGAAGATGCTTCACAGGCTTAAAAAAAAGGCTACACGTCTCTGATTGCTTTGTTCTAAATTCGTATAATTTCATATCTGTTTTGAGATGTTATGAAGTTTTCCTACTATGCTTTTCTCAAAAGGTCGGGAATAGAAAATAATTATATTTTTTGCAGGACAATTTTATTCAGCAATAGTGTCAGTATACGGTCTCGTTACTGCATCCCATTGTATTGTCACGTATCGATCGAACGCATCATGAAATGTGTGCAAAATGAAATATGCATGCCATATAAATTTTCGACGTGCGACAAGAAAATTGGTGCAAGTGGTTGAAAGTTAGCTTGTTTTGGTGGTGGCCAGCGATGGAGTGTGCGGGATTCTGAGCTTACCTTCGGGACACAAAAACTTTGCTGCGTCACCTTGCGCGTATGTTCGCATACGTAGCGTTACTGCTCTGAGAATATTGTAGAGCCCCTGCATAATTTTTAAGTAGAATAATTATTGCAATAAATTACGCTTATGCGCACATACCCGATCGTTTACTTTCCTTCCCTTCGTCTTCGTATATAACATAAACGCAGTCAGCTCCATATGCTTGTTTGCAGTATACGATCGTCATTTGAAAATTTCCATTTTTGCATTGCACCGAGTTGCACTGTTCGGAGAAATTATATATGCGGTGCAGAAATTTTTCTACATATAATAATAATCTAAAAAACGCGAATATAATAATGCTTTGCGCTTGAATTGCCGCCAGCCGCTAATATTTACACGCATACCATCATCGATCCGTGCAATGATCTTCAGCACGGTGTATCGGAGACGTATGCGCGAATAGCAGAAGCACAAGCAGAACTCAGTCAAAACTGGGAATGTACTGCACTTGCTGTCCTGGCGTTGCCACACTGTGTCCACTACGCGTTCAACAAATATTCGCCCGTGTTCTTTCAATGTCGGGGAACTACCTCGTCAAGCTGCCACTCTGCCTTGATGGATCAACTTGTAGCCGTATGGTGCATATATGGCATTTGGGACGTATGTAAAACCGATCGATCGGATGTAATTTTGCAACCCCTGGAGACTTGAAACGTTTTTGCGATGTTTATCACCGGCTAAAACCGATTGACCGCTATTGATGGCGATGATCGCGTCAAGTGTTTCATACGTAGGCAGGTAATGCATATGTTATAAGGAGATATACGACTCCGTACAATGTCTAGAGCTAAACGTACTTTGCATGATAAATGGATAGTTGAGCGGTAAATTGTTTCCAATGTTACACGGTCTCATCAGGATCGAGAGGTGAATCTATTGCTACTCGTACCACACTTTGTTACAGGTGGTTACGGAAATGACCTTTTAATTTAGTAATGGTTCTGGGTGGGATAAGGCGGTATTTTATGCATTCTTAAGACGCTTAGATCGAGTTCAATGGTTCACAAATAGATGAGAAATTGCGTAACTGAACCAAAATTTGAGCTTTGGCGTAAGTTTGCAGAAGGTTAAGAAAGCTATATGCCAACTAAAATGTCGCCCATTCCATTAATTTCCTCCCGTCTTTGGTGCTAACAAAAATAAAATATCCTCCGCTAACAACGTCAAGTCATCCGTGCTTTTACCATAATCAAATGATCTGAAAGTAAATTTATGTCTTTCTTCGCGATAACAACGGACTAACATATAGTTCGCCGTTCTACATTCATCACATTACATTATTATGATTTCATTTGCCCCTCGTACATACTTATTTCGTAGCCCAGTAACAACTGGAAGATTGAGTGCATTCACGTCTAACTGAACACTCCCGATTGCTGAAGCGATTTTTGCTCATATTATTTAAGAGTTTTCACTTTTATTTCTGAAATTGAAAATTCTCCTGAACTCTGGAGGGACTTCTGATTGTTTTCGAACTTTTCAAATCGGAAAAAAAGGATGCTGCAAAAATGATGGTGCAGTTTATCATGCAAGGAAACAATCATAATCAAAATGTAAAGAAAATCATAATCGTCTCCAACATTTTTTTTCCGAGTTTGAAGAATTCTCATCTTCGCCATCTGGTGGGAAGCAAAAAAATATACAGAAATCGCTCCGAAATTCGGGAGCGCTTCGTTGGTCGTGAATGCACTCATTGTGTTACGCTTACTTTTACACCTAAATAAAAAAAGACACAAAAGCAATTGTCCGCCCGGAACCGTTAAAAGCAGTAGCAAAACAGATAAAAATTCTTGACTTGCTGCCGCCAGTATGTAGTGGACGATATTTGCTGGACTTTGAGGTCTAATACAGTTGGCGACATTGAGTCGACACACGATTAATAGTGCAGTCAAAATATCCCAAATCAGGCCTCCAAATAGAAAAAAATAGAGTAAGGCTAATTTTTGTTGTTTTTGTATCAGTGGGCTCCCAGGAATCTACAACTGATTTTGCTAAAAAAAATTTTGATCGGAAAGGTCCCAAAAAGGACAAAAAAGGATACTCTTAAATCCTTGACCGGAGGTCGGCATGCGGGGTATCATATCAAAGAGGACGTCGAGTACATTACATATCCGGTGTTTGTTTCCTATTTCAAGGACCCTCAAGGGAATAAAACGAGCTTAAATGGAAAATTTTCGAGTTTTTCGTGTATCTTTCCAAAGCCATAACTACGAGACTAATTCAAGTTGTCACTACTTCCATCACTTTTTAGAATCTATAATAGCTGGAGACTCTACCATTAAATTTGCTAAGAAGAAAGTTGATCGGAAAGCTCTGAAAAAGGACATAAAAGGACACTAATTTCACAACTTGATCGAACGTGGGCATGTGGGGTGTCATATCAAAGAGGACGTCGAGTGCATTGCATATCCGGTGCTTCTTTCCTGTCTCAAAGACACTAAATGGAATAAGTCGGGCTTAAATGGAAAATTAAGGCCTTAGAAAGGTCATTTATGGGAAAACCCAAAAAATTTTAAGTTGAGCCCAATTTCCTCCTTTGAGGGTCCTTGGAACAAGTAACAAATGCCGGATATGGAATGTACTTGTCATCCTCTTTGATATGACACCCCACATGCCCACGTTCGACTAAGATGTGCAATTAGTGTCCTTTGAAGTCCTTTTTCAGAGCTTTCCGATCAACTTTTTTCTTAGCAAATTTAATGGTAGAATCTGCAGCTATTATAGGTTCTGGAAAGTGATAAAAGTAGTGACAACTTGAATTATTCTCGTAGTTATGGCTTTGGAAAGATACACGAGAAACACGAAAATTTTCCATTGAAGCTCGATTTATTCCGTTGAGAGTCCTTGAAACAGGAAACAAACACCGGGTATGTAATGTACTCGACGTCCTCTTTGATATGATACCCCGCATGCCGACCTCCGGTCAAGGATTTAAGAGTATCCTTTTTTGTCCTTTTTGGGACCTTTCCGATCAAATTTTTTTTTAGCAAAATCAGTTGTAGATTCCTGGGAGCCCACTGATTCAAAAACAACAAAAATTAGCCTTACTCTATTTTTTTCTATTTGAAATGCTAATATGACTGCACTATAAAAAAGACATCCAAGTTACTTCATTGCACTTTGTGTAGAAAATACGTACTACTACTCGTATGTAGGCAATGTCTGAATCAATCTTTTCATCCGTTCGTGATACTAAAAGCAAATGGCGCGGCCCGGCGCGTTGTGCTAAGGGTAATTTATTAAATTTTCTGGAATATATTTCATTTGGAAAGTTTGTCTAAAACATATTGCGAACAGATTGGATATGTATGCTGTGTACCGTTGACAAATATTTCTATGCCTCAATTTGGTGGACTACTCGTAGATCAGATACGGGTCTCAAGGTGAATGTGTGTGGCTATATGGCTATGGTATGGACACAAATGTGGTGCATTCCTGCGTGAAAAATAGCTTTTCAAACTACATAGTGCGATATGCAATGTGTGTAGAGTTTTCGATAATACGTATAGTTTGCCACGTGGGGGATATCTTTAGATACATTAGGCACTTGGGTACTGATTTGATGTACGGAGTACGGGAAATTTCAGGAAAATTGTACGCCGAGCCATCTATATTTTGGCAGATGATCCATGCCATAGCCTGGATATGGATATGATCCAGTAAGTCGAAAGGCACTAACAAAACAAACAATATAAATTAATCCCGTATTCGCGTGTCAAGCTAGAATCAGTTTAAGGAACAAATATAAAATAAAAAATAAATAACAGGCGCGACAATCCAGCATTGGACTAAGGCCGCCGGATGTGTTAGTGACATCCTATTTCTAAGATCTTATCTGCTTTTTGCTGAGGTAATGAGATCAGCATCGCGCTCAGCAGTGTTATTTATCCCCATAAATGGGTACTAGTTTAACATCTGAGTGCGATCATAGTCCGTCACAAGCTTGTGAGTTCGAAAAACACCACGATCCACGGTGAGATTCGAACTCATGACCCTGTGCACCGAAGGTGCGCGCACTAACCGCTAGAGCAGCCAGCCAGGAAAAAATATAGTAGTACTAAAAAATCATTACGCAATACTATGTACAAGCTTTGCGTTTTGTCTGTACGATAAGACTAGCCAGTCGACGGGCACTAGATAAAAGTTATTGCCCAAACGCCGGTCTCTTTTTCGGGTACGCGATAGTCGGTTTGTACCCTATATATTCAGAAAATTGTTTTCTTCAGCGATATCTACAATTCAATTCCAATTATATAAGAAGAAATGGAACGCGGGCTCAATTTATTATATCGGAACAACAAATCGATAGTAGGGACAATCAGGATTTTACGAAAATGTTGAACTTGGCAAAAAAAAAACTTTTTGCGGATCTTTAATATTTAACGACCTCTATTGCGCAAACTATTTATTGATCTGAACAAACATTGTAGGAGTTATTTGTAGGGAATTTGATATACACTTGGGAGCAAAGAAATAGACTCACCCCAAACAATGTGCTTTAACGCAAGAACTCAAAAACTGAAATTGGAAGGGAAAAAGTTCATGAAGATAACAGTATGTGAAAATTAAGTCGATTAAACGTATACTTCCATGTAGTGCTACACTCAGAAAAATTTCAATGGGAAATCCCATTAAACCAATCATTTTGTCCCATTATTTTTAGTCAATAGGAAAAATCTGATTACTTTAAAAATATAGGAACTATTACTTTCACTCGATAAATATCCGTTTGTTTTAATAGTTGACTTCTTTAAAAACAAACATGGTCTAGTTATTTTCCAATAGGAGATATTATTGAATTAATAGGATCAATCCCATGTAATAAAAAAAAATCGTTTCACTCGTAATCTGATCGAAGTATATTTTTTATAAGTCCCAGATTATTATACCATCCACGCTACGTCATTGTGGATTTTGTTAAGAATCACGATATCTATTTGGCCAGGCCGAGTATTGAACATCCGATCGGGTAGTACTCTTTACAACTTACCAAGTCACGGGGAGGCATCCGAACGATCTCGGCTACGGAGCATGATGTTGGTTCTCTTGAAAAATACGTCCTTATGCTTGAAATTCAATTAAAAGGCATATCCCATTAATGAAATAGGACGTTATATAAAACAAATGGGATCTATCCTATTATTAGTTAATTTAATTGGACAAACTGATTAAAATGTAATCTGATGTCCCATTGGGTTCACGGGACACATTTCGTTCCATACAAAATATCTCAATAGGATTCTTCCAGTTATATTAATTATTGCATCTGTTTACTTTTGTGAAGAAATCTGGTAAATTGCCGTCTAATTAAAATAATGGTACAAAAACTTTTAGGTTTACGGGGTCCATTTTTCTGAGTGTAACAGTTTTTATTTACCAATATTATTTTTTGAGTACCAAATCGTGTTTCGAACGGAAGCATTTGGGGTGGGTCGAGACTTTTGCTCCCAAGTGTAGTTTATTTTTGTCTTTTTGTCAAAAAGTCAATACTTTCGAAATTATAATGAAAAGACAGAAAAATGTCGTTTTCGGGCAGTTTCGCGCAGTTTTCTCGGAACGCATCAACTTTTCGAGGTGTCAAAATCTAAATTCGGACTCTGCACCCAGAATAAAAACGTAAATTCAAATTTTTAAATAAAACTACTATATTTTTTCCTCACCAAAATATCAATATACTGCACCAAATAGCATCTGACGTATCCGACTGTCAATTTTATTCGCTCTCCTCTCTTTATTTAACTACTGTGATACGTGTCTAAAGAGACCACCGTTGGTTCCCGAAAAACAGTGGTCGATATTAGTGATGGTCGCTTAATAAGGGGAATAAATTCATTAATCTAGAAGAACCTTCCCTAAATTGAAGCTACATGAGAAATTTAAAAGCTCTTGTCTCCTCATAAGGAATCCACGCTCTTCATTCCTATCCTGAATTGGACAGGAAAGGAGATGTCCTGAATAAATTTTCTACTGGTACACTTAGTAAAGATGATAGGCTCCGGTCTCCGGATTACATAGAGTAGAGCAGACCTACGCTTCGTCCAATGCAAGAGGTTCCCCTCCGTTTTACCTGAATCATTTTGAAAGGCGTGCATACGAGTACGTGAACAAATCACCGTAGCTCGTCGAAATTTACAGAATAAGAGGCGACAATTGGTTCTTCGTAAAAAATAGAATATTTGAATACCCGCAGACAGTGGCGATCCTACGTAGCGGTTTTGGGAGTCCAAACCCCCTCCGAAATTTTCAGATGTATTAATATTATTTTTTTTGCAAAATTGTTTTTCTGCGTACGCCGCAAATCCATCTGTTGCATATTTCTTTCAAGAACTCGATTCTATTCAATTCTCTTCTTCTATAAAAAAAAATAAAATTCATTTGATCTTTCCAATTGTAATTTTAGTTCCTTAACCTTCAAGCGGGCGCGCGGGCGGTAATTTACCGCCCTGATCATATATACACGCATAGCTTTTCTCCCGTTGGCCGGATCGACGTGGGAGAAGTATGTATTGTTAAGTCATACTGTTATACATACGATACAATAAAATGTTGGGTAAATTTGACCTTCTACACCTTTCCAGCGGTCATCAAACGTTCGGGGATCGTATAATTTGGTATATAGTTGTGTTCAAAATGTGTCTGCTCTGTGTAATATCACTGAAGTAACGTGCTTCGCTAAAACTGCAGAACTTGTTTTATTGTTCACCAGATACATGACATGACATGCTCTTCTTTCAATTTACCATAATTACGAGAAGTTGTACGGTTGAGCGCAAATGGAGGGGAAAAGACGAGGGCGGTAAATTACCGCCGCGCGCCCGGTAATGTCACAAAAAATGCGCGCCCGCTTGAAGGTTAAGGCGTTTTCAATTCTTAGTTTTTGTCAATGAAAAACCAGAAATCTTTGTTGAATGAATTCGAAAACGAAATTTTATCCAAACTTTCTGCATGCCTACACACGAAAACTGAACATTTTTCAAAAGTTCAAAAGTTCCCGCATACCCTAGTTTTCCAATGTTTAAACGGAAAATAGGCTAGGCACGCATACGAAATGACAATTTAGCAAACACACATTGATGTTTGATGATCAAATGAAAACATTACTCGCATCAGGACTAACCGATGCCTATACAAACATTAAATGCATAGTGCAATTTTACATTTTGGTTGATGATACTGCTGCATTACATAGCCAAGAAACGACTTCAATTTTCTCCGGGCCTTGCATTTTTACGAATTAAAAACGTTAATTGTTAAATTTATTAAGAAAACTTGATAAAAATCTATAGAACCCATTAAAGATAAGCGCATACTCGCTAATGGTCGCTTTAAACGGACACATCGCATTTTTCACGGTCGCTAATAGAGTAATAGGTCGCTTAAGAAGGGCCAAATTTGTATGAACAAATGAGTGATGTAGTGGTCGCTGGTCCTGGTATGATAAACAGGTGGCCGCTTAATAGGGGAACAAACATAATGTCAATTCTTTTATTTTAATACATATTTAGATTTATAAAACAATTGTGCATGACAAAGTCATAAGCTCCTCAACCAACTGAATTGTTGTATCAGGTGCATTCTAGACACAATTACGACAGTTTAGGTCTCACTCGATAGTCGATACGACGACACAAACATAATAAAATCACTCATAGATCATGGATCTTAACATTATGGTCGCGCCATAAAATAAACCACTGAATAATATATGACCTGTGATTCTATAAGACATAAAATTGAGTTTGCTTGCTTGCTATACATTGAAACGCCAACGACATTTTGTGCATGTCGCCGGTGAGTTCATCATTGAGCAAAACAGATACAGCAGGACTACATACGGTCTCTTTCTTTAGCCTTAGCCCATTCGACCACAAAACTGTTAATCTTTTCAAAATGACCTCGTTGGACAAGCAAATCCATTCCACGCTGGGAAGTTATATCCCTTTTGCCTAGCGAAAAAAAAAACAAACAAAACGTTTTTTATATATCCAGCGTACTGAAGGCGGTATACCAAATTGAGGAGTACATATTACAAAAGATATGAACTTGAGACACCTTCGAGTCCTGGTGTCTTATAGGGTCGGTCTGTCTGTATCGAAGAACCCAATGGGAAAATGGAACAACATTTATTTTCTAAGTAGCCTTCTGATTAGACGGGATAATGCTGACCTCAATTGCGCTCTGGAAAGCTAACTCGGTTTTTGCTAGCATCTGCGCGGATTTCTACTTTACATTTATTTTTATGGTAATGATCTCCTCCCTTTATTGGTCATTTATCAGAATCTCGCCACTAGTCCAGTGTAACTGTTTACATGTTTGTCCTATTCGTCTCGTACTTCTCCTTAGCCACCAAGACATCATTAACATTTCTGTTTCAAACATTTATATTGGCAATTATCAAGGTTTGTCTCATTTCCCGATAGACTTGAGCAGGTCTCACCATTCCGCGTCGTCAATATGATCAGACGTGGCAACAAATGCAAATACGAGACTAACTGGAGGATCATCATCAGCATCAGGTGGTATCGCGACACCTTAACCTATGTGCGATCATCTTACGCGGATAACTGCTTCAGTCAGCGTGGTGTAAGCGTCATAAAATGTGTGAAATTTATTGACAATTTTGCGTTATTAACAATAAAAACAGCAAAAGGCCAGATATTATTATTGCTGTGTTAATCAATGAAACTGGAATGTGTCGCTGCGAATGAAAGAAACCACAACGCGACGCCACACCATATAGTGGTAAGGTGTGTCGTCCATTGGGCTTTGGATGTCGAGAATCGGTTTTAGACAATTCCAAGTATCGGGTAGTAAGAAGAATCTACCTATCCGACCGCGAGTATTGAATCAGCAAGCAAGCTTGCACCAGGGACTCGTGGATAGTTTACAATTTGCGTGGATGTATAAAGTTGGCAGCAAATGGTAAGAGTGGAGTTCATGGTAAGTGAAAATTAGGTTGGTCATACACGTATTGTTGTATATAGCTTTGGGTTATGCTGAAAGGGTAAAGACTTCCCTAAAAAGTAGGTATTCACTTGGAGTTGCAGTTTGTAAATGTTGTGGTTTGTCATCAATTAATTTCAAATCAGAAAACTTATGGCAATTTTTGAAAATGAGACCCATGTTTACTAAACCTGACTCCTTAATGGGAAAATCGATAAATAAACATGCCGTTCAAATGTGTACATGTATATCATCCCTAACAACCGCTAAAGAGTCTGGTAATCTGCAAAAATCTGCTCTTATAACAGTGCTCTACTCACGCTTCATTTTTACAACTTTGTAAATGATCACATGCACTTTATTGACACTTTCAAACTTCCATGATTATGAGATGATTCGCACGTATCATTCGCGAAATCTCGGCGTAGCAATAACAGCCCTTTCAGAAAGTTGATGATCGGTATGAGTTTGCCATGCTGCGTTGCCGGCTGTTTGCAGGCTCCAGAAGATGATCACAATTTTATTGATCATCGTAATGAATTTTTATTCAATCGGCGGTTAACTGCCTCTGCCAAACCAGGTTTACAGCACACCTTGTTGCAATAAGTGATTAGTTTGTTTTGGTGCATTACGGGGCAAATGGTGAAAAGGATGATTTTGTAATGATAAATTGATACAAAGATGTGTTAATCGAGTTGGCAAGTTGATCGGAATATTTTTGAGAAACAATTCTGAGCCCTAAGCTGGTTTCGTGGGTCAAAATTGACCCACTGCGGATCATTATCAGCTCCAACTCTTTTAATTATCAAACTGCAATAACTCATTCTCGTGCATTCTCAGTACTGTGCAACTTGCACAGTCGAGAGAGGCGAAAGTGCAACGTTGTGACTTGCGTAAGAAATGAGGTATGGCTCCGACTGGGTCAAATGTGACCCACGACACCTAGTATGTAACTTTTTCCATTGAGCGTACACTCTAAAAAGTGAATTTAAATTTCCGCTGAAAATGCGGTAATTTTACACTTTTTCCCGCTTATAATCACATACAGAGTGCATTTTTCAACAATTTCTGTGTAAAATAAAAAAATTACACCAAAATCGGTGTGAAATGTATTTTTACGCTACACTTCTGTATAATTCAGATTTTCTGGTGCATTTTTACAACGTTTATGTGTATAATTCGGATTTGTGGAGTATTTTTACAACGTGCAGTTGAAGTTTTACTCATTTTTTGTAGCGTGCTCTCCAGTTGTCATACTTCAATCGGCTGGACTTAGCACAGTGTACCACATTTTTCCAAAAATTCTCTGCATTTAAAACTCATGTGTAGACGCTCTGTGGCTCACTTGCTTGAGTCGCACTCTACGATGCTAGTAATCTAGAGGTCCCGAGATCGAATCTCGGCGTGGTCCAAAATTTCCGTACATGTGAGGATAGGAAATATTTAGTGCTTGCAACATTGCACTCCGAAATGATATGCAATGTAACGTTGACTCGAAATTGCCTATAAACGGCTGAGTTAAGGTACTGAGAAGAAGAACAAGTGTACAGATCGCAAAAAAAAAGAACAATTTGCAACCTCCCATGTATACGAAAAACTGATCAGCAAAACTCGACCGATACTTGTTTATATTTTATATATCCTTAAATAGTTTTATTGATAACTATATTATTTGTAAAGGTTCGCCACTTAAATCTTTACAACGAAAAAAGAGTGAAACCGCATTATATTCCTATTATTACGGAGTGTTTTTACACATAGCACGGTGTAAATTTGCTAATATATTAGAGTACTTTTTTACACATTTTTTATGTAAAATTACACTTGATTTGCAAATTTAGATTGCAGAGTAATTTCACTATTATAATAGAAGGAAACAAAGTTTCCTTCTATTATAAGAGTAAAAATTTAATAGAGTGTAGGTTTAATTTTTCACGTTTTTAGCGGACGTTTCAACAACAATGGTGGGATTCCTTAATGATAAGCAGGCTCCACTTTGTTTGATTTCACTATTAGTAAGACATTTTGCTCTTTTGTCCATAAAAAGAACCAAAGTGTAATTATGATTGCTTCCTTGCATCATGTTGGATCCGTCGAGGGAAATCATTAAATTTTACAATAGCACTAAGGGCGCAGTCGAGTCTCTGGATCAGAAATGTGCAAATTTCTCGGTTGCCAGAAGAACTCAGAAAGCACCATATGTGATTTTTTCAGTGATATTGAATATTTGTTCAGTTACTGGATTCGTACTTTCGAAAGCATCGAACCCTGAAAAACAACTGAAAAGGAACAAATACATCAAAAAAAATTGGCTTAGACCTTGTTACTCCAATAATATTAGATCGTAAAAAAGAGAATGCACATTTTCCCAATGATCTAAAAAGGATTGATGATGATGATAATGATGTCTTGAAGCAAATACATGGATAGCCGGAAGATTAGTCAATGCCCGTTGAACCTGTCGTATCGCTTTCTGTCATTGCTGGTATTCCAAGTCGTTAATGGGCAGATACTTCTTATGCTATTGAAAAAATTACAGTAAACAGCCTCAATAATGTAAAAAATGCTGCAATTTTATTTGTCAGACATATTCCGACCAAAATATGATATGTACTGGTTGCCAATAAATATGAGGTTCAAATTTTGCGATACTGCTAGTCCCAAACAAGACGATTCAGTTTTCGATGTCATTTTTTAGTTATGAATTAATTTCTCACGAAATATTTATTTTTGTTATTAGAAAGAAAGTACACTCTGTATGAAGATTAAGTTGGATACTAATTTATTAAAAAAATTTAAATTTATGAAAATTTTTATTATTAAATTTCGTTTATTCTTTAAGATATGCTTGCTTTATTCGACCCCCTTGCAAATCTACGTTAATTATATAAAAATCTTACTGTAATGTAATGACTGAATTTCTCTAGTGGGTCAAATAAGACCCACGATACTTGTAGTGTTGTCTAAAATAGCGAAACCAGCTAAGGGTTAATATTTCATCGGAAATATTATGGTTAGGGTAGTTAATACCCAAATTGGCAACCCCAAAAGACCTATGTTAACTGACAGGTTAGAATAAATAACCTAGAATAAAGTAATTTAACACTAGAAGGGTCAGGCTTTTTGCATACCTAAAAGGGTCACAGCCGTCAATTTGATGGCAAGGTGTTTATAGCTGAATTGGTACTCAGATAAATATAAAATGCTTAAGTAAACTAAGAAATAAGACAATAACTTACTATTTATTGGGAATTAATGTATTTCTGAAATTTTTTTTAGTGAAACATGTAAAAATATTTATTTTTTAAGGTGATGACCGACGGCACCTTTTCCTCAAAAAGTCTTTTATACATGGCTAAAAAGTAATAGTTCAATGCTTTTTTAGCCATCCTGAAATGCGCAGTTACATTTATATCCTTCGGCGATCCTTTTTTCTTATTGCTTTAGCTGTAACCAATTTTACTAGATGTAGGTGCTTGGCAATAGAAACAAAACTGCCTAGTACCTAAGAGCGCATCCTAGCCCTCCTAAAACCGAAATGTATTCTGTTTTTTGGTAATACTATTTTATATCTGAGTTAATGACAAGTACTTCCCAGACTACTGCATAAGTTGAAATAAGAAAGGTAAGGGTTCGTGTTGGCTCCGAGAGATACACGCAATGATCATAAAGCGAACCATTTTGCTTGTACCCCGTAACCGTATTTCAACCACGACGAGGAAAACAACTCCGGACAGCGAAATAGGGATCGCTTTGCAAGAGTTGCTCGGAAGGATGTCTACCTAAATGTATTCCGCTCGTTTGGTAGGACTTTTATTGAAACTCTACCCATACCACTGAAGGATATGATACTTTCCTCA
Source organism: Microchrysa polita (assembly GCA_949715475.1). Classification (NCBI taxonomy): domain Eukaryota; kingdom Metazoa; phylum Arthropoda; class Insecta; order Diptera; family Stratiomyidae; genus Microchrysa; species Microchrysa polita. The sequence goes on from OX454419.1 coordinate 76,334,935, forward strand.
CCTAAAAATCAGGACTACGAGCATTATACATATGGCAGGACTGACCTTGGCGCTAGTTTGCTGTGTATGCTAGTCTTACTGATTTGCAGGGAACTCTACACGGAAAAAAATACATGTAGTCCTCGACGCAAAAAATATAGCATTAACTATATAGGCCAAATGCTAACATTTAATGGAAAAATATCCTATATTTGTGGAAGCAATACCTATAAAATATAACTCTTAAGTCTATATATTCCATAAACTCATATTCGATAACTTTATTGTCGGATATCTTAAATTTATTGTATTTATTCCAATATTGTTTTTCATATGTGACAATATTACATTGCCGTCTAAAAAATATAGTGCCGAATGCTAAAAAATGTGCACTAGAAACAAAAAGACAATGCTATTTTCACAACGCGTCCGCAATCGCGACAAAGCAAGGCATAACACCGCGGTTTGCTAATGCAAGTGCAAGTTTTTCGGTGTTTTTGTTTTTCAACGAAAAAAGAGGTGAAAAAAGAGTAAGTTGTGTTAAAAATTATCATAAAAATAGTGCGCGAGCCTTCGAAGAAACCGTGTGCCGCCCGTTTAGTGACTCGATCGTGTTAGTGTACACAACGTACATTTATTTTGCAAAACTGCATTGTACTATCGTGCAAAATGGCGGACGTGTGATTAGTAAATGGTTTGTGTGACTAGGTCCAGGCTAGGTCTACTAACGAAATTCACGACGATAATAAAATGATTAGTTCAATGTAGTTTTGCAATATAAATCACGTCCAGCTCCACGGTGGAAAATACAAAAAACGGCACACGGCTTCCTGAAATGTTCCCCGCGTTTACTAATTTGAGTGCATTCAACAAAGTGACAAACTAATACTCAAATTTTTATTTCAGTTTTCGGTGAACAAGCAACAAGGCGAGCCACGCAATTACAAGTTTTTCAACACAGGAACGTAGGAATCTACTATAAATATCGATACAACCACCTTAAAATATGGGAATACATACATTACATATATTTTGATAGGTTTACATTTTAAAGGAATAAATGCAATATATTTATGAAATGGTACGACTTTCTTTTGGCGCTGTGCGCAAACTAGGATAGCATTTCAATCCATATTAATTAGGAAATTTTACAAAAATCAATGTGGAAGAAAACCCATAAGAAATTGTAGTATAAGCTACAAAGTATAGCAGTGGTGCATATATGTATAATGCTATTTGCTACTCATTTAGACTCCTATGTGTATGGTAAATTCTTCTATATTTTATTGCAATCCTGATTTCGCCTATATTTATGGGATATGTGAAATAGAAAAAGTGGTCACAAGTCCAATGTGTTTTTTCCGTGTAGGCTTTTAGTTTTCTCTCTCTCTCTCTCTTTTGTACTTCAATGTATTTTAGAAAACTTAGTGTTTTACTTTATTTCATTTACTACCTAGCTTGCAATTTTTTTAGCATAAGTGGCCGCATGTTTTCCGGTGTCTGTATACTCGTTGTCTTGGAAGCTTCAAGAAACGCCTATTCTGCCTGTTAGTTCCTGACGTAAAGTATCAGTACTGAGGCAGGACAACCAAAACAGGACAACCAACACCAAGAGATAGATAATAACTGGGCAAACAAGCACGAGACCAACCGTGAAAATAACTCAAGGCCGTAGTCTAGGCTATTGCATGAGAGCGCTCCAAAAGCGCACATTATCACAAAAAGTTGAAGTATAAAACCTCTATAAACGATTGTTTTCTTTTACATAGGCACTCTAACAAAAACACCAATTTAAACCTTCAGCTTTATGGATTTTTTGGGATGATAAGCTTTAACCGTCAATTTGACGGTTCTGACCCTAATAGGTATAACAAGAAATATCTCATAAACTAAATTTTTTTATTTTTATTTCTATCCAAATATATGATCAAATACATATTTTAGAAAAAGCCAATTAATATGAAAGCTGAAAAAATTGTAGTTAAGAAGATATAGATGATTTAAATCACAAAACCGTCAAATTGACGGCTCTGACCCTTCTAGTGTGGAAGATATTATCGTAAGACTATAAAAATAAAAATTTGAGAAAGGCCGCCCAAGCTCTTGTTGGCAGAAGTTGTAAGGCTCAAATAACAAAAATTTTACTTTGAACTCTTGTAGAAACTAAACCGCTTATTCGATTTTAAAACAGTTAATTTAATTTTTAAACACGGTTTGTTGGCTTTGACAAACCATTTTGCATTCTAGCTACAGTGTAGTTTTAGGGATATTGAGATTTAAAAAATAAATAACATAGGCGCGACAGTCAAACATTGGACTAAGACCGCAGATGTGTTAGTGACATCCAATTTCCAAGATCTTAATTGTTTTTTGATGAGGTGTTGAGATCAAAATTACGCTCAGCAGTGTCATTTATCCCCATTAACATCTGAGTGAGTCCGTCGCATAGGTCGTGAGTTCGAAAACCACCATAAGCTGAATTCGTTCCCGGTGAGTCTCGAACCCATTACCCTCCCTATGCACCGAAGATGCGCGCACTGACGACTGCACCAGCCAGGCTACTACACCTATTGAGATTTTAGTAGTCTAAGTACATTTTTTTTAATCTTTAAATACCTGTATCAGCTAAAGGGTAAATATTTTGGAATAATTTTCCAGCCAGCGCTCGCTCTAGCGCTTACGCCGCCCCGGGCAAGTGGATAATTTGCCGCCCTTCTGTGTTATACCAGGAAAATAGTATTTACATATGTATGTCGTTATTTTTGAAAACGCGATTTAAGAGTAGCGAGTAGCTCCAAAACAAAAATTCCTGGATACTGTGGGACTCGAACCAACGCTCCAGTAATTCGTAGAGATAACGAGATAACTACATATAATAGTAGAACCCTGTTCCGCTATCATTTAGATTCTTGAGAGCAATTCATCGAAGTTCAGTAAGGCTTGTAGAGAGTTTTTTGGAATTAAAAAACTTAAGCTCACTATTAAATTCATTGAGAGACATTGTTTCGCCATCATCAAAACTGGCACATCGGAAACTGGCGGCTTTAAAACCGAGGTAGGACATCGAAAATTAAGGCGAAAACATTCCCCTATAACATCCGACACATTTTCGAAAACCCTGCTCTGGAAAATGTTGTGACAAAAAAGTGTTTTCGTTTTCATTACTTGCATTTGGAGTAGTTTTTGATAACTTTCTTACACACTTTGCAGCAAATAAACTTCAATTAGGCGGATAGCTTCGTAGACGGATATCCCAACGTCTGTGGCTTATTTCCATAAATACGAAGAACTAGTTAAATCGGGAAAACCTAGCCAAATCCCGGTATTAGCATCTTCGAATTGATGCAAAAAGATGGTGTAAGCCATCGAAAACGAAATGTAGAATGAATGAATTATTTTTTATTTTTTGCAGTAAAGAAATATTATTATAAAAAATGTGATATTAATACTGAATTGGTTTGAAATATTTAACTGGGCATTTTTTGTTGTTAACATTAAAAGATTTTTAAAAGATTATGAATCCAAAAAAAAGTTATCTAAAGTAAATCAAATACTTTTTTGTGAAACTAAATTTAGCGTAACCTACTAACAATCCAATTTGAAAATCGGTCGCGAATCAAATTACTTACTGTTTTTTATAGTTGGCTGGCTTATCAGTATCACACACTTTTATTTTCGCTCATACTCTCGCATACTAATTTGGGCTTTCCATAGAGAAAATAGTCAATTTATCTTCGCAATCAGCTATCATTCATTTTGATGACATTTGTCAACTAGATAACTGAAACTAAGAATGTTGCTGTTTCTGTTTGTATCCAATTGAATGTATCTGACGAGAAAGTAAGTTTCGAATATCTGTTCAACAAGTATTAATCAGAATTAACTTAAGGTGTGTTTTTTTGGTTATCCCGTGCAGGTTTGGGTAACGAAACTCCATATAAAAAAAATGACAGCTGACGCACCTGTCATTTTTTTTATATGAAGTTTCGTTACCCAAACCTTCACGGGATAACCAAAAAAACACACCTTTAATTTCTTCTGTCGGAATGTGTTAGAAAAGGAAAAAAATCACTTGCATTTTATAAAAAATGCGAAAACGTTAAAAATTGACTTATAATTTTATTTAAATGGTTTACTGCCTCAAATAATATATTCAGTTTTCAGTTTGTTTATTTCTCATTATCTTGTAAATATAATTTTCGCTGTGATACATAATTATTTGTTTATTTTGGCCTGTGTACGTCATTACCGGATTGTACTGTACTTTAGGTGGAAATTGGAATTCGATATCACGAATTACGTGCTAATGCTAATGAAATAATTACGCATTTGGGACACCATTTGCTCAATAATGACAGGAGATGCCATCTGCTGTAAAACTAAAAAACAAGATTTGTTGCAAACATTTTAAATTTGTTATCAATCTTTACACTTATCTTTTTAAGTTCTTTAAAAAGTGTGTCTTCAAATTGTTGAAGATTATTTTGAGAGACATTTTCACCATTTTCACAAACGTCAAAATTACATGACGAAAACATATCCCAAGCAACGATTCGTTTTGCTTCACACTGTAGCAATCATATAGTACCACGAAATTAATTTATCGTGTGACATCTGTTAAAGAATTATTTTGATCCGATAAAACATCCTTAAAGCATTTTCCGGAAAGCTTCTATCATAATTATGGAATAAATTTAAAGATGGTGCTATAAGTCTTCGATAAAACTGTCTCTAAAAGTTAACCTAAAAAGATACTCCTTTAAATACTCCACTCTTGTGTTTATTGGATGATACAGCACTCACATGCAATAGTCTCTCTAAGTTAACTCACATACATGCATAATATTCTTCTATAGCACAGTTGCTGTCATTTTTATAGTGTGACAATCGTATGGTCATCCAATAAATTGTTCACCGTAGTTTTATAGAAGGATGGACTTTGTGATTTTTTAATGAATTGAAACTTATGAAGTGCTCTTAAATACATATTTTTTTCAATAGAAATCCTTGAAATCTTGCATGAAACCCATACTTACTCACTCATTGTTATCTTCAGAACCACTTATGGTGATCTCTGCGCAGAAATTGACTTTATTTTATTGATAAATGTATAGATTTAGGGAGCATTGCAAAAGATTTGATAAAGAATTGTCAAGCATTTCTATAGAATCAACTAACCCTTTTGTAGTGTTTGCGGGCAATGCTTACTATATGTGAGGTTGGCTGAGGACGGGGAATCAACAGACACGGGTTCGATGCTAGCTGCGGGAATTTTGTTTTTCTATTTTTTTCTTGCAAATTCGTTCAATGACAGAAAATGATGATATAATATGACGTACGCCTTTGAAGCATAATTTAGTGCTACAATAAGGTTCTATTGGATTGAAAAACGCAAGATGCCATTATTGGACTATTATTCAGTAGTTATACCCTCTAAAGTGTCCCTATTATTGTTAGAAGGGAATATTTTACGAAGTATTATAGGGATGAAATTGTTACTTGGAATGTGTCACCCCAATTTTGAACTTTCATCATCAAGCTGCATTTTAGTCATAATGATTTTGCTTTTGTCTTAGCTAAGCCATAATGCATTCATTGACCTCTTTAATACATCCATTGATACCATAGAATGGTGTCAGATTCGGTTGGAGTATGACATTGTATTATTATAATTTTCTCATTCTTGTCCGAAATCTGACGGTCACAATTCTCAGCTATTGAGGTAGCTATGCGCCGCTCTCGTTAAAAGAAGCTCAACTCCAGATTCACATATTGTACCAAAAACTTTGCCGGAGTATTGTACAACGCCGTGATACGAGTTTGACAAATATATTGCCGACTGGTCAATCATATAATTTCCCTCAGCCCCAGGATGTTTAAATTGTATCGCCGAATTCACTCTCCGATCGCAGAAATCGTGCTGTTTGCGGTCCTCCTGAACTATTGTCGAGGGTGCGAACAGCATAGTGAGTCCAGAATAGAATCTTTGCCATTGGGTGGGGTTACGAAACGGAACAGTTGGGTATGTTTCGCAAACATGTTAGCCATTCTGATCCTCTAACTGTCATTTCGCGGATCAGAAATTATCTCCGGTTCTTTTCCATGTTTGCGGAACAAACGCAACTGTTCTGGTTTGTAAACCCACCCATTGTGTGATAGCCAAGTGGACGTTTCGTTAGCATAATTAAAATTTCAGATGGGCACGTTGCTGGCTGGCTCCTGCAAAAGGACAACTTTTATTCGTTCTTTGAATTTTAATTAAGTCGGTTATGGTAGAAATAGAATGGAAGCAGCAACAGAAGCAAAAGCTATTCGCTGCCAACATGGAGTCACCCATTTAAATGCATTGCGCCGCTGCTGCTGAATTTATTCTATTTCAAGCATTATGGTGCTTATTCAAACGGTCAACAACAAAATTTGTAATTACATATATATATATTTAACACCCCAGAAAATTTCCCGAAAAACAGCAATTTATTTGTTCTTTAGTACATTTTATACCATCTTTTAGCTTTAGAAAGATAATAAAAAAGCGAAAATTTTTCCCGTTAGCCCTCTTTGCCCCACTTATGGGTGCCTATCGGTCAAATTTTTTTTTGTTTTATTGAAGGGGCCACATTTAACAATCCTGCCAATTTTTAAGGCCACAAGGCTTCTCTACGCGTGCATCAAGTTAGCGAAACAACTTCTGAAAATCGACTCGGCGACTTTACAGTAATTTGCCGCTAATTTGTTGTGAATTAGTTGTGACTATGGGAAAAACCCCACTCTTCCTGATCGTATGGAAAACCGCGTTTTTGCGCGGATAGCGAAAAGCGACTAAATCATTTCATAATTAATTCGTATTAGCCAAGCGGTAAATTTTGACGTACCTACTCCCCAACTCGATCCGATCAGGAAAAGTGTTTTTTTTTATATAGTTACGTCACAATAATTTGGAAAATTCCTTTTCCCCGGTAATAGCGAGGAGCGACAAAATCGTTTTTTAACATCTCATTCGTATTAGCCCTGTGGCAAATTATAACATACTCCGCGACTTGATCCGACGTCACAAACTGGAAAACCACATTTTCTCGCTGATTGGGAAGAGGGGGAAGAGCGATAATTCTTTCGCAACGAAGAGCGACAAAATCCATTTTTCCACAACCAATTCACAACAAATTAGCGGCAAATTACTGTAAAGTCGCCGAATCGATTTTTAAAAGTTGTTCGCTAACTTGATGCACGTCATCTCTACGTCGATTGGCACTTGTTTTTATATTTTTATTCGCTACAATTAGTTCCCAGTGAGTGGGGTTCCAAAACGGAACAGTTGCGTATGTATCGCAAACATGTTTGCCATTCTGATCCCCTAACTGCCAGTTTGCGGATCAGAAATCATCTCCAGTTCTTTTCGTTAATGCGTGAAATAGATTAGACGCGTCAGCAGAAGCATCGGCATCGCGAAACGTCAAGCCCTATGCATTTTACATTGCTGACAAAAATGTTGAGCAGAAGACTTGGCATTCAGCATATTTGTCAGCTATGAAATTCTGCCGATGCTGCTGCTGACTCGTGTAATCTATTTCAACTATTAACATATTTCACAAAGCCATACAAAGGAAATCAACCGGAGATTATTCCTGATCCGCAAAATGGCAGTTAGGGGATCAGAATGGGTACGGTTCTGAAATGCACCGGTCGCATATGTTCCGACAACATGTTGTCCATTCTGATCCTTTAACTGCGATTTAACGAATAAGAAATGATCTCCGGAACTTTTCATTTACATATTCCACACAGGCAGACATACGGAAAACACCGAAAGTTATTGCTGATTCGCAAAACCGCAGTTATAATAGGATCAATGGACAACATGTTGTGGGAACATATGCGACCGGTGCATTGCAGAACCGCACCCAATGGCAAACATGTATGCAGAACGTTCGCAAATGCCGTTTTGTAAACGCACCCATTGAAATCTCCAATATATTTTGATTACATTGTTGAAAACACATTAGACGCGTTGAATGTTGCCGAAGAATGCAGCTCAATGCATTTTAAATGGGTCATATTGGCAGCATTGGACTGCACTATTGTTGCTGCCGCTGTTGCTGCATCATATCTATTTCAAGCAATTGGCTATACTTTGCGTTGTTCGAATACTTCTTAATTATTGCAAAGAGTAACGCTATGGTATTGTGATACATATTCAAAAGAATTATATCACCTCCACACACACACTCCACTTATGTTTATGCTTTGCAATAAAAATAACCGACATTGCTTAAAGCTCCAAAATAACCGAAATTTAATGCAATGAATCTATTGTGAATATGAGCGGAACAAGAATATTTACCCGAGATCCCAATCACTGTCATAATCAAAGCAACATGTAGAACAGTTGAGTATTATACTATTGACCGAAAGAGGGCACTTAATAGCGACAAATATTTTGAAAGTTAACTTTTTCAGACTATAAGAGAAATAGTACAGCAAAAAAAGGGACAGCGAGGGCTTTCACAGTAGCCTGTAGACAAGCATTGTGCATTTCATGCTTGAAATAGATATGATGCAGCAACAGCGCCCCAATGCATTATTACCGTTGCTGCTGCTCTTGCTGCGTCGTACCTATTTCCCACATGAGAATGCGTGCGAACGATCGAATAACAATCGAACATACGATCATCCACGATGTTGGTGTTGTACAGTTTACCCGTACTATACGCTATTATCTGCCAGTCCCTCGAGAGTTTTGGACCTTCGGCATTTTTTTGTATGCACTCACCTTGAGAAACCCACCCCCGGGGTCGGAACACTAGCTGGTTAACAACCTCAAGCCACCTTGAGCCCAACAGATTGATGGGCAAGGACCGTGGTCCCCTGGGCACACCCATCCCCGAGGTACACTATTCGCTAAAGACTTCTCTATAGGAGGTGTGATCATCCTTCGCCCCCCTATTGGTTAAGCCTCACGTAAACATTCAGACGTGCATGTCACAGGCTCGTTGTAACTGTAACTATTCGTCTTAAAGCAGACTCGTAGCGCTGCTTTTCACATCCGGGCGGCCGCTTCAGTTTACTAGTTAGCAATACGATTCGGGCCGTGTGGTCATCAATCCACAAACTAGTTAGATGTAAGCGCGTAGGCATTTTCCACCAAGGCCGTTCTCCCCTTCGAGGTTCGTGTTATGCGAAGCCGCTAGCACAGAAGCTCACACGATTTGCTGATGGTGAACCTCCCCATCAAGGATCACCGGAATCGTGCTGCGCCTGTTAATGACTAACCTCCCGCAATCTAAGGGAGGAGGTTAATCATGGCAAGAACTACCCGTACATGACTCGGGAGCACGGGAGCGTCATCGCCCGAATGGTCTTTTGTACAGATCCATGGCATGGCGTATAAATCATACAAGGGGCCTCCCAGCACTGCTCGGGTACGTGGTGTCGCAACTCACCAAAAATCTGTGTCCCACTACACAGCCATCGCTATGTCAAAAGATGGATTTCGATTTTTATCGGCCTTTTCTTGTGACCGGAAATCAAAACACTTTTTCTTGGAAACCAAACAAAAATTTTTTACATGTGTCAATGCAACTATTGGCCGATCAGCTATGCGTGTCGTTTATGTCGCCTATATCCACCAAATGTGGCATTCCAATCCATGACTATGCAGGAAAATTGCTGCTAGTTCGCATATAGGCCTATTAACTAGCGGTTGACGTGGGGCGAAAGTATTTCAATTTCCAAGTCTCCAACGCACATTATTCGCGGCAGATATAAATGCAAGATTTCGCACAGTGAAAACAGTACATACCTGGTGTAATACGGAGCCTGGGTAAAATCTGGCTTTTCCGGTTACATGAATTGGCATATTTTATTACATAACTCTCTTCAGAGAAAGAGAGTTACTGCTGATGCTGCGAAAATATATGTCTTTATTTCCATAAATCGAACCCACTCTTTATGTCCATCATTTTTTCCTATCTACGAACTATTTTCTAGCAGAGTTGTAGTTTTCAATGAACCACTTAACAGTCGTCTGCACCGCATCACTAAATTCTTCGAATTTATAATTTCCCAAATATCTACGTAACTTGTCATTGGAAGCAGTTTTCTTGTATTGTCCATCAGCTTTCGTCGTGTCGAACTCAATTTTACCCTACAAAATAATTTGAAATGTTAGTAGGCGACAAGAGAATCCTTCTGTAGGGCTTACCTTGAAATTAAATGCTTTTGCGACTTGGCGTGCAGCGTCAGCTATCGTTACCTCATCCTTTTCGTCCACTAATAAGAAACAAAAAACAAATGGTTGCTTGGAAACTGCGTTAATCTTCAATTGCACCAACCTGACAAAATTATCGGCTCCACACTGTCGTAGCTTCGCATCACCCAAAGCATCAGTCGCGCTAGATCCAAGGAATAAATGAACTGACGTAACGACTTTCCACTTCCATACACAGGAAAGACACGCTCCTCCTCTGGAAGACTGCTATCTGGTGCATGAATGAGTTGATACATTCGGTAGATCATACCCGGAATGACGTGGCTCACTTTCGGATCAAAATTATCATATGGCCCGAATATATTGCATGGAATCACAGATGTGAAGTTGCACCCGTACTTCTGATGGTAGGCACGATTCTGAATGTCGACCATACGCTTAGCGTACGAGTAACCATAGTTGGAATCATGTGGCGGTCCATTGTGCAACATGGTCTCATCAATGGGATACGTTGTCTTGTCCGGGAAAATGCAAGTGGACAGGCATGACACTACTTTCTTACACTTGTTCTCGTATGCCAACTGAAGGACATTGTCGTTGATTTGCATGTTTTCACGCTGAAATTAGATGTCATTATCTGAAGTCAATTGAGATAGGTGGCTCCTAGTGGAATTACTATACCAAAAAGTCCAAATTGTTACTCATGTTGGCAAAAAGTCCACCCACTTTGGCTGCCAAGTGAATGACATGGGTGGGTTGGACTCTTTCAAAAAGCTTTTTAGTTTCATTGAAGTCGCTGCAAGAAGTAACACAAGAATAAATAGTGAATGAACAGTATTTGAAACGAGAATTACCGTAGGTCAGCATCTTTCGATGTGGCAAAAAAGTATGTCTCGTTCTCCGGCTTTTGCTCCTCAACTACGGTTTGTATGGCACGCCCGACTAGTCCACTGCCACCAGTAACCAGCACTTTAATACTCATCGCGTTCTATCAACCCAATTTTGCTGTTATCGAAGAAGCCGCATTAAAGAATTCCACGTACAGCAGGAAGCAATCAAAAATTGTGTCTTCAACAGCTGAGCGATAAACGTCACGAGATGACGTTTGTTTTCCACATTCACAATGGGAAAACATCTGTTCGATTTCTAGCAGTTAAGACAACATCCAGTTGATGTTGAATTGTGCCATGGAATTATAGTAGGGATGTCAAAAACCGGGCCATAACCTGGTTTTTCTCGTTTTTTTTTTACAAAGCCGGTTAGACCGTCCGGTTTTAACCCGGCCCAAAGTACCGGTTTTTCGGTTAACCGAGTATTTTCTTAGATTTGCTTAGAATTGTAGTAAAAACACACCCGTAATGGTGGTGTTCGTATCGTATGCGAAATCAAGTTTGTTTCCCATTCTAGTCATCATGCTCTGGTGTAGAGAGCAGAGGGCCTTCGCCGTCGAGAGCTTTTTTTCTAAAGGTCGCTCACTAGGGACGACAAATGATCGCGGATTTTTTTAAGCGAACGTTAGGGACGTGGAGTTTCAGTCACAGATGGAGCCATAGCAAGCACTGCACTAGGCTGAATAAATTTGTTGCGACAACTCTTCCTCGACCACCTCATCTCTCAGAGAGGCGATTTCCCATGATCGGCACGCTGTCGAGATTTGCTCCATGCGATTTTTTTATGAGGTTTTTTGAAATCCCTGGCCTATGTCGATCGACCACGGACCATAGCTCACCTAAAAACCTTTCATTCGCGACGCCATTGCTAACATACCGATTGATATACTGCAAAGAGTGGAGACGAATTTCAAAAATCGACTTAACCCGTTCCCGGACACAACGTCTATAGACGTCCAATTTTGAGCATTTGACCATACAAATCGTGTCAAATTTTGGCGTTGTGTCCGGGAAAGTGTTAATCAGTGTATGCAAAAAGGGGGTCGCCATTTAACCGATGTCATTTTCATGACTGTGTGAAAAAAAAAACTTGTAATATTGTATTCTCAAATAGAAAGAATTAAAACAATAACTATGAAGTACCTACTTTTGTTTTGTAAAACTAATGCGCCAGGGTCGAAAGTGCCGGTCAGCCCAGAATAATCCGGTTTCTTGACGCGTTTTTACCGATGCTAAATAGTTCTAAATAGGCCAATTTACACCAAGTACACAATACAAACTGCGTAATTTTGGTAAGATTTGGAAAATTCACCCAATTAAATTTACGTTCGTATGATAGATCCCAATGCGCCAGTGTCGAAATTACCGGTCAGCCCAGACCAAACCGGTTCCTTGACGCTTTTTTACCGATTCGAAATATGCGAAAATACACCAAGTAGGATTTTTACGAAGGTATTTTCAATACTTTGAACCGGTAAAAACCGGCCTAGGAACCGGGTCAGAGCAGTCAGCCCACTATGTTTCGATACGGTGAAGCGAGATCTATCGTTTGAACATAAATTCAGCCGGTTACCTTATGACGAAGGTAGGGGTCATTTTTTTGCAGTTTTGAGGCGGTCAGCATAGGTAAAGGAACCGCTTAAAATTGGGCTGACCGGCACTTTCGGTATGTGGAAGTCGAGATCTAACACATGTACATAAATTCATCCAGTTACCTTATGAGGAAGATTGAACCTTAAAATTAGCACACAAAATGCGTAATTTCCCCAACAAGGAACCGCTAAATTTTGGGCTGACCAGTAGTTTTGAACAGAAGCGGTGATGAACTACTACCTGAACACATTTTCAGCCGGTTACCTTATGAGGAAGGTAGTTGGCTCCCGTACTATCAGAAGTGAAACCATTAAGTGGATTAAGAACGAGTTTAGTAGATGAATGCCAAGTGAAACCATAGGATGGCTTCAGTATGAATTCAGTACGTGAATTCGAGATGAAGCCATAAGGGGGAACTAGAAAAACTTAAAGGTCCATCTAGATTAAGCTGACCAGACGTACAGCATTTTGCTGTACAGTACAGCATTTTGACCTGTCGTACAGCATTGGGAAATGTACAGCATTCCCCACGCAACACAATGAAACCGAATTCACTACATAATAAGTTAATTTCGATAGCTCGAGAACCCTTCCCGATCTTTCTGAAATTTGGCACACTGCCAGAGCTACTTGGCGCTCAGATTACTTCAACTCCAAATTACATAGTCATAGTCTATCTGCGTCCGAAAGTTACGGCTGCCGAAACTGCAATTTTGAGTTTTCTAATTGATGAACAATTGTCCGTCACTCGGAAATTCGTGAGCGTAAAATTTTGAAACTTAGAAAACTTGTAAAATACTGTACTGGCCACATTTGGTGTGGTGAAAGTTTCAAGGCTCTAGCTATTGCAAGGCTCAGAAGTTGCGATTTAAAGTTCAAAGTTTAACCCATGGACGATCGATATTATTCAGAGAAATAATAACACTTTTATGTAGAATTACTTGGCGCACATTTCCTCCAAGTTTGAAAGTCCTACCTCTCCGCATTTGGAAGTTACAACTGTCTAAATCGCACTTTTCGCTTTTTAATCGAAAATTTTCCATAAAAGTAGGTACTAACATCGTCAGTTCACGTGAAATCCATGCAAATAGTGTCAAAATTTTGGTGATCGTGAAATCGAATTCGCTTGGTGGTACTCACTTCACATGAAAGTCTCCACAGCGTTTTTTGACATTTCGCCAGCGAAAATAATGCAGTTGCACTTTATTTCACAAAAGCTGTCATCGAGAAACAATCAGAACGCGAGTGAACATTTATCTTACATTGAGTGAATAAAAAGCAAGTCTACACGGCACCGTTTTCACGGGAGACATATATGCAAGTTTTTCGCTCGGTGAACTCAGTACATACGACATACCTTAACTTGGGAATTCTTGAGCGAAATTTTGAAATTTGGCAGACTTGAAAAGTATTGCACTGTCTACCTATAGGTACATATATTTGGGGGTATATAGTAAAGGTAGTTGTCAAGAGCTATATTTTTGGTATTATACCTTACAGCTTACATGCCTCTGAACTTTCATTAACGTTCAATTAGTACAGAGGTTCATCGAAATTTGTTTGGTCCTCACCATTACCAATAATTTAATTGATATATCTGGCATGTTTTTCCGTAATAAGTAAAAAAAAATAATGCGGAAAGAATGCAATCCAAAATATTGCTGGGAAATTTATTAGGAAAAGGTTTAAAAGTTCGGCTAAATGCGAGCGATATGACTCACAATGAGGAATCACAGAGAGATTTCTGGGTTGTATTACGGTTTCTGTAAAAATACTGACCAAAAAGTCATATCTGACCAGATCATCAAACTTTCTCTTAAATCGCAAACTTAGTTTACTTGGAAATTGAGAGTTAATGAAAAATTCTGTAGTAAGCTGAACAGACATACGTATAGATTTTCACCCTAACCTCCTTTCGTATAGAAACCAAAAGTGCCAGTATCAAGCTTAAATCATGAAATTAGCGTACCATGTACATATAGTATGGCTGCGGATTTTCCTGAAAGCCGAATTCCGCAAGTATGTGTACAGCATTGGGCCTTCGGGAGTGTGGTCACCTTAACCTTCCGGCGGGCGCAATACCAATCCTAACACGATCGGGCGCAATGCACCTGACAGATTAGGTGCAGAAAAAAGGATGAAACCAAGTTTTTGTATATTTCAGACTCTTATTTATTGTTGCATTGTCTTTTTGAAACAGTTCTAAGAAATTTTAGAAACAAATACGGGCTCACAAAGTTTAATACCCTTCACATTTCAAATTTTCTAAGAATATTTCGCTTTCAATCGCTTCAATATTTAAAAAACCTCCGACAACTCGACCGCTTAAAAAATGTGAGCTTATTTTACTAAAAACACACTATTGAACGATTCGGTGAGCCTAAAAGTCAACACAACGTTATTGCGCAATGTGAAGAGTATAACACGTGGAAATTTTCATAGAAAAGGAAAAAATAACACAATCGGGCGCAATACATCTGAGAGATTATTTCATCCCCTCCCGCCCCACAGATATATGGTAGATTGAAACTGAGAACTGCTTTGGGTAGTTGATCGATAAAGATTAAGCTACTGTGAATTTCAGATCTCTCCCTTTTCATATCGCTGATTGGCGCAACAAAAAGTGGCTACTTAATCTGTCAGATGCATTGCGCCCGCCCGAAGGTTAATCTAGATTAGTCGCCAAATGGCTGTGCGTCCAAAAACTACCATCGCGTACAGCAATTTGGCTGCTACTTAGCATCTACACTAGCAGCCAAATGGAGACAGAAAATGACATAACCAAAATTTCATTTTCGTGATTTTTTAACCTTCCGGCGGGCGCAATGCATCTGACAGATTAAGTGCAGAAAAAGAGATGAAACTAAGTCTCTGTATATTTTAGACTCTTATTTATTGTTGCATTGTCTTTTTGAAACAATTCTACGAAATTTTAGTAGCAAAAACTGGCTCTCAAAGTTTGATACCCTTCACATTTTCAATTTTTCCGCTTTCAATCGCTTCAATATTTAAATAACCTCCAAGAACTTGACTGCTTAAAAATGTGACCTTATTTTGCTAAAAGCACACGATTTGGTTAACTTAAATGACAACACAACGTTATTACGCAATGTGAAGAGTATAACATGTGGAAATTTGCATAGAAAAGGAGAAAATAACACAATCGGGCGCAATACATCTGAGAGATTATCTCATCCCCTCAGACATATGGTAGATAGAAACTGAAAACTCCTTTGGGTAGTTGATCGATAAAGATTAAGCTACTGTGAGTTTCAGATCTCTCCCTTTTCATATCGCTGATTGGCGCAACAAAAACTGGTCACTTAATCTGTCAGATGCATTGCGCCCGCCCGAAGGTTAAATTTAATTATCAAAATTGGACTCTGCACGTTTGAATTATTACACGGCCATTCAAGAATTATTCAATTTCACACAAAAGAACGAACAAAAGTTGCAAAATTGTCACTTTGAATTTGACAAGCGGTTGTCAAAGCGGTTGGTTTAGTTGTCATATTAAATATGAAAACTGAGCGCACAGCCAAATGGCGACTAGTTTGGATGGAATGACAACAGCCATTTGGCTGCACGTGACGCCATTTGGCGACTAATCTAGATGGACCTTCAAAGTACAAGACCGGGCGAAATTTGAATACCCGTTACATTTGAATGAAACCTAAACTTCTTTTGTGTTAATAATTTCTACCGCAGCCCTATACCGTTTTCCGATTCCAACTGTTCCTGAATATGTTTTGAGGCTTTACTAGAAACACACTTGGGTAAAGTTTGGCTAAAATTGGTTTAAAAGGGAAAAAGTTGTTCTTACAACAATGAAATTTTCGGGGGTTGGTTTGTATGACAGCCCCATGTGTGTGCCCGTAGTGTTCCAATTTAACCCGTTCCTAAGTAGATTTTGAGACTTTACTAGAAACAAACTTGAATGAAGTTTGGTTCATAAAGAAAAAAGTTTTCCCCCAGAAGAACCTATGGCAGCTCCATGACGCAATGATCCGATTCCATTCGTTCCGACATTTATACAGCATATGCTAAGAAGAAACGGCGTTTTCAAAATTTTTATCCTGCGGCCCGCTCAATCCTGAAGACGCAGTAAAATTTGGCCCAAGTCAGGTTTTGAGTTTGACACTCCTGTATTACAGATATCAACACTCTATTCCGTTTATTAATTGCGAGATTAAAACTGGTTTTCTAATTCTTCATAAAGTATCGTGACTTCTTCTAAATCATTCATTTACAATTTTTGATAGAGCACCGCCATAAATTTAGTCAGACCCCTCGTGTCGACTCAGCACACAATGACATTGTGAAGGATTTAACACTGCTCACATTTTACTTAATCCGAAAATCTTATATTTTAAAAGAAGAAGACATTACAACTTGTGTATATGCAATCATACGATCGGTTGAAGTTAGTTAGCAAAATGATGGTACTCTACTGACATATTTGATTACCGTTGCAGAATGGAGAAGGAGGTATAAAATAAATCGGTTAAATGCCTATTGGCGTGCCGTGAAGTTGCGTCTTGGCGCCACACTGGCACATTTTCAATTTAGTAGTCAATTTTATTGAACGATTCGTGTAAACAACAAAATTATTTCAACACCTAGACGATGTAGGTTTTATTGAATATTTTTATGATCGGGTGCATTTTTCTATCTATAATATCAAGCGAAAATATGTATATTATATTGTATCAACAACTTGAAAGTAGCAGGTATTAGTTTATAGATTAATTAAGTATATTAGGTATAAAAAGTGATTTTAACACGCATTTATTAACGTAACGCTCACATGATTATTTGAATTCGCAGTTTCTGTCGATTTGTTAAACCGATTGACAAGAATTAAGTTGTAATGGGCGCCACAGACTTTCCGATCGATTGAAGAGATTTTTTGATTGCGAGATAATTTGGAAGGCGTATGTGACCATCGAATTCAATTTTTGGATTTGACGTGTGGAATATATTGCCATGTAATTTTTCGGACAATCTATCATGACATCATGTGTTGTCTTTTGCTGATTTTTTGACATTAACCTGTGGTCATTCTTCATGCTGTGGCTATGGTGGTCATTCTCCATCAAAGTAGCAATGGATGTTCATCTTCCGTCGCCAAAATGGTATAATTTTCGCTATTTTGTGTTGTGTTTTGTGGACCGTGAGATTGTCTATTTCAATTTTCAATTTCAATTTCAATTTTCAGATTGCCCGATAAATGTATGTGCTGTACGGGCGGCAGATCGATTGTGGGCAATCGATTGCCCAATCCATCGGCCGAGAAATCGTCAGAGAGATAATGAGTGTATTCACGTAGACTACGCTCAGTTCATTTCGCCGGGAAAAATTGATCGAATTCTGGTTACATTACTCTCCACCAGAAGGCACTCAGTGTATGTGATACGTATCACAATATCCTCTACTTAGCGTAAAATTTCTACGCTTCGCAACGAAGTAGCCATATGAATTTGAAAATTATGAGCAAATATATTGTGGAAATAATATAATGCCGATTATGCTCATCTACATATTTTTATAAGATTTTTGTCATAATAATGAATGTCGTTTGACATAAGTAGAGCCAGGATTCTCGTGCAATTGCACGTTAATGCACGTAATTGCATTTTTCAGGGATGTTGCACGAAATTGCACGCTTTAGGGTTTAGGTAACATAAACGAACATTTCCATTTTTTAGCCTCTTTCATGAATTTTTTTTCAGAAAAATGCAAATGTGCACAATTTTTCGATTGACAGAGAAGAGAATAAAAGTAATGAGAAAGAAATTACAAGTGAAAAACAATAAAACTATACAAAATCCATCGCCATATGGAAATTTCTTCAAACGCCAGTTGATTTTTATAAATTCTTGCAGCTGTTGTTTGTGGAGTGCATGTTAATTAACCGGTGGTTAACTAAACTTAAATACAAATAGGAACATTTCCCCCTTAGAAAACGATTTATTCACGAATTGGATAAAGACAAAGGCTGTGCGATGGATACTAACCAAATAAACCTGATTGAAATGAGCTAATCTAGAGAGCATTTTATGGAAGAATCTTATAAGCTATTCAGACTATAGACAAGATTTACTAAATCTGGGATTTAGTTTGTCAAATTTGTGTAAAGTACCATATTGTACTGCGATTTGAATAATGCAAGTACAATATACGATACATTTTTAATTTAATGACATTTGATTCGATCTAGTAGACGGTGTCGGTTTACATAAATTAGGTTGTTTTAATAAATCTTATGTATAATGTGAATCGGCTATTACGTTAGGTGAACGATTTGAGTATTCCGTATTTAAGTAAGAGTTATTTAATTTTTTTAGAGCTAGCCCTCTTAAAGTATACTTTTCCTTCGTCGACTACTCCAAAGTATGAGCTTGTAAAAGCCGATAAAAAATGAGATTTTTGATATTACACGTAAAATGCACATTTGGTAATTTATTGCACGATTTTGCACGTTTCGGCATTTTTACTGCACGTTTTGCAATTTTTTACTGCACGAAATTCCGGGCTCTAGATCTAGACGTAAGTGTTACATTGCATTCACACACCACCTTTGCTGCTAACTTGCGTGTGCCTTCTGGTGGAGGAAAATATAAGTATCAAAATCCTAGTCCGCTCAGTTGTGCGTGAATGCGCTCAATCTCAATGGGTAAGGTTCTGATACACAAGAAGTTTCTGATCCGTAGATTTGAAAGAGAACGGAACATGTTGTCGACCGGTACCTGACCGGTACGTTTCAGAACCGCACCCAATGTCTTTATGTTCTCCGCAAACGTGACTGTAAAATCTCCTTGGTAAAGCATTCTATAGGCTGTGTGAAGTAAGCCAGTCATTTTTTCGAAATTAGGTCCTTTTGCTCGGTGAACCGTTTGTTCTACAGCGGCTACGTTTGTTCTTGATTGTTCGCCAATTAATATCGTTTGTTCTTCTCTAATTATTTAATTATAGCAACTTTAAAATTATGAGTGTGAACTTAGCCAGCCATTTTTAAACATGGGTCGGAAAGGTATAGGTTTGATATCAATCGAAGGCCAGACGTTTGTTCATTTTGTAGGGCGTTTGTTCATCCTGGAAACGGCAGGATACAGGAATTATTAAGGAAAAAGAGATTAGTTGTTACGTCATCTTCACTCAACCAACGCCATCTACTCAGCTCAGCTGTACGGGCAACCCGTGTCCCGCGAACAATTTATGCAAGATCCACACCATCATCGTACAGCTGAGCTGAGTAGATGGCTAACTTCACACAGCCCATTCTATATGCTCTCCGCAGCGTAACTGTAACTGCCCCTAAGTTAAGCTGACCATACGTACAGCATTTTGCTGTACAGTACAGCATTTTCACCTGTCGTACAGCATTGGGAAATGTACAGCAAAGTGTACAGCATTCGCCATCCCACACAATAACTCACTCAGTGTCGGTTACTCGTACATATTTATCCATAATTTAAACTTTAAGCATACTTATAGCATGGTCGTTCACACTGGCTATAGAATGCTTTAAGCTTATTTATTGGATAAAATGTATGAGTAACTAGTATTCAGTCTTGTCTGCTTTTAAGGTGTAAAGTTTGACTCCTGTAGGTACCATGTACGATCGATGTTAGTGAAATAATCGCAATTTTATGTTTGGCAATCGTTCATTCTCCGTATCTCGGAACCCTTCTCTGTCTTTCTAAGATCCGGCAAACTTGTAGAGCTTTGGTGCTCACATTTGCTACAAATGACACGGTCTATCCGCGTTCCGAAGTCACGGCTGCCAAAATCGCATTTTGAGTTTTCAAAAATTTTTTCATAACTTTGAATTTTCCTATCAACCTCTATAGGTAAAAGCATACTAAAGAAATGACTCTGCCAGGGGTTTTTAGATAAAGGTTTTTTCCACAATATGTGCTTCGAATCAGTTAAATTGGCGAGCCTAGGGAACCGGCGTA
This sequence comes from Microchrysa polita, assembly GCA_949715475.1. NCBI lineage: Eukaryota > Metazoa > Arthropoda > Insecta > Diptera > Stratiomyidae > Microchrysa > Microchrysa polita. The sequence continues at coordinate 76,355,562 of OX454419.1, forward strand.
GCATCACTAATGTAACAATGAACAATTGCATACTCTCCTCAAAAATATTGCAACCAGGATAAGCAACCCTTTCACCGGCCTGGAGGTTCTCCTTAGACTCCACTCTGTAGCTACCCTTTTATATGTATAATCTTACTTCGAGTACTCTTCCCTGTTAAGTTTTTCGTCTTAAAACATACGTTTGTGCTTCAAATTCAGATAATTTTTTGTCAAGGAGTGGCGTAGATAGCTTTTCAGAAGGGGTCAGTGATCAATATATATTTTTTCGGCACAGGAGAAAAACATTAAATTGATGAGTTCTAAATAAGGAATTTAACGTATAGTCACCACCATATTGTTTTAATATTTTTTGCCGAATAAAAATTTCCTTTGGTCGTTTGAGGTCTTCTGACGAGATCGAAAATGGGCTGGGGCTTGTATGTTTTGAAATTGTTTCAATTTTGCTTGTTAAACTGAAATTAGGAAAGAATAGGTTTGGCATAGTGAAGTAAATAGTGTACGTCGAACAACGTAGCATAATCCCCACCTTAATGTTGGTATACCTACTTAATTGAAGTTGGACTTCTGAATGATACGCGGAAGCTTAATCCCGTCAGGCGACAAAGCATCCTAGGAAGAACTGAGAAGTGTATAGCATCGCCTGAAATTATCAGTATGCGAAATACGTTCTATACCTTGAAAATTCGATCCTGGCAGGTTGAGGGTGAATTTAAAATTAAAGGTTCGTCTGCAATACCGAGTGCAAAATGTTAAGAATCGTTCCCACACTGGAGATGGATGCGGTCAAAATAGGCCTCAGTGGTGGTTTGTCTGTAGCATACAATGATGTTCTGCAGAACGTGGAAGCAGGACGTAGAGACACTGAGACCGCCCCTGCGAAGTAATACCGAAAGACGGTCCGGCGGATAAGTGAACGAGATGGTTGTGATTTTATTCGTTAAAAATCTTACATAACTGCAAGCCTGGTAGCATGATGCAGTATTGATTACGCAAGTTAGTATACAACATGAACATGTGTCGTAATGCCGCTAGAACCCTAGTGTATCACTAGATTATCTCACCATGCTGATTTTTGAAATAATAGGTGTGTTTTTTTTTTGGTTATCCCGTGTAGGTTTGGGTAACGAAACTTCATATAAAAAAAATGACAGGTGGATCAGCTTATATGGAGTTTTGTTACCCAAACCTGCACGGGATAACCAAAAAAACACACCTAATGTTAAGTTTTCTTAGTAAATTGCAGCTGATCTGCTCTTGTGGTTATTATTCTTTCTCGAAATCGGCGGGCGTGAAGGGGAGGGGCTGAGGCTTTGCATCAAAACCGAATACTGCAAGTATGTGTACAGCATTCGATATTCTGAAGTCTGGTCAGCTTACCCTAAGTGAAACATTTTAGTGCAGGACCATCGGCATAAAAGAACTAGCCTTTGAGGACCTATGAAAATTCTTTGGAAAGTGTGAGTTAAAATTAATTTATAAGCCAACGGTCTTATGGTCGTACGTATGCCATAACCGTAGGAATGTATATAAATTTAAAATCAAACTTTCCGGAGAATTTTCATAGGTCCTCGAAGGCTAGTTCTTTTATGCCGATGGTCCTGAACTAAAATGTTTTACTTACAGTTACACTGCGGAGAGCATGAAGATATTTCTCTCTCCACTATCACGCTGTTGTCTAAAAAGAGATCCCTTTCTCACTCCCAATTCCTTTTTGGATGTTTTAATTTGATATGGTCATCGAAACGAGAGCACTTTCTATACACGATAAAAAATGCAGATAGTTTTCTTTTATTTCCTCTTTTCCATGTGATATTAAAAGTTAAAACAATCTCGTTCTAGTGAAGAGTTGTTTCTTAATAATGTAGCTTGAAGGTTCATTATTTTTCAAATTATGAATGTTCAAGATTGTGCTACTATACTATTGTGCAGGATGATGCTTAGACTTACGCTTGAAATAGATCCGATGCTGCAAAACAGTGGACGAAAGCAGTATAATGCAGTTTAAACGGGTAACGTCATTTTGCCGCTGCTGTTGAATATGCTGTCAACATTACGTCACGCATTTAAATTAAATTTCATTGTGCTGCTTTCGTCCGCTGTTTTTCTGCATCTGATCTATTTCAAGCATAAACGTGTTAGTAATTATTTTATGGCCTGGGCCTACACCAAATTATACGGGTTTTCTTCCAAATTCGAGCATTTTGAGCATCGAGTTTCTGCATACCTACATGGTGATAATAAATCTGAAATTAAACATTTAAAATTAAAATCAGTTTTAGAAATTTTAGTGAATACGAAAAACGTCTTTATTTGCTTTGAAATCAATAAAATCCTCCAGTCGAGCAGGGGGAAATGAATAATTATATTTTTTCAATTAACCACCGGAGTGACCTATATAGAATTTGTATAACAAAAAGTAGAACAATAAAAAAACATTTTTTCAAGCTAACATCATCGACACAAAAAACGGATTATCTAGCACAATCTCAACCAAAAATTCGTCCAAGAATTTGATTAATAGGAGATCATGGAAATGTGATCAGCACAACTCGTTGTTCCACTTTATCGAAAATGTTAAGCTTTTATGTATCGAAATTCCAAACATCTGTTGTTGCCGCTGCCACGAATCTCAAAAATTGTCGACGTGGAACTAGCGTGCATTTTTTCTTATTTATAACAACATTTAGCATTACTTCGCTAAACGCCACATTGACATTGTCGGACAGAATGAAAATTTGAATTTTTTCCAGAAATACAAGAATTTCAGATAATTAACATGATAGCAGATGCAAAGTAAAAGCAATACTTTATAGAGACGTTCTTTTATCATAAATTGATAATAAGATGCAAACGTCCTTGATTATCAAAATAGGAAAAAAGTCATTGTATTGTATGTATATATATTATTTATATAGAAAACAAGAGGTAAACATGCGCATAATGAAAAACAAAAAATGAAAAGTATCCAAATAAAGACGAAAGAATCAGAAAAATAGATATAAGCAGACAAAATATGTGGGTATTTATTTTATAAATTTCAATTTTATGAATATACAGGGTGTCCGGAAACTGCCACATAAACGCACCGGATTGTGATTCCTCCTGTGATTTGGAGCAAAAAAGTTGTACCGAACATACCTGCATAGCTTAACCCTTTAGCTGCCACAGGCATTTTAAGATTTTCGAAAAAATCATTTTCTTGCACGAATTAAAGCTCCAATATCTCAAAAGCTAGACCAGCTAGAGTAGTGAAACAAAGTGATTATTACAGCCAATAAATTCACCTATAAAAAAAAATAACCACACTAAAATCCGAGAGGTTTGGTTTTTACAGAGGTTCAAAGTCAAATTTGTGTGATTTGACCCAAAAACAATCTATTTTTCCATCTCAATTTTCTCCAACTTCTGCCAAGGTGAGGTGCTCGTACGATTCTTTTAAAAATTGGCGCATAGTCTAACGATATTTTCTTTCTTAAATAATTTTATTCTAGTTTTTATACGTTAAGTGTAGAAAACTAGGGTTAATTTTAGCTCGAATTCAATACAATTATTCAATTCACACTGCTCCTAAAGATCTGCAATTGGTAAAATCTATTCAAAGTATGTCGAAATCGAGCTAAAATTAACCCTAGTTTTCTTCACTTAGCGTATAAAAACTGTTAGAAATAATGGAGCTAGAATAAAATGAAGTAAGAAAGAAATGATCGTTAGACTATGCGCCAATTTTTAAGAGAATCGTACAAGCACCTCTCCTTGGCAGAAGTTGGAGAAAATTGAGATGAAAAAATATATTGTTTTTGGGGTCAAATCACACAAATTTGACTTTGAAGCTCTGTAAAAACCAAACCTCTTATCGGATTTAGTGTGGTTAGTTTTATTTTATAGGTAAACTTGTTGGCTGTAATAATCATTTTGTTTCACTATTTTAGCTAGTCTAACATTGAGGTTTAAGTGGCGCAAGAAAATGATTTTTTCAAAAATCTTTAAATGCCTGTGGCAGCTAAAGGATTAAGCTGGGGGAGTATGTTCCGTACAACTTTTTTGCTGGAAATCATATGAGCAATCACAATCCGATTCGTTTATGCGGCAGTTTCCGGACACCCTGTATATATGATTGTGAATTTCTTTTGTTAAACCATGTTCAATTAACAATATAGGAGAAACGAGCAATTTATTAGATTTTATATGCGATAGGATCTTTGATAAGATTTTTAACAGTACAAAACGGATATAGAAGAATTAACAAATAAAGTTTGATCAAAAGAAGATAACATTTGGCATTAATATTTTTAATTTTCGGAAGATCATTGGATATAAATAGTAAAAGTTGTTCTGGAGTGATGAACAAATTTCAGATTCGAGAAAAAAATCAGATTGTCTTTACAAAAAAAGTGAATTTGGCACCCTTATTATTATGAAGGTAGCCAGTATCTTACTTAGGAAGAGGCAAATAAAATAAAATTTAAATCTACAAATGGTGTTGTTGTTGTTTTAGCCGTGGAAGACTATGATTACATAATGCTTCTGTAACTGTTTCTGTGTCTCAATGAGCCACAGCAGTTAATTGTGGATAGGCAATTTACATTGCAAGCAACTGCATTATTTTTAAATTAAAAGTAAAATATAACTTCTCTTCGAAGTTACGGATTCTTCGAATATCCCTTTGTGGTGCCTCAGCAAAAAATGATTGTATTCTGCCCCCGGTCAGGAACCCCCTTTACCCAACATTTTGAGGTAAAAGATGATATTAGACCTCAACCATATTATTTTTTTACAATTACATATTATTTATTTATTTATTTAATTATTATTAAACAGACAATTAGTCCTTTACATTTATATAATCATATAATACTTATACTATTACAAATAAAAAGAAAGTATAGGATGAATTAATAATAATTAAGTGATCTGATGACTATTCAATCAGTACAATCAAGTACATATACATACATTTGTTTAAAAAGAAAAAGGGAAAAAAATAGTAGTTCTCGCTCTATACATACAACCTCACGGATTCAACTAGACTGCATAATAATTTTTCTGAAGGTACGTGTTCGTAGAGACAATCCATGTGATGATCGCTCCAATTTCGAGCCGTATTTAAATATTTTTTGAATGGTTATACTTTCCTACACCCAGAAAAAAATTACTTTTACTAAAGAAAAATTACATAGGACGTATGCAATTTTGGCTATGATTTGGAGCCGATGAAATAGCCTTTTTGGGACAATGATAGAAATATCAATGAAAATATCAAGTGAAAATTCGATTATGACAATGAGATTGTTCATCGATTCTATGTAAAAATTTAATTGAATTTTATTAAAAAAATAGAAAAGAATATTTTTAATGTTTTTTTTATTTTTTATACCCTTCACTCGTAGAGTAAAGGGTATATTAACTTTGTCATGAAGTTTGTAACGCATTGAAGGAAGCATCTCCGACCATATAAAATATGTATATATATGATCAGCATGATGAGCTGAGTCGATTGGGCGATGTCCGTCTGTCTGTCTGTCCGTCTGTCCGTCTGTCCGTCTGTCCGTCTGTCCGTCTGTTGCTACGCGTTTTACTCGGCCAGTTTGAAAGCTATCGAGCTGAAATTTCGCACACATGCTTCTTTTTATTGCAGGCAGTTTGTATGTTCGAATCGCTAAAATCGGACCATGGGGTAATGGGGCTGCCATACAAACCTAACCCCCCCAATTTGGTTTTTCTAAAAAAAACTTTTTTATGCGTGCACCAATTTCAACCAAATTTCACACAAATGTGTTTCTATTGATAAGACAAAACATATGTAAGAATGGATCAAAACGGACTGTGGGGTCATGGGGCTGCCATACAAACTCAACCCCCCAAATTGGGTTCTTCTAAGAAAAACTTTTTCATTTGTGCACCAATTTCAACCAAATTTCATACAAATGTGTTTCTATTGATGTCACAAAACATATGTAAGAATGGTTGGAATAGGACTGTGGGGTCATGGGGCTGTCATACAAACCCAACCCCCAAATTGAGTTTTTCTAAGGAAAACTTTTTGATTTGTGCCCCAATTTCAATCAAACCTCATAAAAGTGCATTTCAATTGATACCACAAAGATAATGTAAAATGAATGGAATCGGACAATGGGGTCATGGGGCTGTCATACAAACCCAACCCCCCAAATTGAATTCTTCTACGAAAAACTTTTTTATTTGTGCATCACTTTCAACCAAAACTCGTAAAAGTGCATCTCTATTGATACCATAAGACATGTGTAAAAATGAATGGAATCGGTCTATGGGGTAATTGGGCTACCATACAAACCCAACCTCCCATTTTAGATCTTCTAAGAAACATTTTTTCCACACCAATTTCAAAAAAAACTTAATGCGTTCTTGTCAAAAAAAAAAATAAAACGAATGGAATCATACTATGGGACCATGCTCCCGCACCCCCCCCAATAAAGTTTTCTGAGTAAATATTTTTATTTTCCCACTTAACCAAAAACACACAAATATTGTTTTATCGACGCCACAGAAGGAAAAAAGGGGGAAGGATTGAACACAAGTCATATGTTCGCCCAAAAAAAACTTTTAGCCCGAGGAGAGTGAAGGGTATTCAAATTTCTCGGCCGCGCCCGAAATTAGCCTCGTTTTATTCTAAAAATATCGAGAATCACTCCTTTCGGTGTTAATGAAAATATTCTTTTGAGTTCAAATTATTACACCAAAAGGATAAAATCATTACATTCGTTCGGAGCCTTTAGCAATACCTTGCTTCGAGTTTTATGCCAATATTATCCGGTTCGGATGGACACTTTTCGACACCGATTCGGAGTGAAAATCACTCCGATTTTTTTTTGCTGTGTAACAATATATAGCTATCCCACACGGAGACTCAGGCTGCCCCGACAAAGCATTCCCCTATACTCCCTATTAACATTTAAAAAAAAGACATGCCTGTAACTTTTCGCCGAATCACAGCAGGCGGGACAAATTTTGGTAAACGTTAAGGCCCATTAGACCCTCCACCAAATATTACTTCGATCTGATTAAAACAAAGGGTACCTTCTATACAAAATGACCGGAAAATTGCCTACGAGCAAAACTTTAATTTTGGTTGACTTGTTCCCTTATTTCTTAATAAACTAGTGGCATTGAATTTGAATAATTTGTATGGGAGGTACCCTTTGTTTTAATCCGATCGAAGTAATATTTGGTGGAGGGTCTAATGGGACTTAGCCTTAACGTTGACCAAAATTTTTCCCGCCTGCTGTGATTCGGCAAAAAGTTACAGGCATGTCTTTTTTTTAAATGTTAATAGGGGGTATAGGGGAATGCTTTGTCGGGGCAGCCTGAGTCTCCGTGTGGAATAGCTATATATTGTTAGGAATAGTTATCTCAATTACCATGGCTCCAATTAAATTACTTCAGGAGCTAGAGTGCCAAATGTAACTATCAAAAAATCTAAATTACACCAAATGTTTTAAGGTCTAGTATATAATCTGCCAAGAGAAGGTATATGATATAATATATCATTAGAAAGGAAATTTTGTGTAGTTTAAGTCGTCCTCAGAATATTTTGCTGTAAATATTACAGTTAAAAAGATATTGACGAAAAATCATAATTTCACCCCTTGGCCAAAAAACTGATGAAAGGGCCGATTTTTGAGTTTTTTTTTTGAAGATAGCGGCGGGAGCACAGGGGGGAAAGTGACGCAAACTTGGATTTTAACTTGTCTCACCTGTCTTTATAACATATCAAAAATTTGAGGAGTCCCCAATTTTTGCACGCTAACCCCTATTATTTCGTCTCTATTGATTGGAGTATAATCTAGAGACGCGGAAGCGTCCCGCTCGCCAAAGAAAGACGAAAAAATTTGAACATATATCAAAGTGAGAAGCGACCAAGAATATGTTTACAAGTACGGGTTTTCGGACCTCTGCATCTCGGACTAAGGCGACTAAGTGATCAAGGGAACCAAGGTTGAGGCTAAAGAGATTACGAAGGGGACCAAGGTTATTAAGGGGTCAAAGGATACCAAGAGGGTCTTTATTGTGGCAAATTCCACGTGGTCTACCGCGCCGAAAATTATTTCATACATGTCGATGACTGATAATTTAACAAATGTGGACATAGTCATTTATTTTCCCCGATTTAAACTCAAAGCTTGATAATAATTTTTAATGATACGGTCTTTCTTCTACTTCACAAATACATAAATAATTTTCAACATAATAAATACCTACGATTCATTAGCAACCTTTAATTTATGCAGTGTTTGCTGAGAGTTCCCTTTTGTTCTATTATAATCTGCGTAAACGATAGCTTATCATTAAAAAAGATTACGCATTTTTTACAAGACTATATTTTTAGTCAACCAGTATCACGCAGCAAATTGGACTACTCGCAATCGCCTGCAGCTTTTTTATTGCTACCCGAATTCAGAATTCTTTCATAGTTTTAAGACGGTAATTAATTTATTGACTGTTTACTAACATTTCTGTCTAATTAATTGATTTTTTCGAAATTTGAGAAGGTCACATGCCTCAAACAATTCCGAAACGAATATCCACGAGGTATTCAATTAAAAGAGATAGGGTAAAATAGAAGTTAACATTTTCACAGATCTAAGTTCACAAAATAAAAACCAGTTGAATGAATATTAGATATTTTTATCTTGCTGCTTTATTAATTAGTTTTTCCAAAGATTATTTTTTTGCAGACTTTTTCACGACCCTGAGACAGTAGAATTTAAAGATGTTATTTTCTCAAAGTTGTTTGTTTTTGTTTAACACCAGAATCTAGTTGAAATTTGAAACTAAAAAGGACGTCACCATTTAAAACCTACATACATCTTATGCATTTTTTTGCTTTCATCAATCGTATAATACCCAATATAGATTCTCATTTTTATGGCGTTTTTGCTTTTGCTTTGGACATGACAAAAGACCTCGATCTCGCACAAAAGTACGTTGCACTTTTATATTATGAATACAAATTCTATTCGAAAAGACGGGTCCAATTAAAGGACCATTTAAATTAAATCGGCATTTAAGATTCATTGTAGAAAATTGTAGCTTTTGCATATTAATTAGATCGTAGTGCGACTAATCCATCTGTTCTCATCGACAAGGTCGACAATAAATTTGGATACTTTTATCATGTACAGGAAGATTCGACTTTCTACTTTTGTTACACTTCCGACAAGATGAAATCTACTTTCCATTTTTAATTTTCAGTATCCAACTAGAAATGTAGATACATACAATCAGGAAGACTGCAATATTTCTATCGAGATTAATTGTAATTAATCAAAAAGTTGATAGGTTGTTTATGAGTCAGGAAGAAAATGAAACATTTTTATGGCAGCGTCTAGAATTTTGTCGAATAAATGAAATGATATTTTTTTTTATTTGCTATTTACCAATAATCCATTGGTACGAATCTCCACCGGAGCAAAGTGTGTATATGTACAGTACACAGTATATAAGGAGCTAAACAATTTATGTGATTGGCTTTTTGTGAATTTATTGAGTTTTCGTTTTTAATGATTTTTTTTTTGAATATATTAAATCGTAAGTATGTAGCATGAAATATGGGGCGGGCTAAGAAAACAATTTCGTTAGACGTTGGTGAGCGCGACAAAATACCCAACAGTTGCTTAGAGAGACCAAATGACTGAGATTACCATCGCACGATAAGAAATTTATTAAAGAGCTTTAAGGATAATCCGATCCGATTTTCCTTGAATTTCTCTTAAAAGTTGGCGTTGCTCTCGTTCTTCTATGGTGCTTGGGAGAGGAAGCGTATAAGATAATTTTATATTTTGCCATGCCAATGTTGCATATACAGGGTGTCCCGCATTAGGTGGTCAATACTGTAAGGGTTAATAGCACAACTTGTTTCAGCAAGAAAATTACCAATACAATCGGAATTTAATCCAAGATTTGATTTCAGTTTCAGAAACTACATAAAATTTCACAAAAACTGAAGTTTTTCCTTTTCCCAACATTATCGCCACTTTCAAGATACAGTTACTCAAACTTAATAGAAATTTTAAAATAGATTTTTCATCGAAAATTGAAACAGTAATTTCATAACGGTGCTTTGCAGGTACAACTCTGCAAAGTTGATAAAAGTTGCTTCAACATGTTGGCATTCTAATGGTATATCACTTTTCATATTTACATTACGGGATTTTGGAATTACACATACAATAATTACCTTGTTTTTTTTTTACATCCAATGTAAAAAAAAAAACAAGGTAATTATTTTCTTATCGAATAATTCCAACTGAAATTTTATTCATTTATTTTTTATATTTGACTTTCGCAATTTTGAAAATTTGTCAAATAAAAATGAAAATAAAGTTTTGAATATGAGAAAGAACCAATAAACTAAAAATATTAACTAATGATTAAATGGGTCTTTGTGATGAATTTGAATAATGCTGCTGGAATCGGCCTCCTCCATTTTGTATGTAGACTCGACGCCTTCGGCGCATGGATGAAACGTTCCGAAGGATTTCAGGAGGGGTTTCCTTTATGTTGTCAAAAGCATCATTAATTCGCTGCAGCAGCTGTTCCCGGGAGGTAAAATTTGCAAAATATTATCCTCCTCTGACAGTCGCTCGGTAATAATTCCTGAACTTGCGTAAGGTGGTACGGATACCGGTTGTCTGACTAAAGAGTCCTTTGAATCGGCATTCGAGGAATATCCAGCTTTAGTGTTGCTCTACGCGTACTCAATTTTGGGTTAGTACCTATCGAAGAGATTAAGAATCTCTTCTTCTCTTCCGACACTAGTACGGCGAGCTCCTTCTGGTTTGGTGTTTTACCTGTCTCTCCAAGCAGCCGATACGTTCTTTCCAAGGTACGTCTGCCTGGAATTCGTCGCTGTTGTTTCACAAAAAGAGCGATAAGAAGGTAACGGTAAAAAAAAAATCCGATTCTTATGGTAATTTTCTTGCTGAAACAAGTTGTGCTATCAACCCTTACAGTATTGACCACCTAATGCGGGACACCCTGTATATGTATACATTGAATTCATCATTGATCTTTAGAAATTTTTCAAAAGAATTTTTCGATTCGATTTAGGTTAGTCTTGAATTTACTTAAGCAAGCCTCACATCAGGAAAAAATTTTATAAATTTTATAAAATTTGTTGTGCAAATTAGACATTTTGTACAAAAAATTGCAATGGAGGGGTTGATTTTGGAATAAAAAATCCATGCACATTTTTGTGAGAAATGTCGCTCTAAATTTGAAAGGCAGTTTTTTGACCAACATTTTGCTATGTGATGATCGCTCACCGATCGTAATTCAGGAACCTATTCTGGCTTATTTGCATATTTTTTTTTCAATGAAGCTACATTGTTGTGTCGCTTTGGAGTAGGGATGTTAAAAACCGGACGGTTAGTCCGAAAACCGGTACTTTCAGAACGGTTAACCGGTTTTTTTATTCCTCCCGGCTTTAAATTTTTATAATTCTTGATTTTTCAGTCAGCAATTCTATTGCTTGTCCCAGGGACGCAGCCAGGATTTTGTTTCGGGAGGGGTCCGACACTCGATTTCAGAAATTTTGACATTATTAGAAATACATTTTTTTCTAAACTGTGGAAACAAGTTTCGGCCTTGCCCCGCTGCAGCACATGCCTCTCCTGTCCGGCTGTTCCAGTGTCGAATCCAATTTTATCGCTTGACGAGCCTGGACGAGCACGATGGCAAGCATGCTAGGTACTTAATAGCCCCGCCATCATCAGAAGCAGACAATGCCACGTCTATAACCATAGGACTCTCTGGTATCAGTACGAAGCAACAACACTAGGGTGGCTTAAAGAATTCGTGATATACGACATTTTTATAAGATTTAACGAAACTCTATTGGCCATATGTATAAATTTACCTTACCTAAAAATTAAAGCATTACGAACAACAGTCAAGAACTATGGAAAGTATGCTTGGGCTCGCGTAGCGACTTCATTTTTACAGGGAAAATATTTTATTTCAAATTCTGGAGACTTACGGAATTTCCCAAAGTTTCCATTATGAAAGACCCTAGCCAGGGCAGGATTTAGTCTGTATGGCGCTCCTGGGCTGAAGCCGCCCTCCGCCACTGGTTAAAATTTCCTAGTTTACAATTTCCTCCATTCTATCTTTCGTAAGAAACTTAAATTTTACGAGAGCTTACGCGGATTTTTGAAGGTGACACTTTGACTTTTTTTTTTTGCGAATTCCGTTAAATAATGCAATAAACCCGCTTTTTTGTTTTTGTGAAAAAAAAAACATGTTAAAAAATTCGAAAATGTAAGCACCACGCTCTGTGGTTCACTTGGTTGAGTCGCACTCTACGATGCTAGTAATCTAGAGGTCCGGAGATCAAATCTCGACGTGGTCCAAAATGTCTGTACATGTGCGGATAGGAAATTATATAGTGTTTGGAACATTATATACACTCCGAAATGATATGCAATGTAACGTTGACTCGAAATTGCCTATAAACGGCTAAGTTAACTCACCATGGCCCCACATGGCGCTATACGGTACTGAGAAGAAGAAGCACCTAATTTATTTAGCTTTCATTGCGCCTGGTATTAAGCGGCAAGTAGTCGTTAAATCCAGAGCTTGCGGCCAAGTATTTGTGTATTATACAGTGAACGGTTTTAGCTCGTTTCAAATTTTGAAGGCCGAGTCATATCACAATCTGAGGTGAAGGTGTAATTGGGCACCCTGGATTGAGACGAGTATACTTAGCTAGAGTAAATTGAAGGGAAGAAATTAAATTTGATTATGTCAGTTGCTCCTTAAGTTTTCAAAATGCATTTTCCTCAGAATTAAACCAACGAAATTGTGCACAAATTTGCCGTCCCGGGCAGTTGCTCATATGGGAAATTCGGCCCTGACTATCCCAATTATTGGCCACCTGATTTTTATGTTTCTCAAATTGCAGTCGTGCAGATGGCACAATTTCTCTGACTGCAAGCTTACATGCCTACAATCTAATTTCAACAGCATTTTGAGAATGACTAAATTGAAAGCACTTTGGGAAGTTAAGTTTCAAAGCCTATTGAAATAATTTCGGGAGGGGTCCGGACCCCCTGGACCCCTCCCCTGGCTACGTCCATGGCTTGTCCACTATAAAAAATTTCGTTTTCAAATTTCAGCCCTTAAACATATTTGCGATCACTCTCCTTATTGCTACAAGTTTCGCCAGAGAAACTTACTTATTCTAAAGGTCAATAAAAGCAAAAGTACTTCAGATATGGTTTTATTTCTTTTTTTAGAGCACAATATCCCTAGTTTTTTTTCATACAGTCTTGAAAATGACAACGGTTGAATGGCGACCCCCCATTGTGCATACACTGATTAAGTCGATTTGGAAGTTCGTCTGCACTCTTTGCAGTATATCAATCGGTATGTTGGCAATGGCGTCGCGAATATTGTTCTAAAGGTGAGCGTTAGTCCGTGGGCGATAGACATAAGCCAGGGATTTCAAATAATCCCAAATCCGCCAAATCTGGAGATCGTGGCCGCCATGGTAGATCGCCTCTGAAAGAAATACGCCGGTTTGGGATATATTGTCGCAACAAATTCATTGAGCTTCGTCCTGTGGCTCCATCCTGCTAAATCAAAAGAAAAAAATCCCCGATCATGTTCCTGTAACGAGCTGCATGCCCTCGAGGGCGAAGGCCCGCTGCTCTCTAGCCCAAAGCATGATGGCAACTGACTAGCTTGGGGACTTCCCTCTCCAGATGCGCCTCCTCCCACTCCTCTACCCACCCAACTCACCGCTCGGGAGTTTTTTCAAATAGGTATGGTTCTCCGGCGCAACCTGCGTGCATTTTGAATTGATTTTGCATACGATATTAACCGCGTTTTAACAGCGGTTAAAACCGGACGTTCTAAACGGCTTTGCAAGAAACCGAAAACAGCCGAAAACCGGGTTATGGGCCGGTTTTTGACATCCCTACTTCGGAGCATGTCTGTATAAAAAAAATGTCAATTCGTTGTGCGTTCATAACTTTCTTTGGCATGCGATTGTCGTCCATCCGTTGTACATGCCCCGCCCATTGCAGACGTTGAAGCTTCACGATTTTCGATACTTCCAGCTCATCGTACAATTGATACAACTCATGGTTGTATCGGATACGCCATTGGTCTCGCTCGCGAACGGCCCCGAAAATTCGCCGAATCGGTCTAGCAAAATTTCGGAGGCTTGGGTAAGGGTCCATGTTTCGCAGCCATAACATAGCACGGGTGTTCCTGTGCGCAAGTTTCGAATTAATTATAGGGAGGACCGAGAAATATGTCTTATTGGCTAGTTGTATCCGTCGCTTAATTTCGTCGGTTTCGTTGGCGTCCTTTGATAAGTTACAACCCAGATAGTTGAAGTTGTCTACATACTCGATATTAAGGTCCCCCACTGTGATGCTTGAATTTGCTGGCGTCCTTGTTTTCGATTGCATCATGGCCTTTGTTTTGCTTTCGTTGACATGTAGTCCAACTTCCTTTGCGGCGTTATTGAGGTTATGCAGGAGGCTTTCTGCATCACCCAACCTTCGAGACATGATGTTGATATCGTCGGCGTACGCTACTAATTGAGTCGACTTGATGAGTAGCGTTCCGCTGCTGTCCATATTCATGGCTCGAATTACATACTCCAAAGCCAGGTTGAAGAGCGTCGGCGCCAGCCCGTCGCCCTGCTTGAGTCCAGTACGAGTTTCAAATAGGTCAGTGAGTCGGTTCTGCACTTTGACCTGCGAGACGGTATTAGTCATCGTCATCCTTGTGAGTCGCACTAACTTTGCCGGTATACCAAAGTTCAGCATAATGTTGTACAGTACACTTCGGTCGATACTGTCGTATGCCTGCTTGAAGTCGACAAAGATTTGGTATACGTCGATGTTGTATTCCCAGCACTTTTGGAGTAGTAGCTTCACTGTGTAAAGCTGATCGGTCGTTGAACGACATGATAAGACATTTATTGGAACATAAAACCAGACAGAACGTTCTGTTGTTTTGGGACATTTCCAAAAACCGCGAAAATCATACAAATGAGATGTCTCCAACACATCTTGCCGCCCAGATTCAATGTTGGAGAGCTCTGTCCGGCCGGACGAGTTATTGTTTTACATCCCTACCATATCCTTTATTATACATATCTTCTTCTTCTCTGTACCGTAATCCCTTGTCCGGCATGGTGCGTTCACTCAGCCGTTAATAGGCTACTTCGAGTCAACGTTACATTGCATATAGAGGTTGCAAGCACTATATATTTCCTGGGCCACGCCGAGATTCTATCTCCGGACCTCTAGATTACTAGCATCGAAGAGTGCGCCTCAACCAAGTGAGTCACAGAGCGTGACATTATACATATAATCGACTATAAAAATGAAAATAACTATTTTAAAAAATTGTTAACAATAAATTATTCGCGCAGTCTGTTTCGGTAGTTAGGTTCCCTAATTGACTTGTTATGAGTGTATTCAAACGCCTTTAAAGATTTATATCGAATTATGTAGGCGAGTAATGGTTGGCAATACTAAATATATATGTATGTCATTGATAAACTATTTTATTTTAATCTCATACGCAAATGCTCTATGAAATTACTTGAAAGATACTATCTAAACGGCCAAATTAAAATACAAATAACTTCATTTTTATCTAATAAATTTGCATTTTCTTTTTAAGAATAATGATTATTTGAAATCTGCCTGGCACTTACGGGTGTATAATACCTAAACACATATACACAATGATTGCCATTAGCCTTGAACTTACGCGCGTACTAAAGAATTTCATTAAAATTCAACGTTTTTCACTAAAATTCCAATCCAAATCACAAAATTTTGCAAGCGTTACTTCTACACGCAGCACGAACCAATTTCCGCATTTTTGCTCACAAAACTCTTTATTATAATGTCGATTGGATTGAATTTGTTTGATAAAGCATTTCTCAGTAAATTCAGATGAAATCTCTTCGGATTCGGATGATACACGAATTAATATATCCTAGAACCAGTACAGAGTGTATAGAGATATAAAGGGTTTTCCAATAGGGACGCTTGATCTTTGAAATGAAAAAAAAAAATACATGTAGGAGAGATATTTGCGAATTTTTTTTTTTATTTGAAAGGTCCATCGACCCCATTACATATGGAATATGACATCATTCAAATGACCGCCACGGCTTCGGTTGGTGGCGCGCACACGAAAGGTCCAATTTTCGATGACTCTGGCGCACAAATCGGGCTGTATTTGATCGATGGCGTGGCGTATGTTAACTTTGAGGGCATCGGTGGTTTGCGGTTTGTTGGCATAGACCTGCGACTTAAGAAAACCCCACAAGAAAAAGTCCAGCGGGGTCAAATCGCACGATCTCGGTGGCCAGTTCACGTCGCCTCCGCGCGAGATGACCATGCCCGTAAATTGCTCGTGCAGAACATCCATCGTAGCGTGTGCTGTGTGGCACGTAGCGCCGTCCTGTTGAAACCACATGTTGTGCAGATCCATATTCTCGATTTCAGGCCAAAAGAAGTTGGTTATCATCGACCGGTATCGCTCACCATTGACGGTGACGGCCACACCATTATCGTCTTCGAAAAAATACGGACCAATCACGCCTCCGGCCCAAAATCCGCACCAAACAGTTACTTTCTGCGGATGCATTGCCACTTGGTGAACCTCGTGTGGATTGGTCTCGCCCCAAATACGGCAATTTTGCTTGTTGACATAGCCATTCATCCAAAAATGCGCCTCGTCGCTGAAGATGATTTTTTTGCCAAAATCGACGTCAACTTCCAACTGCTCTAATGCCCAGTCAGCGAACACACGGCGCTGTCTATGGTCATTAACCTTAAGCTGCTGGGTCAGCTGGATCTTGTACGGCCGCAGGCTCAAGTCACGACGCAAAATTCGCCAAGTTGTCGTCTGCGAAAGGCTGAGTTCCTGTGCCCGACGCGGAATTGACTGCCGCGGGTTTTCGCGGACACTGTCGCGCACAGCGGCGATACTCTCAGCAGATCTCGCGTTACGTCGACGCACGGGAACCGGCTGATTGTTAACTGACCCGGTTGACTCGAATTTGTCCACCAATCGACGGATAGTCGACTCGGCAGGACGATCATCGCGACCGTAAAACGGGCGAAGTGCGCGGAACGTTGCTCGAACTGAAGACCCATTTTCATAAAACAATTTTATGATTTGCACGTGCTGCTCGACACTGTAACCTGCCATGGTGGTTTGGGAGGACGGAATGAATATAACACACTGCATTTGACAGCTGTCACTCAAACAACATGGCCGCAATCAGCTGTCAAAGTTCAAGCGTCCCTATTGGAAAACCCTTTATATGTATAATATGTTCGACCTGGAGGAGGTTATTGCTGACGTTGTTGTTTTGCCAAAAAAAAACACAAACTATGATTATAATCGGCAGTTGCTAGGCTTAAATTTATTGTTTGTGATCACGTAAAATCAAGAAACTTGCAAAAAATTAAACGATGGAAAATTTGCATAAATATACATATATGTACATGTGAAAAGCTACGTGACTTTAGCTAATAATATAAGCCGATTGATAAGGCAGAATGAGCCAAAAACGCGAACAATATCTGCATTCGTATGTATCTATGTTTTATGCAGCAATTTGAGCATACAGGATTTGTAACCTTGTTTTAGAACTATTAAATTCGGGAGATTCCAAACGGCTTACTGGCGGCGGGTAATTTGGTAAACGCATTAGCTTCTTGAATAAGAGCAGAAATATAGCATTTGATATGAATAAGATCAAACTAATTTTTACGTTTAAATTGTCAAACTTGTCAATTTTTGTTCAGACTAAAACAGCGAAAAATTCCACAGCCGAGGAAACCATTTTAAATGATAAATCAGCAAAAGCATGTTTTTAAGGTAATCTTTTTCATTGAAAACAAAAAAATCTCTAAATCAGACCCAAGGCTCATTCATCAACAGAGCCCATCAAAATGCTCCAGATTATTCGGAAGCCCCAGATGAGATCAAGGTGTCCCCTGCCAAATTCGCCGTAAGCTTACGTAAAATTGGAGTTTCCTACAAAAAAACAGAACAGGAAAACACCTTTTCTTCGGTTAGATGGTTTCCCGTCAAATATTACCTCACCAATAGCTAATTTTGTTTGTCTGATTTCCAAAACGATCGACAATGAGAAAACCGCATTAGAAAATGGAAAGGTATTTAAACAACTTTATGGATAAAGGGTACAACTGAATGAAATCAGTGTGCATCATTTCAACTTTCATGTCGTCGTCATTTTTGAAAATAAATTGGTAGAAGTCCGGATCCCCTGAACCCTCCCCTGGCTAAGTCCCTGGAGCCCACAAACGAGTATTTGGCAAAAACATATTTAAGAATTTTTTTAATAATCAGAATGTACATTCGCTAACATTTTGCCTTCCATGTGTATGCGACCTCTACCACTTTATAGCTTAACCAGTTGCAGAGAGCGAAATTGGAAAGATTTATTTTTTGACGGTTGATTGTCCATCCGGTTAAAATCGGGAGGAAGAAAAAAAAACGCAAATAACCCAGTTAACCGTCCTGAAAATACCGATTTTCGGACTAACCGTCCGGTTTTTGACATCCCTATTTTACAGCGTAGTTTTCACAGTTTTCTTGCATACTCGAAAAAACATGTATCGATTTTTCGACTTACGTATTATAAATTCCGTGTCAAGAGCAAAGTTTCCAATGATGTTATGTAATGTTTAAAGTATTTACGTTTTATTTAAAAATGTAATTTCTTTAAATTAGAAATTATGAATTGATTGTAATTTTAGTTTGTACACCTGCTTTAATTACTTTACTTTAAGAGTTTATATTTTAATTTATATTTTTAAAATTTTTTTTTATAAAAGTAAAGAATATTTAAAACATCACAGCTGATAAAAAAAACATAGAACTGAAAAAAAAACTGCTTTCATAGGGTATAATTTTAGATTGATATAACAGTTTTTAATGTGCAATATTGTATTTGCAAAGCTATTTAAAAAAAAAAACGAACAAAAATATTTCAAGTTTAAGATCATGGACAGCTTTTCTGGAAGATCATTCTTTTAAAATTCATATTGCTGCGATTTGCGTTAATTATGAATTTATCTTTAACAAAGAATCCATAAACAGGTATACTAAATATAACAAAGGAACATTTATCTTAATCTTAGTAAGAAGAATACGTTTTAGTAAAAAAAAATAATATGTACACTAACGAGTTTGCTGTTTTATTTTTCTTGACGTCTATCCCCAAGACATTTTTTTTAAATTTTAACAGAACGGTTCAAAGTTGCATCAATTATCAAAATTTATCAAATAGATAGTCTAAATATGCAATAAATTTGCAAATTAATGAATTTATACTACAAACTCGTCATTATGTTATTTTGTTTCGTTTTCTGGATTCACAGATTTTTTTGCATCAAAAAATTAAATATCATCCTACGTGAAAAGTTTTTAATTACATTCAAATATTTCCCAATGGCCAATCACACAAATAAACTTGTTAACGTTTCCGTTTTATCGTCAAAATACATCACAAAATAAAGATTAGAAGATATAGACAGACATTTACAAAATCAATTCGCTGATAATCCAATATTGAAAATTTTAATTCTTCATCAAAAATAAAAGAAATATGAATTCGAGGTGATTAAACCCGGATCAGAATTAAATTAATCTTTGTCTGTTATGCTGTCCACCGTTTGCAGCATGCAACATCTATATCATTTCAGTTAACATTTTGTTTTACATTTTCCATCAAAACCATCAAAATGCAGATTTCTTTTCCTGGAATCATCAAGACTGCAGAAACATAACCACACACCGATTTGTACCTATGTATTTATCATAATCGATATGAATACGTATATACTTTATGTTTATAGCGTTGAGGGCAGCTTGTCTTTTATGGTAACGGAATCTGGATCCGGCTCAAGTTTAAGTCAAGATGACGCACTTGAAGCAGAATTGGACAGGCAGCAACATAGCCATTATTTTCATCAGAATAGAAGTTGATGAAATTGGAAAATGCAGAATGCTTGTCTGAGAGTAAACGCCTTCGCAAGCCGAGGGAGCTCCGATTATGTGGGAGTGGAATATTGTAATTTTGGTTCTCGAATTGTGTCATCAGTATAGTCCTCCGTATGTGGTATAGTGTTTTATTGAATGCAGAATCTAAATTTATCATGACCATGTAATTATGATATGGTATGATGTCGCCGATAATGCAGCACCATATGCGTGGCTGAATACAGACAAATAGGCAAGCATTAGTTTCATTAGAAAAGATTAATGATGTAGTATGGTCTGGAACATTTTTAACATTTGTAATTACAACGTAGTCGGTTTAGATTTTTGAGATTTAGTTTAAATTGGAATTGCTATAAACATTTAAAATTATTTTTGTGTATAGTAATATTCAACAAGCTATCGATTTTGATTCAATTTTGATTTTGGTTTTTCCTAAATAAAATCGTAGCTACATAAAGGAAGACACACACAATATTCCTTCTTAGAGTCGCCATACACTCTGTCCAATCTATTATAGACTCTTTTTGATCGTCAGATGGATTGTATGGTGTTTGTGATGAGCCTTTTCCATGCAATTTTCGTACAATCTGTCATATGATTGATTAACAATCATGTGTAGGTGTTGATTTTTCACATAAACCGAGGGCCATTCTTTTTGTTGTGGCGGTCATTCTTGACCCAAAGTAGCGATGGATATCCATTTTCTATCGCCATAAAATACATTATTTTCGCTGGATCGCGGGACTGTCAATTTACATCATACGATAAATGTGTAAATATGTGCTATTTGAGCGTCAGATATTTTAATTGCAATCGACCGTTAGATCAATTGTACAATGTGTATGGCGACTCACACATTTAGCATTTTAGGTTTGATGCGAGCCTGAAGCATACCAGTATAAGTAGCGCCGCTGCCATTTAGATAGACAGGCCGCAATGCAGAAATTTTAAGTTAATTACTACACAAGTGCGTTCCTTGACCAGTGTCAGTTGACATTTCTAAGGCCCAAAACGCCAGTGCTTCCAACCCAAAAAAACTGTAAATGTCCCGCACGCTTTTGACGAAATACGTCAAGTCAAATAAAAAAATTGAATCCGATGGTCCCATACACCTTCCGATGTATCTCGCAATCAAAAAATCTGGCCGATCAATCGGAGGGTCTTTGGCGCTTCTAACTCAGCGTCTACAGCAGTTGTTCCCAACTTTTTCATTCCGTGCCCCATTTGCGAAGTTCTTAAGACCCCCTGGAAAAATTATTTAGTTTTGTTTTTTTTTTTTTTAACTGAGAAAGTAGTATCAACAAATTGGGTTAAAACTCATTTTGTTAGAAATTTTCTATAGCTGTAGGTTGTAAGATAAATTTATGGTAACCTTCTTTTAGTTTTAAGTCGAAAGTCTTAAATTATTTGTTAGAATCGTAGTTCATGTTCTACACGGAAAGAAAAATGTGCAATGAATTGAACAAAATCATACAATGAAATTCACAACATACAATTTCACTAAATTTGTAGTGAAAGTTATTAAAATGTAGTGAAATTGATTACCCAGTTGTTTTTACTGGTGCTGGCCTATTGTAAAAATGATTGCAGTGTAATGACAAAAATCATTGCATGATATTTGTATGGATAGTAACATTTATTGTGTTTATAATAATTTTCACCACTGTCTGTAATAATAATGATTGCATAGTGTAATAGTTTTCATCCTTTCGTACATGAAATCTTAGATAGCTTAGGTGTAGGACGTAGGACTCCGAAACGATAGGTCCTCGGTTCAATTCCCAGTAGAAGCAAATTGTAAAAAGGTAAAGTTAAAATAGGGAAAAAGAAGATAAGGATAAAATAGAAGTAAAAAATAAAAAAAGGTAAAAATATAAAAAGGAAAAAATAAAAAAAAAATCATTTTTTGTATTTTTTTCTATTATCGCCAAATTATCTTCCTGGAAAATTTTGTTACCAACCAATTGTTAATTTTATTACAGCGCAATGAGATTTTTCATCACAGATGTAATAACTTTTACATCAGTTGCAATAGGGTCAAAAATCATTACAAATGCAATAGTTTTTATTAGAGTTTTAAAACCTTTCACTACATTTTTTCTCTCCATGTACAGTAGTAAATTTATAATACAGCATCAAAATGTGATCTGTGCCCGCGTCCCTTGGTAAATCCTCCCACATCCAATGCGGCGCGTCCGACCGGTTGAAAATCACTAGTCTAGAACCTTTCTGAGAAATAAACCGTTTAGGTGAAGTATATTGATATAAGTTTAGAAATTTTACATATATAACGATAACGAGACATACAACACACTCCGTCGGGAGAGGCCTGCGACCAGTATTGCCTAGGCTTCGGCCTCGGCCCTGAATACACTTGAATGGAGCATGAAGCGCGAAATTGCGCCCAAAAGCATGCTATAAACATTGTTTACATGTAGGAGAAATCGGTGGTTTATATTTTGCAGTTACCCTATCGATTCGTTAAATAAGCATTTATGTATTTTAAGTTTATAAACTGAAAACTGTTTTGTGCACATCTCTTAGAAGTTTTAATTGGAATTCCATCAAAAATATGGTTAATCTTATCGCATAGAGAAGACACACTTAATTTTTAGAAAGCTTTTTTATTATATTGAATTGATTTTTCGTTAATTTTGCATAGTTATGTTATCTTCCCAAGTAACAATTTCATCCCTATATAGAATATTTTCTTCTAACGATAGGGGCACTTTATAGGGAATAAACACTGAATAATAGTCCAATAATGGTATTTGGCGCGGTTTTTTGCTCCAATGGAACCTTATTGTAGCACTGAACTACGCTTTGAAAAAGACATACATCATTGTGTAATGTCATCATTTTCTGTAATTTTTTCGCGTTTGCAAAAAGAAAAAAAAAATCCCGCACCCAGCGTCGAACCAGCGACTGTACGCCAGTCCGACGCCTTAACCACTCGGCCAACCTCACATATAGTCATCATTGCTCTTAAGCTCTAGAAGTCGTTCGTTGCTTCTATCGACTCTTCTGCAATGCACCTTTTTCTTTATATGTCAATCAGTTGAAGCTAATTAAATTCCCACATTCATCCATAAAATGCAGCCAGTTTCTGCGCTGATATT
Organism: Microchrysa polita; assembly: GCA_949715475.1. Lineage (NCBI taxonomy): Eukaryota > Metazoa > Arthropoda > Insecta > Diptera > Stratiomyidae > Microchrysa > Microchrysa polita. Next base: position 76,378,733 of record OX454419.1, read on the forward strand.
ATCTTAATTGATTCAATGAGTGAGGAAATGTTGGTTTCATGCAATATTTCAATGAATTCAATTCAAGAAACGTGATATTCCAGAGCACTTCATAAGTGTCAATTCTTTAAAAAATCACAAAGTCCATCCTTCTATGAAACTACGCTGAACAATTCATTGGATGATCACACGAATGTCACACTATAAAAATGAAACGGACTGTACTAGTAGTAACTGTACTGTACTGTACTAGTACAGTAACTATATATATGCATGTGTGTGTGTTGATTTCGAGTCAGACTATTGCATGTGTGTAAATGTTATTCAATAAAGACAACAAAGAAGTATTTAATGGAGAATCTTTTTAGGTTAACATTTAGATAAGTGTTATCGTAGTCTTATTGGATGTAGTTGTGAATTGATTATATAAGAACTTTATAAACTTTTCGAAAAGTGTTTTAAGGAGTTTTTATGGGATCAAAATACTTCTACAAGGGATGTCACACGATAAACGGATTTGGTGTAACTATATGATTGCTACAGGATGAAGTGCTTCTTTAAAGCATACGAATCGTTACTTGGGTTTTGCTTATTTACGCTGTTGGATGAAAATGCGCAATGATTTTTTCAATCTAAGATGATGGCGTAAGCAAGAAAAATATGGTGTAGCTATGCAAAATAAACAAAAATTCCATTCAATACAATGGAAAAGCTTTCTGAATATTGTGTGTGTCTTCTCTATGCTATAAGACTAACCAGCCAACAGGTACTGAATAAGAGCTATAAGAAACCCGGCCTATATATTTCAACAACGGATATGAAAGAAAGAATTTTTTTCATAGAACCTTTCTATATTTTATTGAGTGTACCTACTCAGTGGCGCAACCATGGCCCCACAGGACCCCGAAATTGGGAAAGGAAAAGTTGCAAAATCAAATATGAAGAAATGCATTTCATTGAATATTTTATCCAAAAAGGAATCTTCTTCTGGAAGCATAAGTAATTAATTAACCATTGTCTGTGCAAGTTGCATTATTTTTAACATTTTAGAAATATCTTTGCGTGAAAATAAGAAGACAAACAATAATCTGTACAAAATAAAAAGTTTTTTAAGAAAAATCCGCCTGCTTCGAAATAATAATAATTTTCACCCAGCACTATGACAGTTGAAACAAGACTGAGATATATCGACTGAAAACTTTTTCTTTGGAAGTGAAGTTGCGGAAGAGCTTACCATTCAAAATTATGTAATATGTGTTATTGGGTATGATTTGATGTAAGTGATTTATATAGAAAGAAGAAAGCATCGATATATACATATTTTGCACAACATTTCGTAAAAATATGTTTTTCCTTATTGTTCTAGAAATATCTTCTGCAGTAAAAAATGAGCTAGATACCAGAGAAGTATCGTTCAGTGTTCTATCTATAATTGCGGTTGGCCATTTGGTTTATTACCCAGGTGCACCCTTTAACCCTCGGAGAAACTAATGATTGAATAGTCACATAAGGTACTAAAGGGTCTCGCCAGACCCCACTGTATTTGTAGGTATTTATTTCTACAATTTTTGTTTTGTTTTTGTTATGTAATGTTTCTGAATTTATAATAACATACATGTATACTAAGAATCAATCGAATGTGAATTTCAGCAAAAAAAAATTTAAGAGAGAATTCGTTTTTGAATGAACAATATGCGAAAGTGCATGTCCACATTTCCACAGACATTTTGATCATACTATCATTTATTTTATCTTCAACGACTTTCGACAAATAATGCATATCACACTACAAGCAAAAATTAAAGAAGAAACTGTACTCAACCATCTAGTTTCAAAAGAAAATATTGGACATTTGTATAAAATGGACAGATTTCGGTAGAAAAAATTCTAACAATGTGATGTACTGACCAAAAAGTCCTTATAACTCTCGCAGGATACTTGTTCCAAATATTTTTGGGGTTATGAAAAACTGTAAAATTTTTAGGAAAAGACACGAAACATTGTGGTTATGGCTAAAACGGTTTTCATTTTACAGCGACTTAAAAATGAAAAAGGTCTGGCCAGACCCATTAGTACAACCGAGGGTTAACCAGTATTCTAAGGAGCGACGATAATGGATGAAATGCAATAGTAATGGTCTTAACCCCCTCCAGAACAAGATCCTTTACTCTTAAAAAAAAAAAACAAAAATCCTGTTCCTGCTTCCTCATCCACACCGTACCTCCTTGTACATATACCGTACTCATCCATTTTATTTTTCTGTCTAGTAGGTATACTTGTGTCTGTTATATGAAATTCGTTGCATCCGCCAAAAAAGAGACAGTGTTAAATTTTTTAACAGAAAACCGTAACTTCCTCTCTAATTAATCCGCCGTAAAAGAAACACTTTTAAGTATAGGTACTATTAAAAATAAAATAAAATGACGAATCATAATAATATTGTTCGTTAATAAAAAAACTGATAGTATCGGGAAAGTCTACATTAAAAAAAACTTACCAATAACATGCAAATTATTTCCTGATTTTAATTGTCATACTCTATGAAAATGTTCCCTTTATTATTTCGATTCTAAAAAACTGCCTAAACGCCGAACTGTTACACACTGTATCTACTACATACATATATTTGATTCATCGCCAGCATTATAGCCTCTGTATTAAAATATAAGTTGCGTTTGATCACATCTCACATCGTTTCGTATAGGCAGATAAAAATGTATCTATTAAATTTTATTATAGGTTAAAATAGTAGGTTAACTGTTTAATATGTTAAATAATTTTTTGTTCATTAATATAGATTTTAATAGGGCTCTTGTGATTTCTTTAAAAATATTGCGAAAAAAAGTTGCGATTCTTTTTATAGCTAATATTTATAGACTACTGCTGCATAGATCATTATCTTTGACACACTTTGCATACTGTGTCAATGAAAAAGAAAGGACTTTAATGGGACGTCCATAGTATATTATGGTTCCGGTTGAACTGTAACCGGTGTCATAGTTTAATATAGAATAATATTAGAATATTATGTTCATTAAAAATGCTAATTTCGAATGAATAATTGAAATGACTATAAAGTGATAAAAATTTGAAAGACATTCTTAAACTTTATGATGAGGAAACTTTAAACGGTTAATCTTCAGAACAATCACTTTTTTTCCATGATGACGTAGAATTTAAATGGACAGGCATTCTACTTTCTAAAATGTGTATGAAGGATATAATTCACTTCCTAAGTGAAAGGGAATAAGTAGTAGTAGTAAAGTATGTATGTATCAGTTTCTTCTGGGACACAGGAATACTGAAAATAGATGTTTAAATACTAGAAAAAGTACTGCGCTTGAATGCATTTGGGCAAAATCGAGCCGTTTTAAGCCTCTTCTCTGAGTAGAGAAGACTACTGAAATGAAGCCGGCTGCTGGATCAAAGAAAACAAGAAAACATATCCGCAGTATAAGCAGTTGAAAATAAGAAAAAGCGGAACAGTTAATCGAACTGCGGTTGCTATTGCCATAGTTGTTCCATGGGATCGAAGTCAGAGTGTGGTTTCGAATCTAACTGCCGAGGCCCAGTAAATTCACATAGCTGTCCGGATTGTCTGTCTGTCTGCCAAAGCCTTACGTCAAAGTCTATAAATGTAAATATGGAAATAGGAAATACTTGATAAACTCTTCAGTGTGGCTGATGGAACCGAAATCCCCGGTACATGGCCAGCAAAACGAATATTTTATAGCCATGTAAATTCTATAGGTATTTTCGAAACTTGCGCACGGGAACACGAAGCTCTGCGTGTATAAAACGATCATCTGACCAGTGCTATGTTATGGCTGCAAAACCTGGACCCTCATCCAAGCCTCTAACATTTTGCTAGACAGATTCGAACGAAAGGTTCTTCGGCGAATTTTCGGAGCCGTTTGCGAGCGAGATCAATAGCATATCCGGTATACAACCATGAGTTGTATCAATTGTACGATAAGCTGAAAGAATCGAAAATCGTGATATTTCAATATTTACAATAGGCGGGGCATGTACAACGGATGGACGATAATCGCATGCCAAAGAAAGTGATGAACGCACAACGAATTGACCGAGCGAGGTTGCGTGGGCGACCGAAAGCTCGCTGGGAGAACACCGTAGGTGAAGACGCCCACCAGCTGCTGGGCTGCCGAAACTGGACGACAAGGTCACGTAACCGCGACAATCGGAGGTCACCGATTCAGGCGGCCAAAGCCCTACGTCCGGCTATCGTGCCTCATTGATGATAATGTAAATTCGACTAGCTCTCCTGAAAAATTATCGACAAATTGAAAAATAATGGAACATGTCACTAAAATAGAGAAGATTCTGCAGTTTTTATGTATTAGCTGATGAAAATGTGGGTTTCATCGATATTTTTGAATTAACAAATTAAATGTTGTGGGTCCTTTTTCGATTTCACACAAGAAATTTGAGATACGCTGAAAAATCCTATGTATGGACTGGGAGCACATGTTGATGCTGGAGTTGGTAAATCCTGCGCCAGATAAATTTAACACAAGGAAGATTATTGCGCTAATGTCGCTCTAATATAGTTTTTATATTTTATTTACACTACTGCAATTATCTCGTTAATTAAATTTATCGAGTAGATTTAATTCCGGTCTGTTTTGTGTCATTAGTAGAAAAATATTCTACCAGCGAAATAGACAATTTTTTTTTACTGGAATTATAACGTCTAAGATAATCTAATGGCGGCCACTAGTGAGTCAGATGACTTATCGGTGAATACGGCAAATTGCTCAGTTCAGGTTTCGGTTTTTATTTTAAATTAATGTGGTTCGCTTAGATTGTTTGAGATCAGTTAAGTGTTTTAGTTTAGTTTGTTTCTATGAAGACCTAGCCGAATGCCTCCTCAAAAATTGGGCGTCCAAATTTTTTGTTTATCAATAAACCAAAAAACCTCAAAATAAAACAATAAACAAATTGTAAAATTCACCTCTCTGTACAGCTCAAGTATTTTTCATCATCATCAATGTGGCACGATAGCCCGACGTCACAGTGCGTCGAATGTATGGAATGGGTGGTCAAAAATCAATATCTTAAGAACGCGGTTACCGATTTTTATGAAATTTGGTGGATGTGTTAAGCTAGTTAGGTTCTCAATTCTGTATAAAATTCAAGGTGAATATATGATGGATTTTCGAGATAATGATAAAAATGTTAGGAAGATAAATGGTATAAAGATAGGCTATAATATAAAAAAATCGTAACTTGGTAACCGGATACCCAATTTTCTTGAAACTTAGCTATTATCTAAAGCAAAGAATAAACATTAGTAAGTAAAAAAATTATTATCCGGGAACAACTGAGCTCTGAGATATTTAAGAGAGAAATCTATGAATTTTACCCATTTGTATGGGCTTTATAAAATGCCTAATATCTTTCAAGAACCCAAATTTATACTTAATATTTTTTTCACTCTGACATTGCTCAAGTGTCACTATATAAAATATATAAATTTCAAAGAAACGGAGTTTTGCAATTTGGAGATATAGTGGTTCAAAAAATTAAATAATTCAGTGATATGCATCCTCCGAAGTCGTGTTTCGATAAAACATTTTTATCGTTTTTTTTTTTTTTTTTTATAGAATAACAATAATATTAACAAAATACATGATTATAATTTATTCTGACTCATCCAATCCAGCAAACTTACATCAAAATTGGCAATGGCAAGTATAATATAATTGGTTTATATATGAAGTGACTTCTGCGTCTATATGATGTTGTTTCTTAATTACAAAGTGTGAGACAATCGATTCCTTCCTTATGCAGTGCCTCCTAGGCATCCTCAGATACATTTCCAATTGGCAAATGGAAGGAATCAATTACCTCAACTCCGTGCACTAGAACCTTGTGCAAACTATTGAACATGTAGTACCACGGGTATAATTCTAAATATAACCCTTTGGTGTGATCTAGAAGGTCCCCAATTTTTTCTTTATTGATGCTATGACCACTCGCCAGTACCATTAAAATTATCGAAAAATTTTAATAAATTTGGCTGAATAAAAATACAAATTACATTAAAAAAGCAAAAATAATTGTAGCTACTCTAAATCTTTCGATGCGTATTTTTTAAATCTCACTTTGAAAGTTTTTTTTCGTATTTTATAGATTTTTAACGATTTTTCAATTAATAACAATTTATTATTATATTATTATAAATATTTTTACATGATATGGTTTACACTGGACTTCAGAAATCAAATTCCATGGAAAACCATATGCATTATGCATTATGTATTTATATTTATATTTTTTAGGTATTTTTGAATTAATCGAATTTTTATTTTAATTAGTTAATTGAAATAATTTATAATATTTTTTTTTTCTTCGTGCTTGAAATTTATTATCTCCTCTATCGCAAAAGTGTGTAAAAGCTTTATATTATGTTAAAATTATCACTTTTAGTGACTTTAGAAATGGCCCAGTTGCCATTTTCCAAGGAACTAGTTCAGTAAAAATGCCAATTGCGTAAAACAGGCAAAAAAGGCAAACCAATACAAGCTTAAATTAAAGTAGACACTTGTATCTTTCGGAAAATATCAACCACCAAAAAGGTTTTGTGACGTTTTTTAATCTCAATTTAAAGTTTTTTTCATATTTTAATGATTTTTTTACATTTTTATTCAATTAAAAGATTTTTAGAAAAAAAAAACAATTATCTGAAGAGTTTTAGTGGAACATACTTATTCTAAAAAATTTCATTATGGTTGCCAAAAACTTGCGAAAAGATCGGAAATCGAAGTTAAAGTACAACCTATTTTTTTGATTTTTTTATATTTTTCAACTTTAGTCCATAAAATTACTACAAAAACGAAACAATAAAATTTTTTTTTTGCATATTTGGATACTCCAACATGTTCTCTTTGATATTGGCTAACTTTGATTCTGTAGACCAATAATAATGATTTATTGCAACAAACAAATAATTCTAAGAGCAGCGATTTCCAAAAATCATCCAAATTTCATATAAGTGCATGGTTTGTACCAATGAATAAAAAGAAGTAGAATTACTCCAAAAGTTGGGAACCAATTATTGCTTATTAAATTTTGTGTGCTTCACAGAAGACCAATCGCATTTTCTCCAATGGCAAAACAAATATTTTTCAATTTACAAACTATCTTCTCGATTTGTCGATTCATAATTTTATTATTGTATCGGAGCGCTTGGGCCCGGAATAATTGTCTCCCTGTGTCCGGATTTCCTCTCTACGGCCCTAGCATCCATTCAAACCCTGCTCTCAAAAGAAAGTTCCTCTAGAAAATTTGTTTACTTTACAGAGACATTTTTAAACCAACCTGACATAAATGTATCTTTCTCTATCAAAGTTACAAAATATTTATGAACGGAGAAAGGAGAGGATCGGTCGATAGTGTCAGTGGACTGCCATAGAAGCTGAATCTGAAAATTATGTTCTGTAATATAACATTATTTTTTCTCATATAGTGCTGCTTTAGAATCTCTTAGGTCAAAAGGAAGTGAAGGGTAAACATGGGCCAACAATGTTGCCTTTGAAGAATTTCCAGCAGATATGCAATTTTCCAATAAAAAAAAAATATTTCACCACAAAGAAACAACATTTTCTTTCCGATGTCAAGTATCGCTAACAAAATTATTGTGTTCTTCTGTCCAACTTCTTCCAAGGTCTAAAGTGAAAAAATCGAACACTCCTATACATTGCGTGTAGGTGTTGAGCACAGATTACGAGTACTAGATCGCGGCCATACAATAAATAACTAACGAAAACGAATTGCAGCATACTTAAACATCACTAAGGACGAATTCATCTAAATCACTTCAATCATCTATTAAAACTCCCGCGGTCGGAGATTTATGTGTCACATCTCATTCAACCAATCTAAAAGTGGATAGTAAAATGTGCAATAAGATTGACGCCTTCCCACGTAATTTGGACATCAATTGCTGTAATTACCATAATGCCGCATTTGAAGATTTTTATAGGAGCCGATATCGATGATGACCTCAAAGCTACCGATTATTTTTTTGTGACTGTTTTTTCAGCATTGCTTTATATGTTATGGAAATAAAAATAAAGAGTAATTGTTTGGCACTAATAATGTTACTATTTTTTTAGTTTTCGTCGTGTGTTATTGTTCTGTTATTGGAACAGTGTTTATTAAATTTGTGTATAAATTATTTGTAGTCTGGCTGGTCGAGCGGTTAGTGCGCGCACCTTCGGTGCACAGGCTCATGAGTTCGAATCTCACCGTGTTCCATTGTGTTTTTCGAACTCACGAGCTTGTGACAGACTATGATCTCACTCAGATGTTAAACGAGTACCCATTTATGGGGATAAATAACACTGCTGAGCGTGATGCTGATCTCATTACCTCATCAAAAAGCAGATAAGATCTTGGAAATAGGATGTCACTAACACATCCTGCGGCCTTAGTCCAATGTTGGATTGTCGTGCCTGTTATTTTTTATAAATTATTTGAAATTTGCTGCAGCTAATTAGGATTTCGATTGACAACAATTTTAATCTATGGAAAGCCATGACTGGACAGCAGTTATTTCGATAAAGTAGGTACCTAATATCTAATTACTTTACTTTTTGAGTTGATTGACATTCAACATTTTTTAAAGATTAGGGTATGTTTTTTTTTTCATGGCGAAACTAAATTCTGTATTATTCAAATATAATGGGATTCAATCATAGTTGCCTAACCTCTGGGTCACGGGGATTTGAGTTTGCCCGTGTGAGCTGTACCTATAATTATGCAAGCATGTAAATTTCGATCTCATAACATTCTTCTTGAAAAAGGATGGTCTTTCTAAACCAAAGGTATAACGAATAAGGTAAATTAATTCATGGCTATCCATAATCACCAGGCTAGTAAAAGTGAGCGACATTCCTTTCCGTAGCAATGAAGAAGCCAGAATAGTCAAACAATACAGAGTTTTACCATCTCGTTTGAAATAGTACAACATAATATAACACTAATTGTAAAAATTCGTTTGCTTACAGTATATCATAATTTTGCATGTCCCAAGTAGGCATGGGTATGTATTTCCGTATATTTAATGTTCTGTAAACAATCGAAATTGTCGAAATTATTTGTCGTGATTATCCATCCATGCGTACTTAGGACATGCAAAATTATGATATACTGTTTCGTAAACGGACTATGTCGTACTATCTTCTACGACATGCTAAAATACAATCCTCTAATAAGGAAGCGACGAACCTCCTGCTGAGTTTCTACGACATAAGATATCAAGTAAATTCCAGGAAATCGTTTGAAAATAAGACATCCGAAAATACGAATACAAGTTTCAGACGAAGGCTTTTTAAACGCACCTACATTTATTGCAATTAATTTTTATTATCAGCCATAGTCACTTCCCCGCTTATTTCCATAAATAAAACAATAATAATAATAATCTAACGACTATTTTTTTTATTTCGTGCCTACTTATATTTCGACGCTCTTGGGAATTCCACTTTGACGAATTTTCTAAAAACTCGATTTTCTCCATACGTGTGACTGCATCAAACGACTAGAATGGATGTTACATACATGCAAATAACACTCATACAAAAATATTGAGCGAGATGAATGGAAATTGTCAAATTTTGGCATTCCATAAAGTCCATTAACAGTGTCCAGTAATTTAATGTTTTGACCTTACAATGATTTAAATGAGTGCCAAATTTATACGATTGTATTTGTCACACAACTGAATTTGTTCATATTACTGACAATATTTTTGCATATTTTTCAATAATTTATACGGAAAAAAAAATACGAATCTTGCGCTATTATACTAGTTCATCTTTCAATTTCATTTGTAGATTTTGTTTGATATATAGGCTAAAAAATATTGAAATTTATGAATTTTTTTCGTTTTGTTTTAAATATCATTCAGTCTGCTCAACAAAACTGCAGAGAAATGTGTGAAAGAAAATGGAAAAACTGCAGAAATTAGGCAAATGTAATAAATGTACACATATTGTCATAAAAATAAGTACATCCATGCAAATTTTTCTTATCACCCTGCAGCCAAGAAGTTATTAAAGTGAATCAAATTTTTAATATTTTGTCACTTAATTGGAAAAAAATTAAATAATATGTAAGAAGCCTGCAGAAAAAAATAAGTAAAATTCAACTAAGGTCGATCCACACTTTTCAGTCATCAGTCCCAGTAACAGTGATTTTATATACGAGTTGACATACCTATACATAGTTAATTGACTGACTAACCCGTTCCCGAAAAAGAGACCGGCGTTTGGGCAAATTTAACTACTAAGTACATCTTATCTAGTGCCTGTCGACTGTTTAGTCTTTTCGTATAGACAAGACGCAAAGCTTGTACAAACAATTTTTTTTTGTGTGTCTGTCTCAGAATTATACTCGTACTCCCTTTTCTCGGGAAATACAAGTCGGATCTGTGCGTCAGAAACTATATCAGGTAATTTTGGGTCGCTAGTTCACTCAAATAATAATCATTTGCTAAAAACAAGGAAAAAAAATACAAAAAAAAAAAGCCGAGGAACAATTTTTCATGATTTAAGATGTATTTTCTTGTTCCTAGAAAAGTCTTTGCATAAAATAATGCTTATTTACAATAACAAGATGTGCGTGTTGAGACGCAGCTTCCGCATCCCACGAAACATCCGTGGGGCCCTCCCCTGCCGTCACCGGTTCCCATTCAGTGCGGGTACACAATCATACAAAAAATACGACAATGTTAAGAATGTTGATCTCCGAGCGATTTCCCGATTTACGGGCATATCGACTCGGAGAGTGCAAAAAAAATGGACATTCGTCGGTGTATTCGGCACTGAATGGGAACCGGTGACGGCAGCGGAGACGACGAATGTCAATCTTTTTTTGCACTCTCCGAGTCGATATGCCCGTCAATCGGAAAATCACTCGGAGATCAACATTCTTAACATTGTCGTATTTTTTGTTTGAATGCTTATTTATTTATTTTAAACAAAGGCTTTTCTTGGAACAAGAAAATACATCTTAAATTAAGAAAAATTATTCCTTGGCTCTATTTGGTTGTATTTTTTCTTGTTTTTTGGCAAATTATTTTTTCAGTGCTGCAAATTTGAGGTAAAAAACAAGAAAAAATTGGACTTGCTAGCCCAGTACCCCAGTTTTCTCCTGAAGTGCTCGTCGAATCAACATGGCGGAAACACTAATGCTATTTTAGATTGGTAATTGCAAATTTAAAGTAAAAAAATGGGGTGGGCCGCCCTAGAATGGTACCTCTCTCAATTCAATTTTCATCTGCTTCCTCCTTCCATCGATAAACTCTTAATCGAATGCCTGAAATTGTGGTGTCTTTCCCAAACAATTGAAAGCTGCTAATGTCCTCCCAATTCCTAAAACGTCCAATGCATCCTCTATATCTAACTACCGTCCCATTTAACTTTTATTCTGCTTCCCAAGAATGTTCGAGCGTCTCATCCACAATAAGATTAACCCATAATTTCTGCGCTTCTTGCTGAGCAGCAACACGGTTTTCTTAAATGTCGTTCCACTTGCACCAATCTTTTAACTTTTACTAACATGGTGGCCCGAACCATAGACAATCACTCTCAAGTTGATGTTCTATACACCGACTTTTCAAAGGCATTTGACACTGTTGCCCACAGCATCTTACTTGCTAAGATTCTCACTTGGTTCTCCCCATAACTAACTAACCTATTTATAATGGCTCCTACTCTTCTCCCTTCTGCCCTACATCTGGTGTTCCCCAAGGGTCAATCTCAGGACCACTTTTATTTAATATATTTACTAACGATTTACCGTTACATATATCGTCCTCCTGTCTTTTATATGCCGATGATCTCAAAGTTTACAGAGCTATAAAGTCAATTGATGACTGCTTATCTCTTGTCCTGTATGTGTTAGAAAATTGCTGTAAAACCAACCAACTTAATTTAAACGTAAAAAAGTGTCACTCGATGACCTTTTAGTTAAAAAAAGTTCATTGATATTTAGTTATCACCTCAGAGCTACTCCTTTAAGTAAAGTCGATTGTTTTAAGGATATGGGTGTCTTATTTGACAGCAAGCTCAAATTTGATCTACACATATTTGATATATATGTACTAGTACTAGAGCATCCAGAACGGCTGGCTTCGTCCTCCGTACGTCTCATGTTTTCAACAATACATCTCCTTGTCTTCTTCTTTTCAATTCCCTTGTCCGTAGTATTCTGCAGTATTGATCACCTGTCTGGTCACCGCACTTTGATTACTCAAAAGCTCTAATCGAAGCGGTTCAGCGCAAATTTACTATAATCTTTATCTGCAAATTTCGAGTCCCTTACTGCAGTTATGCTGACCGCCTTGTATTCAACGCCCCCCATCTCGAGAAACGCAGAGTGTTTCTGGATGAGTGCTTTCTATACAATATCTGCAACAGTCCATCGTCGTCGACTTTAATAAACGAAATTAATGTTCGCGTTTCCAACAGATCTAGGTACCAGGCTGACATCATTATTCGTGAATTATCCTTTCATTCGCCATTGCCTACCAAGGAACCACGACTTTCTCTAACGGCCATTTTCCCTCGTCGCTGTATTTATTCAAGCTTGCAGTTAGGAACGTTATTTTTGAAAGGGAATCACGTTCATTTTATTTCAATTTTAATTTCAATTTTTCACTGTTTAATTGTTATTTTCTTAATATCTTTTCGAATATTGTTCCATAATTGGGGCGTATAAGCTCTATTGAAAATTGTGAAATTGTGAAAATAAATAAACTCTTCTTCCGGTTCGCACAAACGAGTTGAATCAACTGCATGTTTCCACAAATGTTCTTTTTTTCACTCATCCACTGATACCATACTAACAGTTCATTCGAAACTTAAATAATCAATCCGTCAATACCTTAACAACTCATTCCAAATCAAAACCTTTTTAGGGGACACCAACATCGAGTTGTACGGCACTGCACCTTTCAAATTCTTCTTCTCAGTCACTCTAAAAAAATGTACTCCAATAATAGGAGGAAACTTTTTTTCCTTCTATTATAGTAGTAAATTTACACCATTATATGAGCGAGAGTAATTTTACACTTTTCGGTGTAAATATTTACTACAAAATTACTTACATAAATAAGTAAACTTACTCTTAGAATTATGTAAATTTAAATCAGAAATAAGCAAATTTGCACTCGAACAAATGTAAACTTACACCGGCGAAAATGTAAATTTACATCTGGGTTTATGTAATTAATTAATAATATTTACGGCAGCCAGTTCTTCGATTTTAATCGTCCTGGAGCTAGTCGTTATTCCAACGGCCAAGAGCTGGCACACCCCCTTCGGTTCAACATCAAAAAACGCTATAACAACAACAACAATATGATGCTCACACGAACGCACTTCGAACGGAACAGACTAACTGCACACAGAACAAGCCACTTGACAGATACAGGAAAATGCAATAATTCACAAAAGTATTGTAGCACACTCAGTTTTACACAAATGTAGGTGTAATTTTCACACCAAAATCGCAATATTACATGAAAATTACACAAAAATAAAGTAATGACACATCTTCACACCAAATGTGGTGTAAAATTAAACCAAAATAAAGAAATATTAAAAAATCTGTGTAATTTTACATTATTTTGTGGGTTTACTAGAAATTTGGTTGAAAAATAAACGTTTACTGTAATTTTGCCAGAAAAAAAGGTGTAAAATTCAACGAATTTTCGATGTAAAATTCAACCTTGTTTTTACAGTGATACCGTATAGCCCCATGTGGGGTCATGGTGCGTTAACTCAACCGTTTACAGGCAATTTCGAGTCATCGTTACATTGCATACCATTTTGGAGTGTATATAATGTTGCAAGTACTAAATATTTCCTATCCGCACATGTAAGGAAATGTTTAGACCACGCCGAGATTCGATCACCGGACCTCTAGATTACTAGCATCGTAGAGTGCGCCTCAACCAAGTGAGCCACAGAGCGTGACATTTCATATAAATTGTTTAAATAAAATGACATTAAGAAGCGCATATTCGCGGCAAGAAAAAAAAACCCTGCAAAACTGACGAACATCCACGTTGGTGTGAACATATTAATACAACGCGGTATGTTAAAATGTTGACGCCGCGAATAATTCGCACCGGTGTGAAGGACGCTTTATTTAACGCAAGCTTCACACAAAAAGGAATCAAAAACAAATCCTAGCCGAAAATCACAGCTGGTTTTGGAACATTTTAAAAACGATTATTATTATTTTGACCAAGCTGATTTTCCACTCCAAATTTTATGTCGGCAGACGGCAGAGAATGAGAATGTAGGGAGAGCCTTTTTATTTTCCGGGTCCGTTTTCATTGTTGCATCCTAATTGTTAAAATGGCTATCTATTTCGAGTATTACAATCGAATAAATGCATTATTGGGAATAAAATAATACAAAAGGAGTGTACTTATTTTTTTGTCCATAAGTGTATTTTAGTAGTCTACATAGTTAAAAGGAAGATGTTGTTAGGCAAAGTATTTCGACGTTGTTTTTTTCAATCCACCTGCAGTTTATGTTTAAATGACACAAACTGCACTCAGTCGTATCCCCAAATGACAAAAATGGAACAAAGTTGATTGAGTCAAGGTTAGAGATTATTAACTTGTTAGCCTGTAATTTTGTAGCTAATGGTTTTATGAAGAAAATCATAATTTATATGATTTTTATTTAAATCGTTATTCCGCATATATTTAATGACACCGTCACCGTGCATAAATGATGAACACAACTACAGTAGAGCCCCGATATTCCGGATTGATTGGGACCGGACCCTATCCGGATTATCGAATTGTCCGAATTTTCGAAATGCACTAATTTAGACCTTGGTGAACAGTATTTATACTCAAATCATAAAAAAGATAGCCATTTTAACGATAAATTAATGATTTCGTATTCGAAATTTTCCCTACCTTAAGTTTATATAGCTTTAAGCTTAAAGAAACTTTATAAAATTGTCGAATTTTATGAAAATTTAAACATAAACCCGAATCCGGATTATCGAACTTCCGGATTTTCGAGGTACAGATTATCGGGGTCCTACTGTACATGAGTTCACACAGGCGATGTCAACATCTGTTCAAAATTGCAGTGTTTATATACAGCCAGTAAGCCAGAGGTTGTGATTTGGCCACCAACGAAATGGCAGTAGTTTTTTTTTTCGGATAAATTCGATTGGCCGAGATATCAAAATGCTGATAAATATTTAGGTACATTTGAGGTGTTTATCTTACTCGAAACAAACTAAATACTCGTATTTAAAAAAAAAAATTAGATACATTAAGGATCGCCGTTTTTGAAGTGCTAAACCCATTATGACATAAATGTTGATTGTTCAGAGTTCAAACCTTTTATGTTAAAATTTTTATGTGTTAAATTTCTCATGATTATAAAAAAATACAATACATAATTTTTTAACGGCTTTTTTAAATATTTTTCGCGACTAGCCTTCTTGGCAAAGCAATAAAATCAGAATAAAAGAAGAAAGAAAAGAAATATTCAGAATATTCATAAAGTTGTCATATTGTTTCGATTAGATTTAACACCTGTTTTATAAAACTTGAGTTGTGAGCATGACGCAAATATTGTAAATGTTCGTTCTTTAGTAAAACGGAATAACAAAAATATTTTATTATGGCCGGACTTTGAGATTCGTTTGTGCATTTGCTTTGTCCGAGCCTATTACGTACAACATTATGCGCTCAATAAATTTTCGCAATCTTTGGTGACAATAATTTAATCTTTTTATTGTTCTTTTCATGTTTCGGAACTCGGAAGAATTTTTACCATGAGTATATATTTTCGTACCCGGATCTCGATGACCGCAGGTTTTCGTATGTTAGATTATAGCTTGTTTTTGGATGCGTGACTTTACCAAGAAAATTTCTTTTGTTTTGGTCAAGGTTTGGAAAGTGGTAGGTTCAATAGAGTGAATTGATGTGGTATTGAGGCGTACAAATAATCAATTTATTCATGTTCATAAAAGAATAAAAAAAACGTCGAAAGTGTTATCTTTATATGAATCTACTTATATTACTAGTAATAACGAACAGCAATTAATTTGTGCTATCCAAGACCCAACCTTATTCTGTTATCTCGTATAATTTCGGCCACGCCGGCCGCGCCGAAATGAAACATAGAATCTCTGATATTTAGGAAAATGCATTAATTTGAACGGCAACATTTAACATTTATATGCGTGATTAAGATGGCAAATAGGTGCTAGGGCCGTGTTTCTTGTGTCTAAAAATTTTGCAAAGTTTGCAAATTTGTAAATACATATTTTCTGATTTTTGTTTTTTTCATTTAATTGTTAGCAAGTTTACGAGTTTTTGATTATTTTTTCTTGATTATAATTTTTAGTTGGTTATTTTAACTTTAAGGCTTACTTTCCGGTTACACCAGCCAAAAAAGGTCAATTCATCAACTACAGAAAAAAATTTCTTTGAAATTTCGCATGCCAAGGAGTCCAAGGTATAAAATCCAATTTTTGTGAATTAAATTTTATCAAACCCTTTAGAAAACGTTTTAAAAATAACCTTATTCTACGTAAAAAACAGGCACTTATTTTTCTACCATAATTTTCCATAAAGGCCTTCAAAGGTCTCGGCCCCTAACGAACGGATCTGAAGTTTTCAACCCTTCCGTTTCTCTCACATCAGCCCTTAAAATTTATCGTTTCTAGTATCCGTTAAGAGCAAACCGAAATGACAGTTACCGTATTGCCGTGTGAAATTAATATCAATCGAAAGGCATTGTTGACTCCTATCGAAGGTATCTGAAGACCTTTCCCAATAGTATCCGCGCGTAGTTTTCCCACTTCAGCCACCGAATTGGCTGTTTTCAGCACTGGTCGAACATATCGAAATTTCAGTTCGAGATTTAGGGGCCCAAAAGCCACATGAAAGATTCCTGAACCATAAAAACAACCCAGCTACGAAAAACAATACTCCGACGTAGATATTGTTTGTAGGCAAGAAGAGATATACACTTTCCGAAGTCAAAAGAAATGCTAATTTCATTGTTCATCTTTCACCAGGTTAGATAAGTCTCTATGCTCAAAAAATTACATATTGTCCTAACATGTTTGAAAGTTCATCATACAATCCGGATCATCAAATTTTCGCCAAAAAAAACTCTTCTGTGGTTGAAAAAGTTTCTCTATATTTTTATAAATCATTCATTGTACAAGGAAACTTTGATCTTATTTCATAATTCACATGAAAATGGCTCGAAATTAGTGCATATTCCATAAATAAATGTATACAATGAAAACACACCAATTTGTGTTGTGGTTTTTGTGAAAAGAAAAGTTAAACTTTTAAAATTCTTCAGCTTAATTTACTCTAAATTTATGTAAAATAAAAAGTGCGCTTCCGGCTCTATGAACTGAACACCCTATAAGCCTCCATTACGGAATAAATTTGCTCCTGGTATGGCTGTGCTATTTGATGTAACTGTAGCCCCGGCTTGTAATCAGACCCACTCTTTTCCTTGCTAATACCATATGACCAAAACGATCATTTAAGTCCTTTTGCAAATAAACTATCTTAAAACATTTTTGGGGATAACACCTTTTCTATAGGTTGTTTATACCAGACTAAGTTCCAATCGCAGATCAATGGCGCATCTGATACAACCACGAGTTATATCAATTGTACAATGAGCTGGAAGTATCGAAAATTGTGAAGCTTCAATATTTGCAATGGGCGGTACATGTGCACCGCTAATCGCATGCCATTTTCGCCAAATTTCACAGAAATTGAGAAAAGTGGCATTTTCAGCCCAAAAGAAGCGTTTTGGGGGTGGTTTATTGGCCAACCTTTAAACGGCTGTATCTCGTAAACGGTGATAGCTAGGGCCCTCAAAGTTTCGGCAAAATGTAGGTCTGGATGCCCTCTTCATCGACTTTTTCAAACCCCATTTTCGCCAAATCTTATAGAAATTTAGAAAAGTGGAATTTTAGCCCAAAAGGAGCGTTTTGGGGGTGGTTTATTGCCCAATCTTTAAACGGCTGTATCTCCTAAACGGTGATAGCTAGGGCCCTCAAAGTTTCAGCAAAATGTAGGATGCCCTCTTCATCGACTTTTTCAAACCCCATTTTCGCCAAATCTTATAGAAATTTAGAAAAGTGGAATTTTGGCCCAAAAGGAGCGTTTTGGGGGTGGTTTATTGCACAATCTTTAAACGGCTGTATCTCCTAAACGGTGATAGCTAGGGCCCTCAAAGTTTCAGCAAAATGTAGGTCTGGATGCCCTCTTCATCGACTTTTTCAAACCCCATTTTCGCCAAATCTCATAGAAATTTAGAAAAGTGGAATTTTTGCCCAAAAGGAGCGTTTTGCGGGTGGTTTATTGGCCAACATTTAAACGGCTGTATCTGCTAAACGGTGATAGGGCCCTCAAAGTTTCAGCAAAATGTAGGTCTGGATGCCCTCTTCATCGACTTTTTCAAACCCCATTTTCGCCAAATTTCACAGAAATTGAGAAAAGTGGCATTTTCAGCCCAAAAGAAGCGTTTTGGGGTTGGTTTATTGGCCAACTTTTAAACGGCTGTATCTCCTAAACGGTGATAGCTAGGGCCCTCAAAGTTTCAGCAAAATGTAGGTCTGGATGCCCTCTTCATCGACTTTTTCAAACCTCATTTTCGCCAAATTTCACAGAAATTGAGAAAAGTGGCATTTTCAGCCCAAAAGAAGCGTTTTGGGGGTGGTTTATTGGCCAACCTTTAAACGGCTGTATCTCCTAAACGGTGATAGCTAGGGCCCTCAAAGTTTCAGCAAAATGTAGGTCTGGATGCCCTCTTCATCGACTTTTTCAAACCCCATTTTCGCCAAATTTCACAGAAATTGAGAAAAGTGGCAATTTCGGCCCAAAAGAAGCGTTTTGGGGGTGGTTTATTGGCCAACATTTAAACGGCTGTATCTCCTGAACGGTGATAGCTAGGGCCCTCAAAGTTTCAGCAAAATGTAGGTCTGGATGCCCTCTTCATCGACTTTTTCAAACCCCATTTTCGCCTAATTTCACAGAAATTGAGAAAAGTGGCAATTTCGGCCCAAAAGGAGCGTTTTGGGGGTGGTTTATTGGCCAACCTTTAAACGGCTGTATCTCCTAAACGGTGATAGCTAGGGCCCTCAAAGTTTCAGCAAAATGTAGGTCTGGATGCCCTCTTCATCGACTTTTTCAAACCCCATTTTCGCCAAATTTCACAGAAATTGAGAAAAGTGGCAATTTCGGCCCAAAAGAAGCGTTTTGGGGGTGGTTTATTGGCCAACATTTAAACGGCTGGATCTCCTGAACGGTGATAGCTAGGGCCCTCAAAGTTTCAGCAAAATGTAGGTCTGGATGCCCTCTTCATCGACTTTTTCAAACCCCATTTTCGCCTAATTTCACAGAAATTGAGAAAAGTGGCAATTTCGGCCCAAAAGGAGCGTTTTGGGGGTGGTTTATTGGCCAACCTTTAAACGGCTGTATCTCCTAAACGGTGATAGCTAGGGCCCTCAAAGTTTCAGCAAAATGTAGGTCTGGATGCCCTCTTCATCGACTTTTTCAAACCTCATTTTCGCCAAATTTCACAGAAATGAGAAAAGTGGCATTTTCAGCCCAAAAGAAGCGTTTTGGGGGTGGTTTATTGGCCAACCTTTAAACGGCTGTATCTCCTAAACGGTGATAGCGAGGGCCCTCAATGTTTCAGCAAAATGTAGGTCTGGATGCCCTCTTCATCGACTTTTCAAACCCCATTTTCGCCAAATTTCACAGAAATTGAGAAAAGTGGCATTTTCAGCCCAAAAGAAGCGTTTTGGGGGTGGTTTATTGGCCAACCTTTAAACGGCTGTATCACCTAAACGGTGATAGCTAGGGCCCTCAAAGTTTCAGCAAAATGTAGGTCTGGATGCCCTCTTCATCGACTTTTTCAAACCCCATTTTCGCCAAATTTCACAGAAATTGAGAAAAGTGGCAATTTCGGCCCAAAAGGAGCGTTTTGGGGGTGGTTTATTGGCCAACCTTTAAACGGCTGTATCTCCTAAACGGTAGGGCCCTCAAAGTTTCAGCAAAATGTAGGTCTGGATGCCCTCTTCATCGACTTTTTCAAACCCCATTTTCGCCAAATTTCACAGAAATTGAGAAAAGTGGCATTTTCAGCTCAAAAGAAGCGTTTTGGGGGTGGTTTATTGGCCAACCTTTAAACGGCTGTATCTCCTAAACGGTGATAGCTAGGGCCCTCAAAGTTTCAGCAAAATGTAGGTCTGGATGCCCTCTTCACCGATTTTTTCAAACCCCATTTTCGCCAAATTTCACAGAAATTGAGAAAAGTGGCATTTTCAGCCCAAAAGAAGCGTTTTGGAGGTGGTTTATTGGCCAACCTTTAAACGGCTGTATCTCCTAAACGGTGATAGCTAGGGCCCTCAAAATGCAAAATTCAGCAAAATGTAGGTCTGGATGCCCTCTTCATCGACTTTTTCAAACCCCATTTTCGCAAAATTTCACAGAAATTGAGAAAAGTGGCAATTTCGGCCCAAAAGGAGCGTTTTCGGGGTGGTTTATTGGCCAACCTTTAAACGGCTGTATCTCCTAAACGGTGATAGCTAGGGCCCTCAAAGTTTCAGCAAAATGTAGGTCTGGATGCCCTCTTCATCGACTTTTTCAAACCCCATTTTCGCCAAATTTCACAGAAATTGAGAAAAGTGGCATTTTCAGCCCAAAAGAAGCGTTTTGGGGGTGGTTTATTGGCCAACCTTTAAACGGCTGTATCTCCTAAACGGTGATAGCTAGGGCCCTCAAAGTTTCAGCAAAATGTAGGTCTGGATGCCCTCTTCATCGACTTTTTCAAACCCCATTTTCGCCAAATTTCACAGAAATTGAGAAAAGTGGCAATTTCGGCCCAAAAGGAGCGTTTTGGGGGTGGTTTATTGGCCAACCTTTAAACGGCTGTATCTCCTAAACGGTGATAGCTAGGGCCCTCAAAGTTTCAGCAAAATGTAGGTCTGGATGCCCTCTTCATCGACTTTTTCAAACCCCATTTTCGCCAAATTTCACAGAAATTGAGAAAAGTGGCATTTTCAGCCCAAAAGAAGCGTTTTGGGGGTGGTTTATTGGCCAACCTTTAAACGGCTGTATCTCCTAAACGGTGATAGCTAGGGCCCTCAAAGTTTCAGCAAAATGTAGGTCTGGATGCCCTCTTCATCGACTTTTTCAAACCCCATTTTCGCCAAATTTCACAGAAATTGAGAAAAGTGGCATTTTCAGCCCAAAAGAAGCGTTTTGGGGGTGGTTTATTGGCCAACCTTTAAACGGCTGTATCTCCTAAACGGTGATAGCTAGGGCCCTCAAAGTTTCAGCAAAATGTAGGTCCGGATGCCCTCTTCATCGACTTTTTCAAACCCCATTTTCGCCAAATTTCACAGAAATTGAGAAAAGTGGCAATTTCGGCCCAAAAGGAGCGTTTTGGGGGTGGTTTATTGGCCAACCTTTAAACGGCTGTATCTCCTAAACGGTGATAGCTAGGGCCCTCAAAGTTTCAGCAAAATGTAGGTCTGGATGCCCTCTTCATCGACTTTTTCAAACCCCATTTTCGCCAAATTTCACAGAAATTGAGAAAAGTGGCATTTTCAGCCCAAAAGGAGCGTTTTGGGGGTGGTTTATTGGCCAACCTTTAAACGGCTGTATCTCCTAAACGGTGATAGCTAGGGCCCTCAAAGTTTCAGCAAAATGTAGGATGCCCTCTTCATCGACTTTTTCAAACCCCATTTTCGCCAAATCTTATAGAAATTTAGAAAAGTGGAATTTTGGCCCAAAAGGAGCGTTTTGGGGGTGGTTTATTGCACAATCTTTAAACGGCTGTATCTCCTAAACGGTGATAGCTAGGGCCCTCAAAGTTTCAGCAAAATGTAGGTCTGGATGCCCTCTTCATCGACTTTTTCAAACCTCATTTTCGCCAAATTTCACAGAAATTGAGAAAAGTGGCATTTTCAGCCCAAAAGAAGCGTTTTGGGGGTGGTTTATTGGCCAACCTTTAAACGGCTGTATCTCCTAAACGGTGATAGCTAGGGCCCTCAAAGTTTCAGCAAAATGTAGGTCTGGATGCCCTCTTCATCGACTTTTTCAAACCCCATTTTCGCCAAATTTCACAGAAATTGAGAAAAGTGGCAATTTCGGCCCAAAAGAAGCGTTTTGGGGGTGGTTTATTGGCCAACATTTAAACGGCTGTATCTCCTGAACGGTGATAGCTAGGGCCCTCAAAGTTTCAGCAAAATGTAGGTCTGGATGCCCTCTTCATCGACTTTTTCAAACCCCATTTTCGCCTAATTTCACAGAAATTGAGAAAAGTGGCAATTTCGGCCCAAAAGGAGCGTTTTAGGGGTGGTTTATTGGCCAACCTTTAAACGGCTGTATCTCCTAAACGGTGATAGCTAGGGCCCTCAAAGTTTCAGCAAAATGTAGGTCTGGATGCCCTCTTCATCGACTTTTTCAAACCCCATTTTCGCCAAATTTCACAGAAATTGAGAAAAGTGGCAATTTCGGCCCAAAAGAAGCGTTTTGGGGGTGGTTTATTGGCCAACATTTAAACGGCTGGATCTCCTGAACGGTGATAGCTAGGGCCCTCAAAGTTTCAGCAAAATGTAGGTCTGGATGCCCTCTTCATCGACTTTTTCAAACCCCATTTTCGCCTAATTTCACAGAAATTGAGAAAAGTGGCAATTTCGGCCCAAAAGGAGCGTTTTGGGGGTGGTTTATTGGCCAACCTTTAAACGGCTGTATCTCCTAAACGGTGATAGCTAGGGCCCTCAAAGTTTCAGCAAAATGTAGGTCTGGATGCCCTCTTCATCGACTTTTTCAAACCTCATTTTCGCCAAATTTCACAGAAATGAGAAAAGTGGCATTTTCAGCCCAAAAGAAGCGTTTTGGGGGTGGTTTATTGGCCAACCTTTAAACGGCTGTATCTCCTAAACGGTGATAGCGAGGGCCCTCAATGTTTCAGCAAAATGTAGGTCTGGATGCCCTCTTCATCGACTTTTCAAACCCCATTTTCGCCAAATTTCACAGAAATTGAGAAAAGTGGCATTTTCAGCCCAAAAGAAGCGTTTTGGGGGTGGTTTATTGGCCAACCTTTAAACGGCTGTATCACCTAAACGGTGATAGCTAGGGCCCTCAAAGTTTCAGCAAAATGTAGGTCTGGATGCCCTCTTCATCGACTTTTTCAAACCCCATTTTCGCCAAATTTCACAGAAATTGAGAAAAGTGGCAATTTCGGCCCAAAAGGAGCGTTTTGGGGGTGGTTTATTGGCCAACCTTTAAACGGCTGTATCTCCTAAACGGTAGGGCCCTCAAAGTTTCAGCAAAATGTAGGTCTGGATGCCCTCTTCATCGACTTTTTCAAACCCCATTTTCGCCAAATTTCACAGAAATTGAGAAAAGTGGCATTTTCAGCTCAAAAGAAGCGTTTTGGGGGTGGTTTATTGGCCAACCTTTAAACGGCTGTATCTCCTAAACGGTGATAGCTAGGGCCCTCAAAGTTTCAGCAAAATGTAGGTCTGGATGCCCTCTTCACCGATTTTTTCAAACCCCATTTTCGCCAAATTTCACAGAAATTGAGAAAAGTGGCATTTTCAGCCCAAAAGAAGCGTTTTGGAGGTGGTTTATTGGCCAACCTTTAAACGGCTGTATCTCCTAAACGGTGATAGCTAGGGCCCTCAAAGTTTCAGCAAAATGTAGGTCTGGATGCCCTCTTCATCGACTTTTTCAAACCCCATTTTCGCAAAATTTCACAGAAATTGAGAAAAGTGGCAATTTCGGCCCAAAAGGAGCGTTTTCGGGGTGGTTTATTGGCCAACCTTTAAACGGCTGTATCTCCTAAACGGTGATAGCTAGGGCCCTCAAAGTTTCAGCAAAATGTAGGTCTGGATGCCCTCTTCATCGACTTTTTCAAACCCCATTTTCGCCAAATTTCACAGAAATTGAGAAAAGTGGCATTTTCAGCCCAAAAGAAGCGTTTTGGGGGTGGTTTATTGGCCAACCTTTAAACGGCTGTATCTCCTAAACGGTGATAGCTAGGGCCCTCAAAGTTTCAGCAAAATGTAGGTCTGGATGCCCTCTTCATCGACTTTTTCAAACCCCATTTTCGCCAAATTTCACAGAAATTGAGAAAAGTGGCAATTTCGGCCCAAAAGGAGCGTTTTGGGGGTGGTTTATTGGCCAACCTTTAAACGGCTGTATCTCCTAAACGGTGATAGCTAGGGCCCTCAAAGTTTCAGCAAAATGTAGGTCTGGATGCCCTCTTCATCGACTTTTTCAAACCCCATTTTCGCCAAATTTCACAGAAATTGAGAAAAGTGGCATTTTCAGCCCAAAAGAAGCGTTTTGGGGGTGGTTTATTGGCCAACCTTTAAACGGCTGTATCTCCTAAACGGTGATAGCTAGGGCCCTCAAAGTTTCAGCAAAATGTAGGTCTGGATGCCCTCTTCATCGACTTTTTCAAACCCCATTTTCGCCAAATTTCACAGAAATTGAGAAAAGTGGCATTTTCAGCCCAAAAGAAGCGTTTTGGGGGTGGTTTATTGGCCAACCTTTAAACGGCTGTATCTCCTAAACGGTGATAGCTAGGGCCCTCAAAGTTTCAGCAAAATGTAGGTCCGGATGCCCTCTTCATCGACTTTTTCAAACCCCATTTTCGCCAAATTTCACAGAAATTGAGAAAAGTGGCAATTTCGGCCCAAAAGGAGCGTTTTGGGGGTGGTTTATTGGCCAACCTTTAAACGGCTGTATCTCCTAAAGGGTGATAGCTAGGGCCCTCAAAGTTTCAGCAAAATGTAGGTCTGGATGCCCTCTTCATCGACTTTTTCAAACCCCATTTTCGCCAAATTTCACAGAAATTGAGAAAAGTGGCATTTTCAGCCCAAAAGGAGCGTTTTGGGGGTGGTTTATTGGCCAACCTTTAAACGGCTGTATCTCCTAAACGGTGATAGCTAGGGCCCTCAAAGTTTCAGCAAAATGTAGGTAAGGATGCCCTCTTCATCGACTTTTTCAAACCCCATTTTCGCCAAATTTCACAGAAATTGAGAAAAGTGGCAATTTCGGCCCAAAAGGAGCGTTTTGGGGGTGGTTTATTGGCCAACCTTTAAACGGCTGTATCTCCTAAACGGTGATAGCGAGGGCCCTCAATGTTTCAGCAAAATGTAGGTCTGGATGCCCTCTTCATCGACTTTTCAAACCCCATTTTCGCCAAATTTCACAGAAATTGAGAAAAGTGGCATTTTCAGCCCAAAAGAAGCGTTTTGGGGGTGGTTTATTGGCCAACCTTTAAACGGCTGTATCACCTAAACGGTGATAGCTAGGGCCCTCAATGTTTCAGCAAAATGTAGGTCTGGATGCCCTCTTCATCGACTTTTCAAACCCCATTTTCGCCAAATTTCACAGAAATTGAGAAAAGTGGCAATTTCGGCCCAAAAGGAGCGTTTTGGGGGTGGTTTATTGCCCAATCTTTAAACGGCTGTATCTCCTAAACGGTGATAGCTAGGGCCCTCAAAGTTTCAGCAAAATGTAGGTCTGGATGCCCTCTTCACCGATTTTTTCAAACCCCATTTTCGCCAAATTTCACAGAAATTGAGAAAAGTGGCATTTTCAGCCCAAAAGAAGCGTTTTGGAGGTGGTTTATTGGCCAACCTTTAAACGGCTGTATCTCCTAAACGGTGATAGCTAGGGCCCTCAAAGTTTCAGCAAAATGTAGGTCTGGATGCCCTCTTCATCGACTTTTTCAAACCCCATTTTCGCCAAATTTCACAGAAATTGAGAAAAGTGGCATTTTCAGCCCAAAAGAAGCGTTTTGGGGGTGGTTTATTGGCCAACCTTTAAACGGCTGTATCTCCTAAACGGTGATAGCTAGGGCCCTCAAAGTTTCAGCAAAATGTAGGTCCGGATGCCCTCTTCATCGACTTTTTCAAACCCCATTTTCGCCAAATTTCACAGAAATTGAGAAAAGTGGAAATTTCGGCCCAAAAGGAGCGTTTTGGGGGTGGTTAATTGGCCAACCTTTAAAACGGTTGTATCTCCTAAACGGTAGGGCCCTCAAAGTTTCAGCAAAATGTAGGTCTGGATGCCCTCTTCATCGACTTTTTCAAACCCCATTTTCGCCAAATTTCACAGAAATTGAGAAAAGTGGCATTTTCAGCCCAAAAGAAGCGTTTTGGGGGTGGTTTATTGGCCAACCTTTAAACGGCTGTATCTCCTAAACGGTGATAGCTAGGGCCCTCAAAGTTTCAGCAAAATGTAGGTCTGGATGCCCTCTTCATCGACTTTTTCAAACCCCATTTTCGCCAAATTTCACAGAAATTGAGAAAAGTGGCATTTTCAGCCCAAAAGAAGCGTTTTGGGGGTGGTTTATTGGCCAACCTTTAAACGGCTGTATCTTCTAAACGGTGATAGCTAGGGCCCTCAAAGTTTCAGCAAAATGTAGGTCTGGATGCCCTCTTCATCGACTTTTTCAAACCCCATTTTCGCCAAATTTCACAGAAATTGAGAAAAGTGGCATTTTCAGCCCAAAAGAAGCGTTTTGGGGGTGGTTTATTGGCCAACCTTTAAACGGCTGTATCTCCTAAACGGTGATAGCTAGGGCCCTCAAAGTTTCAGCAAAATGTAGGTCCGGATGCCCTCTTCATCGACTTTTTCAAACCCCATTTTCGCCAAATTTCACAGAAATTGAGAAAAGTGGCAATTTCGGCCCAAAAGGAGCGTTTTGGGGGTGGTTTATTGGCCAACCTTTAAACGGCTGTATCTCCTAAACGGTGATAGCTAGGGCCCTCAAAGTTTCAGCAAAATGTAGGTCTGGATGCCCTCTTCATCGACTTTTTCAAACCCCATTTTCGCCAAATTTCACAGAAATTGAGAAAAGTGGCATTTTCAGCCCAAAAGGAGCGTTTTGGGGGTGGTTTATTGGCCAACCTTTAAACGGCTGTATCTCCTAAACGGTGATAGCTAGGGCCCTCAAAGTTTCAGCAAAATGTAGGTAAGGATGCCCTCTTCATCGACTTTTTCAAACCCCATTTTCGCCAAATTTCACAGAAATTGAGAAAAGTGGCAATTTCGGCCCAAAAGGAGCGTTTTGGGGGTGGTTTATTGGCCAACCTTTAAACGGCTGTATCTCCTAAACGGTGATAGCGAGGGCCCTCAATGTTTCAGCAAAATGTAGGTCTGGATGCCCTCTTCATCGACTTTTCAAACCCCATTTTCGCCAAATTTCACAGAAATTGAGAAAAGTGGCATTTTCAGCCCAAAAGAAGCGTTTTGGGGGTGGTTTATTGGCCAACCTTTAAACGGCTGTATCACCTAAACGGTGATAGCTAGGGCCCTCAAAGTTTCAGCAAAATGTAGGTCTGGATGCCCTCTTCATCGACTTTTTCAAACCCCATTTTCGCCAAATTTCACAGAAATTGAGAAAAGTGGCAATTTCGGCCCAAAAGGAGCGTTTTGGGGGTGGTTAATTGGCCAACCTTTAAACGGTTGTATCTCCTAAACGGTAGGGCCCTCAAAGTTTCAGCAAAATGTAGGTCTGGATGCCCTCTTCATCGACTTTTTCAAACCCCATTTTCGCCAAATTTCACAGAAATTGAGAAAAGTGGCATTTTCAGCTCAAAAGAAGCGTTTTGGGGGTGGTTTATTGGCCAACCTTTAAACGGCTGTATCTCCTAAACGGTGATAGCTAGGGCCCTCAAAGTTTCAGCAAAATGTAGGTCTGGATGCCCTCTTCATCGACTTTCTCAAACCCCATTTTCGCCAGATTTCACAGAAATTGAGAAAAGTGGAATTTTGGCCCAAAAGGAGCGTTTTGGGGGTGGTTTATTGCCCAATCTTTAAACGGCTGTATCTCCTAAACGGTGATAGCTAGGGCCCTCAAAGTTTCAGCAAAATGTAGGTCTGGATGCCCTCTTCACCGATTTTTTCAAACCCCATTTTCGCCAAATTTCACAGAAATTGAGAAAAGTGGCATTTTCAGCCCAAAAGAAGCGTTTTGGAGGTGGTTTATTGGCCAACCTTTAAACGGCTGTATCTCCTAAACGGTGATAGCTAGGGCCCTCAAAGTTTCAGCAAAATGTAGGTCTGGATGCCCTCTTCATCGACTTTTTCAAACCCCATTTTCGCAAAATTTCACAGAAATTGAGAAAAGTGGCAATTTCGGCCCAAAAGGAGCGTTTTGAGGGTGGTTTATTGGCCAACCTTTAAACGGCTGTATCTCCTAAACGGTGATAGCTAGGGCCCTCAAAGTTTCAGCAAAATGTAGGTCCGGATGCCCTCTTCATCGACTTTTCAAACCCCATTTTCGCCAAATTTCACAGAAATTGAGAAAAGTGGCAATTTCGGCCCAAAAGGAGCGTTTTGGGGGTGGTTTATTGGCCAACCTTTAAACGGCTGTATCTCCTAAACGGTGATAGCTAGGGCCCTCAAAGTTTCAGCAAAATGTAGGTCTGGATGCCCTCTTCATCGACTTTTTCAAACCCCATTTTCGCCAAATTTCACAGAAATTGAGAAAAGTGGCAATTTCGGCCCAAAAGGAGCGTTTTGGGGGTGGTTTATTGGCCAACCTTTAAACGGCTGTATCTCCTAAACGGTGATAGCTAGGGCCCTCAAAGTTTCAGCAAAATGTAGGTCTGGATGCCCTCTTCATCGACTTTTTCAAACCCCATTATCGCCAAATTTCACAGAAATTGAGAAAAGTGGCATTTTCAGCCCAAAAGAAGCGTTTTGGGGGTGGTTTATTGGCCAACCTTTAAACGGCTGTATCTCCTAAACGGGGATAGCTAGGGTCCTCAAAGTTTCAGCAAAATATA
Source organism: Microchrysa polita (assembly GCA_949715475.1). NCBI lineage: Eukaryota > Metazoa > Arthropoda > Insecta > Diptera > Stratiomyidae > Microchrysa > Microchrysa polita. Next base: position 76,407,587 of record OX454419.1, read on the forward strand.
GGTCTGGATGCCCTCTTCATCGACTTTTTCAAACCCCATTTTCGCCAAATTTCACAGAAATTGAGAAAAGTGGCAATTTCGGCCCAAAAGGAGCGTTTTGGGGGTGGTTTATTGGCCAACCTTTAAACGGCTGTATCTCCTAAACGGTGATAGCTAGGGCCCTCAAAGTTTCAGCAAAATGTAGGTCTGGATGCCCTCTTCATCGACTTTTTCAAACCCCATTATCGCCAAATTTCACAGAAATTGAGAAAAGTGGCATTTTCAGCCCAAAAGGAGCGTTTTGGGGGTGGTTTATTGGCCAACCTTTAAACGGCTGTATCTCCTAAACGGTGATAGCTAGGGCCCTCAAAGTTTCAGCAAAATGTAGGTCTGGATGCCCTCTTCATCGACTTTTTCAAACCCCATTATCGCCAAATTTCACAGAAATTGAGAAAAGTGGCATTTTCAGCTCAAAAGAAGCGTTTTGGGGGTGGTTTATTGGCCAACCTTTAAACGGCTGTATCTCCTAAACGGTGATAGCTAGGGACCTCAAAGTTTCAGCAAAATGTAGGTCTGGATGCCCTCTTCATCGACTTTTTCAAACCCCATTTTCGCCAGATTTCACAGAAATTGAGAAAAGTGGCAATTTCGGCCCAAAAGCAGCGTTTTGGGGGTGGTTTATTGGCCAACCTTTAAACGGTGATAGCTAGGGCCCTCAAAGTTTCAGCAAAATGTAGGTCTGGATGCCCTCTTCATCGACTTTTTCAAACCCCATTTTCGCCAAATTTCACAGAAATTGAGAAAAGTGGCATTTTCAGCCCAAAAGAAGCGTTTTGGGGGTGGTTTATTGGCCAACCTTTAAACGGCTGTATCTCCTAAACGGTGATAGCTAGGGCCCTCAAAGTTTCAGCAAAATGTAGGTCTGGATGCCCTCTTCATCGACTTTTTCAAACCCCATTTTCGCCAAATTTCACAGAAATTGAGAAAAGTGGAATTTTCAGCCCAAAAGAAGCGTTTTTGGGGTGGTTTATTGGCCAACCTTTAAACGGCTGTATCTCCTAAACGGTGATAGCTAGGGCCCTCAAAGTTTCAGCAAAATGTAGGACTGGATGCCCTCTTCATCGACTTTTTCAAACCCCATTTTCGCCAAATTTCACAGAAATTGAGAAAAGTGGCATTTTCAGCCCAAAAGAAGCGTTTTGGGGGTGGTTTATTGGCCAACCTTTAAACGGCTGTATCTCCTAAACGGTGATAGCTAGGGCCCTCAAAGTTTCAGCAAAATGTAGGTCTGGATGCCCTCTTCATCGACTTTTTCAAACCCCATTTTCGCCAAATTTCACAGAAATTGAGAAAAGTGGCAATTTCGGCCCAAAAGGAGCGTTTTGGGGGTGGTTTATTGGCCAACCTTTAAACGGCTGTATCTCCTAAACGGTGATAGCTAGGGCCCTCAAAGTTTCAGCAAAATGTAGGACTGGATGCCCTCTTCATCGACTTTTTCAAACCCCATTTTCGCCAAATTTCACAGAAATTGAGAAAAGTGGCATTTTCAGCCCAAAAGAAGCGTTTTGGGGGTGGTTTATTGGCCAACCTTTAAACGGCTGTATCTCCTAAACGGTGATAGCTAGGGCCCTCAAAGTTTCAGCAAAATGTAGGTCTGGATGCCCTCTTCATCGACTTTTTCAAACCCCATTTTCGCCAAATTTCACAGAAATTGAGAAAAGTGGCAATTTCGGCCCAAAAGGAGCGTTTTGGGGGTGGTTTATTGGCCAACCTTTAAACGGCTGTATCTCCTAAACGGTGATAGCTAGGGCCCTCAAAGTTTCAGCAAAATGTAGGTCTGGATGCCCTCTTCATCGACTTTTTCAAACCCCATTTTCGCCAAATTTCACAGAAATTGAGACAAGTGGCATTTCAGCCCAAAAGAAGCGTTTTGGGTGGTTTATTGGCCAACCTTTAAACGGCTGTATCTCCTAAACGGTGATAGCTAGGGCCCTCAAAGTTTCAGCAAAATGTAGGTCTGGATGCCCTCTTCATCGACTTTTTCAAACCCCATTTTCGCCAAATTTCACAGAAATTGAGAAAAGTGGCATTTTCAGCCCAAAAGAAGCGTTTTGGGGGTGGTTTATTGGCCAACCTTTAAACGGCTGTATCTCCTAAACGTTGATAGCTAGGGCCCTCAAAGTTTCAGCTAAATGTAGGTCTGGATGCCCTCTTCATCGACTTTTTCAAACCCCATTTTCGCCAAATTTCACAGAAATTGAGAAAAGTGGCATTTTCAGCCCAAAAGAAGCGTTTTGGGGGTGGTTTATTGGCCAACCTTTAAACGGCTGTATCTCCTAAACGGTGATAGCTAGGGCCCTCAAAGTTTCAGCAAAATGTAGGTCTGGATGCCCTCTTCATCGACTTTTTCAAACCCCATTTTCGCCAAATTTCACAGAAATTGAGAAAAGTGGCATTTTCAGCCCCAAAGAAGCGTTTTGGGGGTGGTTTATTGGCCAACCTTTAAACGGCTGTATCTCCTAAACGGTGATAGCTAGGGCCCTCAAAGTTTCAGCAAAATGTAGGTCTGGATGCCCTCTTCATCGACTTTTTCAAACCCCATTTTCGCCAAATTTCACAGAAATTGAGAAAAGTGGCATTTTCAGCCCAAAAGAAGCGTTTTGGGGGTGGTTTATTGGCCAACCTTTAAACGGCTGTATCTCCTAAACGGTGATAGCTAGGGCCCTCAAAGTTTCAGCAAAATGTAGGTCTGGATGCCCTCTTCATCGACTTTTTCAAACCCCATTTTCGCCAAATTTCACAGAAATTGAGAAAAGTGGCATTTTCAGCCCCAAAGAAGCGTTTTGGGGGTGGTTTATTGGCCAACCTTTAAACGGCTGTATCTCCTAAACGGTGATAGCTAGGGCCCTCAAAGTTTCAGCAAAATGTAGGTCTGGATGCCCTCTTCATCGACTTTTTCAAACCCCATTTTCGCCAAATTTCACAGAAATTGAGAAAAGTGGCATTTTCAGCCCAAAAGAAGCGTTTTGGGGGTGGTTTATTGGCCAACCTTTAAACGGCTGTATCTCCTAAACGGTGATAGCTAGGGCCCTCAAAGTTTCAGCAAAATGTAGGTCTGGATGCCCTCTTCATCGACTTTTTCAAACCCCATTTTCGCCAAATTTCACAGAAATTGAGAAAAGTGGCATTTTCAGCCCAAAAGAAGCGTTTTGGGGGTGGTTTATTGGCCAACCTTTAAACGGCTGTATCTCCTAAACGGTGATAGCTAGGGCCCTCAAAGTTTCAGCAAAATGTAGGTCTGGATGCCCTCTTCATCGACTTTTTCAAACCCCATTTTCGCCGAATTTCACAGAAATTGAGAAAAGTGGCAATTTCGGCCCAAAAGGAGCGCTTTGGGGGTGGTTTATTGGCCAACCTTTAAACGGCTGTATCTCCTAAACGGTGATAGCTAGGGCCCTCAAAGTTTCAGCAAAATGATGGTCTGGATGCCCTCTTCATTGACTTTTTCAAACCCCATTTTCGCCAAATTTCACAGAAATTGAGAAAAGTGGCAATTTCGACCCAAAAGGAGCGTTTTGGGGGTGTTTTATTGGTCAACCTTTAAACGGCTGTATCTCCTAAACGGTGATATCTAGGGCCCTCAAAGTTTCAGTAAAATGTAGGTCTGGATGCCCTCTTCATTGACTTTTTCAAACCCCATTTTCGCCAAATTTCACAGAAATTGAGAAAAGTGGCAATTTCGGCCCAAAAGAAGCGTTTTGGGGGTGGTTTATTGGCCAACCTTTAAACGGCTGTATCTCCTGAACGGTGATAGCTAGGGCCCTCAAAGTTTCAGCAAAATGTAGGTCTGGATGCCCTCTTCATCGACTTTTTCAAACCCCATTTTCGCCAAATTTCACAGAAATTGAGAAAAGTGGCAATTTCGACCCAAAAGGAGCGTTTTGGCGGTGGTTTATTGGTCAACCTTTAAACGGCTGTATCTCCTAAACGGTGATAGCTAGGGCCCTCAAAGTTTCAGCAAAACGTAGGTCTGGATGCCCTCTTCATCTACTTTTTCAAACCCCATTTTCACAGAAATTGAGAAAAGTGGCAATTTCGGCCCAAAAGGAGCGTTTTGGGGGTGGTTTATTGGCCAACCTTTAAACGGCTGTATCTCCTAAACGGTGATAGCTAGGGCCCTCAAAGTTGCAGCAAAATGTAGGTCTGGATGCCCTCTTCATCGACTTTTTCAAACGCCATTTTCGCCAAATTTCACAGAAATTGAGAAAAGTGGCATTTTCAGCCCAAAAGAAGCGTTTTGGGGGTGGTATATTGGCCAACCTTTAAACGGCTGTATCTCCTAAACGGTGATAGCTAGGGCCCTCAAAGTTGCAGCAAAATGTAGGTCTGGATGCCCTCTTCATCGACTTTTTCAAACGCCATTTTCGCCAAATTTCACAGAAATTGAGAAAAGTGGCATTTTCAGCCCAAAAGAAGCGTTTTGGGGGTGGTATATTGGCCAACCTTTAAACGGCTGTATCTCCTAAACGGTGATAGCTAGGGCCCTCAAAGTTTCAGCAAAATGTAGGTCTGGATGCCCTCTTCATCGACTTTTTCAAACCCCATTTTCGCCAAATTTCACAGAAATTGAGAAAAGTGGCATTTTCAGCCCAAAAGAAGCGTTTTGGGGGTGGTTTATTGGCCAACCTTTAAACGGCTGTATCTCCTAAACGGTGATAGCTAGGGCCCTCAAAGTGTCAGCAAAATGTAGGTCTGGATGCCCTCTTCATCGACTTTTTCAAACCCCATTTTCGCCAAATTTCACAGAAATTGAGAAGAGTGGCAATTTCGGCCCAAAAGGAGCGTTTTGGGGGTAGTTTATTGGCCAACCTTTAAACGGCTGTATCTCCTAAACGGTGATAGCTAGGGCCCTCAAAGTTTCAGCAAAATGTAGGTCTGGATGCCCTCTTCATCGACTTTTTCAAACCCCATTTTCGCCAAATTTCACAGAAATTGAGAAAAGTGGCAATTTCGGCCCAAAAGAAGCGTTTTGGGGGTGGTTTATTGGCCAACCTTTAAACGGCTGTATCTCCTGAACGGTGATAGCTAGGGCCCTCGAAGTTTCAGCAAAATGTAGGTCTGGATGCCCTCTTCATCGACTTTTTCAAACCCCATTTTCGCCAAATTTCACAGAAATTGAGAATAGTGGCAATTTCGGCCCAAAAGGAGCGTTTTGGGGGTGGTTTATTGGCCAACCTTTAAACGGCTGTATCTCCTAAACGGTGATAGCTAGGGCCCTCAAAGTTTCAGCAAAATGTAGGTCTGGATGCCCTCTTCATCTACTTTTTCAAACCCCATTTTCGCCAAATTTCACAGAAATTGAGAAAAGTGGCAATTTCGGCCCAAAAGGAGCGTTTTGGGGGTGGTTTATTGGCCAACCTTTAAACGGCTGTATCTCCTAAACGGTGATAGCTAGGGCCCTCAAAGTTTCAGCAAAATGTAGGTCTGGATGCCCTCTTCATCGACTTTTTCAAACCCCATTTTCGCCAAATTTCACAGAAATTGAGAAAAGTGGCAATTTCGGCCCAAAAGGAGCGTTTTGGGGGTGGTTTATTGGTCGACCTTTAAACGGCTGTATCTCCTAAACGGTGATAGCTAGGGCCCTCAAAGTTTCAGCAAAATGTAGGTCTGGATGCCCTCTTCATCGACTTTTTCAAACCCCATCTTCGCCAAATTTCACAGAAATTGTGAAAAGTGGCATTTTCAGCCCAAAAGAAGCGTTTTGGGGGTGGCTTATTGGCTAACCTTTAAACGGTTGTATCTCCTAAACGGTGATAGCTAGGGCCCTCAAAGTTTCAGCAAAATGTAGGTCTGGATGCTCTCTTCGTCGACTTTTTCAAACCCCATTTTCGCCAAATTTCACAGAAATTGAGAAAAGTGGCAATTTCGGCCCAAAAGGAGCGTTTTGGGGGTGGTTTATTGGCCAACCTTTAAATGGCTGTATCTCCTAAACGGTGATAGCTAGGGCCCTCAAAGTTTCAGCAAAATGTAGGTCTGGATGCCCTCTTCATCGACTTTTTCAAACCCCATTTTCGCCAAATTTCACAGAAATTGAGAAAAGTGGCATTTTTAGCCCAAAAGAAGCGTTTTGGGGGTGGTTTATTGGCCGACCTTTAAACGGCTGTATCTCCTAAACGGTGATAGCTAGGGCCCTCAAAGTTTCAGCAAAATGTAGGTCTGGATGCCCTCTTCATCGACTTTTTCAAACCCCATTTTCGCCAAATTTCACAGAAATTGAGAAAAGTGGCAATTTCGGCCTAAAAGGAGCGTTTTGGGGGTGGTTTATTGGCCAACCTTTAAACGGCTGTATCTCCTGAACGGTGATAGCTAATGCCCTCAAAGTTTCAGCAAAATGTAGGTCTGGATGCCCTCTTCATCGACTTTTTCAAACCCCATTTTCGCCAAATTTCACAGAAAAGTGGAAATTTCGGCCCAAAAGGAGCGTTTTGGGGGTGGTTTATTGGCCAACCTTTAAACGGCTGTATCTCCTAAACGTTGATAGCTAGGGCCCTCAAAGTTTCAGCAAAATGTAGGTCTGGATGCCCTCTTCATCGACTTTTTCAAACCCCATTTTCGCCAAATTTCACAGAAATTGAGAAAAGTGACAATTTCGGCCCAAAAGGAGCGTTTTGGGGGTGGTTTATTGGCCAACCTTTAAACGGCTGTATCTTCTAAACGGTGATAGCTAGGGCCCTCAAAGTTTCAGCAAAATGTAGGTCTGGATGCCCTCTTCATCGACTTTTTCAAACCCCATTTTCGCCAAATTTCACAGAAATTGAGAAAAGTGGCAATTTCGGCCCAAAAGGAGCGCTTTGGGGGTGGTTTATTGGCCAACCTTTAAACGGCTGTATCTCCTGAACGGTGATAGCTAATGCCCTCAAAGTTTCAGCAAAATGTAGGTCTGGATGCCCTCTTCATCGACTTTTTCAAACCCCATTTTCGCCAAATTTCACAGAAATTGAGAAAAGTGACAATTTCGGCCCAAAAGGAGCGTTTTGGGGGTGGTTTATTGGCCAACCTTTAAACGGCTGTATCTTCTAAACGGTGATAGCTAGGGCCCTCAAAGTTTCAGCAAAATGTAGGTCTGGATGCCCTCTTCATCGACTTTTTCAAACCCCATTTTCGCCAAATTTCACAGAAAAGTGGAAATTTCGGCCCAAAAGGAGCGTTTTGGGGGTGGTTTATTGGCCAACCTTTAAACGGCTGTATCTCCTAAACGTTGATAGCTAGGGCCCTCAAAGTTTCAGCAAAATGTAGGTCTGGATGCCCTCTTCATCGACTTTTTCAAACCCCATTTTCGCCAAATTTCACAGAAATTGAGAAAAGTGACAATTTCGGCCCAAAAGGAGCGTTTTGGGGGTGGTTTATTGGCCAACCTTTAAACGGCTGTATCTTCTAAACGGTGATAGCTAGGGCCCTCAAAGTTTCAGCAAAATGTAGGTCTGGATGCCCTCTTCATCGACTTTTTCAAACCCCATTTTCGCCAAATTTCACAGAAATTGAGAAAAGTGGCAATTTCGGCCTAAAAGGAGCGTTTTGGGGGTGGTTTATTGGCCAACCTTTAAACGGCTGTATCTCCTGAACGGTGATAGCTAATGCCCTCAAAGTTTCAGCAAAATGTAGGTCTGGATGCCCTCTTCATCGACTTTTTCAAACCCCATTTTCGCCAAATTTCACAGAAAAGTGGAAATTTCGGCCCAAAAGGAGCGTTTTGGGGGTGGTTTATTGGCCAACCTTTAAACGGCTGTATCTCCTAAACGTTGATAGCTAGGGCCCTCAAAGTTTCAGCAAAATGTAGGTCTGGATGCCCTCTTCATCGACTTTTTCAAACCCCATTTTCGCCAAATTTCACAGAAATTGAGAAAAGTGACAATTTCGGCCCAAAAGGAGCGTTTTGGGGGTGGTTTATTGGCCAACCTTTAAACGGCTGTATCTTCTAAACGGTGATAGCTAGGGCCCTCAAAGTTTCAGCAAAATGTAGGTCTGGATGCCCTCTTCATCGACTTTTTCAAACCCCATTTTCGCCAAATTTCACAGAAATTGAGAAAAGTGGCAATTTCGGCCCAAAAGGAGCGCTTTGGGGGTGGTTTATTGGCCAACCTTTAAACGGCTGTATCTCCTAAACGGTGATAGCTAGGGCCCTCAAAGTTTCAGCAAAATGTAGGTCTTGATGCCCTCTTCATCGACTTTTTCAAACCCCATTTTCGCCAAATTTCACAGAAATTGAGAAAAGTGGCATTTTCAGCCCAAAAGAAGCGTTTTGGGGGTGGTTTATTGGCCAACCTTTAAACGGCTGTATCTCCTAAACGGTGATAGCTAGGGCCCTCAAAGTTTCAACAAAATGTAGGTCTGGATGCCCTCTTCATCGACTTTTTCAAACCCCATTTTCGCCAAATTTCACAGAAATTGAGAAAAGTGGCATTTTCAGCCCAAAAGAAGCGTTTTGGGGGTGGTTTATTGGCCAACCTTTAAACGGATGTATCTCCTAAACGGTGATAGCTAGGGCCCTCAAAGTTTCAGCAAAATGTAGGTCTGGATGCCCTCTTCATCGACTTTTTCAAACCCCATTTTCGCCAAATTTCACAGAAATTGAGAAAAGTGGCAATTTCGGCCCAAAAGGAGCGTTTTGGGGGTGGTTTATTGGCCAACCTTTAAACGGCTGTGTCTCCTAAACGGTGATAGCTAGGGCCCTCAAAGTTTCAGCAAAATGTAGGTCTGGATGCCCTCTTCATCGACTTTTTCAAACCCCATTTTCGCCAAATTTCACAGAAATTGAGAAAAGTGGCAATTTCGGCCCAAAAGGAGCGTTTTGGGGGTGGTTTATTGGCCAACCTTTAAACGGCTGTATCTCCTAAACGGTGATAGCTAGGGCCCTCAAAGTTTCAGCAAAATGTAGGTCTGGATGCCCTCTTCATCGACTTTTTCAAACCCCATTTTCGCCAAATTTCACAGGAATTGAGAAAAGTGGCATTTTCAGCCCAAAAGAAGCGTTTTGGGGGTGGTTTATTGGCCAACCTTTAAACGGATGTATCTCCTAAACGGTGATAGCTAGGGCCCTCAAAGTTTCAGCAAAATGTCGGTCTGGATGCCCTCTTCATCGACTTTTTCAAACCCCATTTTCGCCAAATTTCACAGAAATTGAGAAAAGTGGCATTTTCAGCCCAAAAGAAGCGTTTTGGGGGTGGTTTATTGGCCAACCTTTAAACGGCTGTATCTCCTAAACGGTGATAGCTAGGGCCCTCAAAGTTTCAGCAAAATGTAGGTCTTGATGCCCTCTTCATCGACTTTTTCAAACCCCATTTTCGCCAAATTTCACAGAAATTGAGAAAAGTGGCATTTTCAGCCCATAAGAAGCGTGTTGGGGGTGGTTTATTGGCCAACCTTTAAACGGCTGTATCTCCTAAACGGTGATAGCTAGGGCCCTCAAAGTTTCAGCAAAATGTAGGTCTGGATGCCCTCTTCATCGACTTTTTCAAACCCCATTTTCGCCAAATTTCACAGAAATTGAGAAAAGTGGCATTTTCAGCCCAAAAGAAGCGTTTTGGGGGTGGTTTATTGGCCAACCTTTAAACGGCTGTATCACCTATACGGTGATAGCTAGGGCCCTCAAAGTTTCAGCAAAATGTAGGTCTGGATGCCCTCTTCATCGACTTTTTCAAACCCCATTTTCGCCAAATTTCACAGAAATTGAGAAAAGTGGCATTTTCAGCCCAAAAGAAGAGTTTTGGGGGTGGTTTATTGGCCAACCTTTAAACGGCTGTATCTCCTAAACGGTGATAGCTAGGGCCCTCAAAGTTTCAACAAAATGTAGGTCTGGATGCCCCCTTCATCGACTTCTTCAAACCCCATTTTCGCCAAATTTCACAGAAATTGAGAAAAGTGGCATTTTCAGCCCAAAAGAAGCGTTTTGGGGGTGGTTTATTGGCCAACCTTTAAACGGATGTATCTCCTAAACGGTGATAGCTAGGGCCCTCAAAGTTTCAGCAAAATGTAGGTCTGGATGCCCTCTTCATCGACATTTTCAAACCCCATTTTCGCCAAATTTCACAGAAATTGAGAAAAGTGGCAATTTCGGCCCAAAAGGAGCGTTTTGGGGGTGGTTTATTGGCCAACCTTTAAACGGCTGTATCTCCTAAACGGTGATAGCTAGGGCCCTCAAAGTTTCAGCAAAATGTAGGTCTGGATGCCCTCTTCATCGACTTTTTCAAACCCCATTTTCGCCAAATTTCACAGAAATTGAGAAAAGTGGCATTTTCAGCCCAAAAGAAGCGTTTTGGGGGTGGTTTATTGGCCAACCTTTAAACGGATGTATCTCCTAAACGGTGATAGCTAGGGCCCTCAAAGTTTCAGCAAAATGTAGGTCTGGATGCCCTCTTCATCGACATTTTCAAACCCCATTTTCGCCAAATTTCACAGAAATTGAGAAAAGTGGCAATTTCGGCCCAAAAGGAGCGTTTTGGGGGTGGTTTATTGGCCAACCTTTAAACGGCTGTATCTCCTAAACGGTGATAGCTAGGGCCCTCAAAGTTTCAACAAAATGTAGGTCTGGATGCCCTCTTCATCGACTTTTTCAAACCCCATTTTCGCCAAATTTCACAGAAATTGAGAAAAGTGGCATTTTCAGCCCAAAAGAAGCGTTTTGGGGGTGGTTTATTGGCCAACCTTTAAACGGATGTATCTCCTAAACGGTGATAGCTAGGGCCCTCAAAGTTTCAGCAAAATGTAGGTCTGGATGCCCTCTTCATCGACATTTTCAAACCCCATTTTCGCCAAGTTTCACAGAAATTGAGAAAAGTGGCAATTTCGGCCCAAAAGGAGCGTTTTGGGGGTGGTTTATTGGCCAACGTTTAAACGGCTGTATCTCCTAAACGGTGATAGCTAGGGCCCTCAAAGTTTCAGCAAAATGTAGGTCTGGATGCCCTCTTCATCGACTTTTTCAAACCCCATTTTCGCCAAATTTCACAGAAATTGAGAAAAGTGGCAATTTCGGCCCAAAAGGAGCGTTTTGGGGGTGGTTTATTGGCCAACCTTTAAACGGCTGTATCTCCTAAACGGTGATAGCTAGGGCCCTCAAAGTTTCAGCAAAATGTAGGTCTGGATGCCCTCTTCATCGACTTTTTCAAACCCCATTTTCGCCAAATTTCACAGAAATTGAGAAAAGTGGCATTTTCAGCCCAAAAGAAGCGTTTTGGGGGTGGTTTATTGGCCAACCTTTAAACGGATGTATCTCCTAAACGGTGATAGCTAGGGCCCTCAAAGTTTCAGCAAAATGTAGGTCTGGATGCCCTCTTCATCGACTTTTTCAAACCCCATTTTCGCCAAATTTCACAGAAATTGAGAAAAGTGGCATTTTCAGCCCAAAAGAAGCGTTTTGGGGGTGGTTTATTGGCCAACCTTTAAACGGCTGTATCTCCTAAACGGTGATAGCTAGGGCCCTCAAAGTTTCAGCAAAATGTAGGTCTTGATGCCCTCTTCATCGACTTTTTCAAACCCCATTTTCGCCAAATTTCACAGAAATTGAGAAAAGTGGCATTTTCAGCCCATAAGAAGCGTGTTGGGGGTGGTTTATTGGCCAACCTTTAAACGGCAGTATCACCTATACGGTGATAGCTAGGGCCCTCAAAGTTTCAGCAAAATGTAGGTCTGGATGCCCTATTCATCGACTTTTTCAAACCCCATTTTCGCCAAATTTCACAGAAATTGAGGAAAGTGGCAATTTCGGCCCAAAAGAAGCGTTTTGGGGGTGGTTTATTGGCCAACCTTTAAACGGATGTATCTCCTAAACGGTGATAGCTAGGGCCCTCAAAGTTTCAGCAAAATGTAGGTCTGGATGCCCTCTTCATCGACTTTTTCAAACCCCATTTTCGCCAAATTTCACAGAAATTGAGAAAAGTGGCATTTTCAGCCCAAAAGAAGCGTTTTGGGGGTGGTTTATTGGCCAACCTTTAAACGGCTGTATCTCCTAAACGGTGATAGCTAGGGCCCTCAAAGTTTCAGCAAAATGTAGGTCTGGATGCCCTGTTCATCGACTTTTTCAAACCCCATTTTCGCCAAATTTCACAGAAATTGAGAAAAGGTGATGAACGCACAACAAATTGACGGAGCGTGGACGACCGAGAGCTCGTTGATACAACTCTGTAGGGGAAGATGCCCACCAGCTGCTGGGCCTCCGAAACTGGAAGACCATTTTCTCATGAATTCTCAAACACGAACAAAATAGTTCGCGAGTGGTACAAAACTTAGTTCAAACTAGTAAGTACGGCCTGTGTTTGTCGCAGAAGACTAAAATATTTTATATTGCTTGCGGTACGTACACGGTCGTTAGAGCTGTTGTGCTGAGGCCATATTTGGTTTGAATAGAGTCTTGCCGAGATTGTTCTGTTGAATTTAATAATGAAGAACAAACCTTCTTAAAATCGAAGGATTTAAATTAGAGCACACTTAAATTTAAAGCTGAACAAGAAATGGAGTTGAATCAATAACGTGGCGTTGTTTTCCAATTGTCTAGCAAGTTACAACCTTCATCATGTGGTGTAGTCTTATTGGTGTAGTAGGTAGGAAGCTCGTCTTAAATTCATAGGTTCCCTGGATCGAATCCCACTGTAGGCAGGTAGTTTATTATGCGAGCGTGTAAATTAAATGTAACCAACACCTATAGAGGTCAATGATGGGCTGCGTGAGCTTTTATTTTAAAATAAAAAAAAACGATTGAAGTTATTTTAAGTACGACATTCTTAATTTTAGCAGAAACACTGTAACGTCAAATAAAGTTTAAAAAGGGTTGACTTAATCGTGTTTTCAGTTGATTGCGCTATGCTTTTCTCTCAGTGTAGGGGGCCCACTCAAGAATTTGGCGGGTGGGCCCCGAGTGAAGTTGTTCCGTCCTTGGTCATATATCTACCGGGTAGATAGGTACTCATGAAACTACGTTTGAAAATCGGCAAAACTCAAAATAAACGAGACCGAGTTCTAATCGAGCTAATAGCACGATGAGTGTATACCCTATACCCATGTACTGACCTAGAATGCGCGTGAAACCGAAAATATTCAATTTCATTCTTTGAAAGGTGGGAAGGGTTAGATGGGAATCTCACAAATCTTTAATATCTTATAACGGCATCCAGCAGCTATCATTTGCTATAAATTTGTATAGTTTTTCGCGACATTCTATCAAAAGATATGGCGGAATATTGCTTTGTAGGGGATGTAGGGGTAGGGGTAGTCAGACCTTCTCCACTTTCCACCAACTTCAAGCATATGACGCAATTAGGCATTGATGAAAATTTCAGGTGCTAGCAATATTCTGCCGAGAAATATGACCGAATTAAACTGTCGCGGAGGAGTCATTTGTATGGGAGGTAGGGGAACCCTTGGTCCGATTTGGCCCATTTTCAATACCATCAAAGCTTTCATCAAAACAATCATCTTATCAAAACGCTAGCTTCATTATTTCGGGAGTTATCGTGCGAACTGACAGACACACGGACGGACAGATAGACAGACAGACAGACGGACATGGCTTATACGAATCAGGGACCGATCCTGATCATTTATATATATACTTTGCCATATCTCCAGTGGCTCCTTTTGAGGTGTTACATAAATCGTCGTAACAAAAACAATATACCCTACACCATCTTATGGGTATAGGGTATAAACATGAAGAGATCCTAAAATATTAACTTTTTTCTTACTATGACATTAACTATGAAAATTAATAATTTAATAGGAGGCATTTTGATTTTTGGTGAAAACTGAGCTATCAACAAATGGAAATTGGCTATGTCCACACATGTGCGTCCTTCGTCTTACCTATATTCTTCAAGTTTCGTTTTCTCTTTCAGCATTGAATTTGTCATTGATTGCATTGACTGAACAGAGGAGATGAATATCACAGTTGTTCATCATTCGTCGTAAGATATTTATCGCAACTTGTTCAGAGCGCGTAAATAATTACTTTTTTTGTTAAAAGTATGAAAAAAGATTTTTAGTAGATTCCGCAAGACTACTGTTCATTTTTCAATTTCAAAATTCACAAAAATCGGGCCACTCGCCACTTTCGAAGTCAAATTCTCTCAAAAAGTATGAAACTTACAACTATGAAAGTTATATCTACAGAAAGAGCATTTAATGGGAATTCAAATTACTATGATTTTTATCTGAAGTACCGTTAACTCACGCAACAAACACAATGCCTGTTTTGATTAGAGTTCGCGCTTACCGTGTTACCGGTTTCATTGAAGCTCAGTGTAGTTCACAATCTTTGCACACAGCAAATTTTGAAAAATGTTGAAAGAGAAAACGATGGCAAACCCGACTTCAGTGGGTTGTAATTTTCCATACATTTCTCTTCGACTTTGACATAATCAACTTTGGTTACCACTAACAAGATTGAATTCCTCTTTTCAATAGCGCAGACATCCCTAGTCTCAATTGTCAAAATTACAAAGACGAATGAACATGGAAAGTGTGTTGACAGGCACATTGAAATATCTACGCGGTTAGATACTATAAAAGCAAAGGTTAATGGATAATGCGTTTGTAAAATGGTTTTTATATGGTTAATGTAAAAGCTTATTTACCGTTATATATAGCGCATTGATTATAGAACAATCAAAAAAGATACAACTTACTTAATAAAAGATATAAAATCTTTAAATAAATAATTAGAAAGAACATATTTATATAGTTCTTTCTAATTATTTGATTCTCCATAAAAATCTTTTAAGTAGTTTCAATTGTTCTGTTTGGTGGATATATTGCCCAGTGGCGGATTCACTAGTAGGCTGAAGCCTAGGGTGGCAGATTTTAAGAGGGCGACAAATTTAGAGCAAATGTTTTGAGGTTAAATTAGAAAAAGACAATCTTAGACAGAAGCTTGTTGTTTGAAGGAATTTTCAGTTTTTTGTCAGTTCGACACAACGCGTTAAAAAAAGTTGAAAATGGGGCAAAAGAAAACATAGAAAATTTGTTTTTTACTTTTTCTGCTAGAAATCAATATAAAATTATTTCTTTTGGGGTATTTATAGAGACCCAATGTCAACGAACAGTGCGTGCACTACAGTTCACTTATTTTCTAAATTTGAAGTTTTCGAATGCTAAATAAAATGAAAATTGAAATTTTAAAATCCATAAATGCAGAAGGATTCGTTAAATAAAAAACAGTCATACAGAAATTGAAAGTGTCGAGTAGCATAAAGATTTTCAAGCGCAAAAACAGCAAAGTTTCAACCAGCTGTATGTCTGAGGGAAAGAAAAATTCCCATTTCAAGATATATAAAACAACTTTTCTCAGCTTTAGAATTTTACCAGTTCTCAAAGTACCGTTAAACATTTTTGTCAGAATTTTCCAAGAGAAATCAGTTTTGGGTTTTTTTTCTAAAACTTTAATAAATAAATATTTCTTTGAAGCGATTTTGGCTATTTTAAGTCAAAGAAAATTTATGTAAAGTTTCATCAAGATGCAAGTTTAAATGAAGTCAATAGGGAGGTGAAAAGTTTTAATTTTGCGAAAAAAATCCCGATACCATGATAAAGGAATGTCAAGTCGTTTATCACTTTAACTTAAATTGAGGAAAACATAGGATTAATTGTTGCCCCTACAAATGGAGTTGTAAAAAGTAAAATTTCACTCAAATCTTCGGAAAAATTTAATGATCAAGCACGCAACACCTTTCATAGTAATGTAACAATATACGCACCAAATTGAGAAGTGTAAGCATCGCTAAAAACAAATCCCTGGTAAATTTGGTATAAATAGCGGATCGAAGTGTGCCAAGAGGACTCCGTCGTAAATTGTTAATAAAATTCGTTAATTCAAAACAAGAGAATTCGATTTTTCAATAGCTTATAGAAGAATGTTTAAAGATTCAACTGTCACCACAAAAAATAGAAAAAACTTCGGTTGGGCCTAAAATTTTACCTCTGCCCCTACATTGAATTTTGCCCTCTGATAGATTTTTAAGAATAATCAGGACCTTCATACATACATACGTACGTAACGAAAAGTTTGAAGCTCCTGCGAATATACTAATTTGGAATGCGTCCCTTCACCACTATACCTACGTGTAGAGATCGGCAGAGGCAGCATATTGTAAGTAGCCTACCTCGGCAAATAGTGAATCCGTCACTGATATTGCCTGTTACGTGTTTGCAGCAATTAAAATGTTTATACAAACTTTTGTGCAAGCATTTGAAAAGAAAAATTTGTTGAAAGGCATTTTGTTTTGTGATTAAAAACGATACCACGAATTTCATTACTAGCTCTACGAAAATATTCTTAGCATAAGGTTCAACTCATAAATTTATTTATCTTGCACTAATAGGCCCCGCGGTGAAAACATATTTTTGCAATTTTTTCATCATCCCCTTCTTGTGTGTTAAAAATTCAACTCATAAATTTATTTATCTTGCACTAAAAGGCTTCTCGGTGAAAACATCTTTTTGCAATTTTTTCATTATCCCCTTCTTGTGTGTTAAAAATTCATGTCAATGAGATAATTTTGCTTCTCAAAATGAGGCTAAGAATTAGATTTTTAAATGTTTTAGCTAGCTCAAAAATCTAGTCGTAAATAATTCATTTAATTAATTTACCATTATGGTAAACTCTCCATACACTAAGCATGCCAGGGCGGGAAAAATATTTTTGGCCCGACCACATTTTATGCCTTTTAATATTTATTAGGCAAATTAGAAGCATTTCTTAGCTTTTGTAATGCTGTATTTTAGGGATAACACATCCAAATAGCAACTAACAAAAATTTAAAAAATTAGGACTTGTGAACCATTTAATTTTTCGCGGTAATCAATCAGATTTTTAAACGATCATTTTAATCATCCCGTGCAGTTTTAGATAAGTGAATGTCGTTCAAAAGCTATACAGCTGGGTGAGTAGATTTTTTTTATCGGAATACGGAAAAAACAGCGTATTTTCGCGTAGGATATATGGGCACTACAGTCAGCGTGAGTTCATTGCCTGTTCTGCCAAATTCATTCATTTAGGAGGAAGTATTTTTAATTAACGCTCAAGAATTCGTATAAGTCCGAAACGATATTCAGAATATAAAAATGCTACAGTCCATTTAACACTTTTTAACATGAAACTGGATTATCAGAAAATCACCATCTAATGATTTTTAACGAAGGTGATCTATTAATTTAATGGCAACATTGAGCCAAGGTCGATCAGTTGGATGATCATTCACACGATCGAAACGGCCAGATGCGTCTTCGTGTGTCTTCTGCGGACAAACTAGTGCGCGAAAACGTACATTTTAGATGATGTTTATTGACGACAAATCAAGATTTTGGCGGCAACAAAAAAAGAAGTAATGCCCGAAGTAGAATATTTAGCAAAATAGGCGATTATACATAAGAGTAGTTTGAGAAAAAAAGGTTATATCCATTGTAGTAGACTTTATACTCCGTTTAGTTTCCTTGTCGGTTTGAATTATATATTTTAGCCTCTATGGTAATTTATACTTTCGCCTTTTTCTGCGATACATAAGTAGTTTCTTTAGTCAGTGGTTAGTATGTGGTCAAGTCGTTTGCATTTTTTTGTAAAAACTCTTCTTGGAATTTAAAGAAAACATTCCAGATTTATCTGAAAGGATGCTCAATAGGGTGCTGAATTGGATTACATAATATTGAATTAAATGGATGGTTAAAAATTTGATTCTATGCATTTAATTATTCTAAGGATTTTCTTGGGCTTCTGAGAGTAATTTTTTATTACTCGATTAAAATGATATAGATTAAAGGCACATTAACCTGAAAAACGTGCTGCGCTTGAGTTTATTGGTGAAAAAAAAGTTATAAAATTTGTTTTCATAAAAATGTTATATAAAAATAAATGTCAGATCGATAGCCAAGTGAATGTTAACAAATTCTGTTTAAAACAAAACACGGTACGCTACGTTTCTTTAATTGATTATACCTACATATTTTTCATAATACAATGCACAATGTAGCACTTTTGACAATACAACAGGCCCATTGATTTTATCACCTTCACCATACAATAAAATTGCTCTTGCAAAGATTTAAATGGAAATAGAACTGCAATATTTTCTTTTCAATAAAGGAAACTTTATAATCATTATCATAAACCCCATCTCCATCTCATGTATATAATATAATATTATGAGGTGAATGGATTTTTAAGTAATCAGCATGTATCATTTCCATGTGTAATAAACCTAATTTCAAAAAAGTGTAAAGCGAAGATGATGCTATTTTACAGAAATGCCAAAATTACCAATAAATTCCAATAGCCACATTAGTAGTTTCGAAAAAACATCCTATTATAGTGCAATTTTGGTAAAGCATTACGATTGTATCGGATTGTATCGCGATGACAATATAGATTTACTAACGTTTGATCTCAATTGTGAAGGCTGTTAAATTGAAATTCAATCGCTTCTAAGCGCGATTAATGTGAACAGTCGACGAAAAAAAATAATATAACTATTATACCTACATTTTTTCTTTTTGGCAATATTATAAAGACTTTTTTTCTTCGATTTGCAAAACATGAAATCGAGTTTAATGGAATTTGATGTCAAAAATCCATATAAAATTTATTAATAATAAAGATAATCTGCTAAAAAATGTTTATTGTAATGATTTTTAAAGCTCGATTCAAATAAGACATCCAACATAGAGTAGAGAGATATGAGAATGAAATTAATGCCCATTTTGTGGAAATAATGTTCCGAACAAAATATGGATATCGATAGGTGATTGGTTGGACAAAAGATGATAAATTACTGGTCAATCAAATATGAATATTATGAAAACTGAATTGAAATTGCCGGGATAACTCATCAAAGGTTGATATTGATATGTAATAGTTTCTCCAACAATAACCAGTAACGCAATTTCATGGGAATTTCACACTTATATAATTCGGTTTCATTATTTTTGATCAAACTATTTTTATAATATCGACGATCTTAATGGAGCTTCTGGCGTCTAGTCATAGTTAAGCACTAGACGAAACACATAACTATGTAAATTATAGCTTTCCGAAAAAAAGATCGATTATTAGTCGCGTTTCAGAAAGTATCTAAGGTATGGATAAGTGCGCTTTATCTGGTTTTCCATCCTTGGCCCAAAGACGTCTTATCTAAAATGGATATCAGATACTCGGATGCAAGTTTTAAATTTGATTAGAAATATGGTTGAATATTTGTTATATTAGATATATACAGACGATTTATACGAAAAAAAAATCAAATAAAATCAAGTATTACAGAAGAACCCTGTTTTTACATTTAAAAATATAATAAGACAAAATATAAAAATAAGCCTTAAGTTTTTGAAACGCCAGGTTCGGAGTATAAGGCTCGAAGGAAGTCTTATATGGTGTTTTAGTGGCTCTAAGTGTATATGTATGCAAATATGTACACGTAGCTACTAAGATATAATATTGAAACATTTAACATTCAATTAAATCATATTCGCCAATAAACAAACGGTAGCTGGAGACCCATATTTCGTATCTAACAATTAATTTTCCTATTTTTTTACAATGAGTACTAGAAACCGAAATATTAAGATAAGTTTTGTAGAATTAAACGAATTTATCCTTTTTAACGAAATTATAAATAATATACTAAAGAGAACAAAAAATAATTATCTGGGGCTGAGACTTTTTTCGTACATCCTTAGAGAAAACATAGTAACGCATACTATGCGTTAGGTTAGAGTGGACATCAACAAAAAGTAATGGCATCATTTATCCACAATATCGCAATTCACACAATCTAGCCATGTAGCCAAATTTTTTTTAGGGGGCTTTCTTACTTGCCCACAAATTTGAGTAAACCTATTCGGAAATAAAATATGTATAATAGAACGCTTAGTAAATGTACGGTATGGAAGGCGTGTTTCATAATACCATTATACCAGGTATCAGGGGCGTACGCAGAAATATATTTCGGGAGGGGTTTTAGCAGAAAGTCAAATTGATATTTTAAAGCTGATAAGCGCGATCAAATGACTGAAGTTATTTCAATCCGTTTTCATTTACTTAATATCACGACAGCTTCAAACCAGTTGCAAACCGCCTCCAAGCTTCATACACTCAGAGAAAAAAACGCACATTCATATTAATAGCTCCACATTTAAATTGAACGCAGTATTCGTTTGAAAAATATCGTTTGATTTGAACGAGTTCTCATTTACGCTAAGAGAATTTCTTTTAAAACAAAAGCACAGCTAAACCCCAAACGGCGGTCGTTTAAATCAAAAGATTCCGCATTGCATACTAATGGGTATACATTCCTTTACGTAACAAATACACTTACCTAAAGGACGCGATGCCAAAATATCATTTGTTTCAACGTAGCACAACAGGTAGTTAATACTTCTGGCCGGTCCGATGAGTCTTACGTGTTTATGTTCATTCCAAACAAATGTGTAGTGTCTAACAACAAACGCGTATTAGAATCTTCGTCGATGTTAATAGTGTTTTCGAGAATGTACTTTTGCATTAATCTGGAGGAATGGACGCTTTCACACGTGTAATTTAAGTTTAGCGGGTGTTAAAATAAAAGTGTAATGTATTAATCATATTAAAATTAGACCTAAATAAAAAATAAAGTGTTTTTCTGAAGTTTTAATAAGTTTTATTCTTTATTGATTTGTCAACACAGGTAACAGTAAGTATCTAATCGAATGGAGATTGGACAATCAAACGGAATGTATTATTTTATTTCAGCAGAGTTTCCTTTTAATTTCATGTAAAACTCAATTATTTTGAATGGGCTAATTTCTATGAAATGAAAACGGGATGCGTTACTTTCGAAATACATACCGTTTCATTAAAAAGAATGCTTCGTTTATTTTAAATAACAAAAATGTTCAATATAAAAACGAAGACGTTTGAAACAATTGCCTTTCATTTATTTAAAATGTTTTACCCGTTTACAATAAAAGAATAAGTGTTTATTTCAATGAAAAATACGTTTAAATCGACTGGCCCCTTCTTTCCAGGTAAACGTAAATTCCTTTAATTCAAACGCTTTTTTACAACTCATTATGCTTTTGAAAGAAATGCCACTCGTTAGAATTAAACGCATTTGCGTGTGGAGCAAAATCAAAAGCGCAAATCGTTTGAATTAAATATATTTCATTCAATATTAGTGAATATTTCTCTGAGTGTAGTACCACTATTGTTGGTCTATGCAGCTTAAATCCATTACAGAATGCTAATTATGTGAATGCACCGAGGGACATATGTAATTCCGACTTAACTGAAGCTACTAAGGTCGATATCAATAAGTTAGTAGAAATATGACGCAGCAATGATTTTGGTTGTTCGAGTTCAGTTGTCCTACTTCATTGGCTTCTCAACTGCAAAAATTATTTTGCCAGCACATCATTTTCATGATGCTAAGTTCCTTGCTCATTGTTAGATGACTTGAGAGATTTCTTGCACTAATAACTTGTAATTTCTGTTGCACAACCTAAAACTATAAGTACTAATAATATTAGTGAATTTGCTCGTATTATCCACTAATAATATTAGTTTCTGTTGCACAATCCGAGAAATAATTTGCATTCTTTCGACTATTTCGCGTTTATTGTAAAGTTTTGTACGTCGCGTGTGAAAGTGCATTGTGCAGCTTAAAAAAAAGCGGTGAAAAACTTACCGCTCAGCCGTGTCGACTTATATTTTCCATACAAAGCACTTGTAAAATTTCACTAATACTATTAGTGCATTGTGCAACAGAAATTATTAGTTCTAATATTACTAAGACTAATAATTTATAATTTTGACTAATAGTATTAGTCGATTGTAAAAAAGTTCTTTGAAAAAAAAATACTTTTTTTGTGGTTTTTGAGATGAGCGGCTCAAATAGTGTTACTATTTACTAATGTTTTTGTAATTGCAAGTAAATAACATTCAACTATGCAACAGAAACTAATATTTTCAGTAGATAATAGAAGGAATTTTACTAATATTATTAGTACTTGTAGTTTCTGATTGTGCAACAGAAATTACAAGTTATTAGTAAATTCACTAGTAATTTTCACTTGTAGTTTTTCGTGCAAAAGGCCCCAGGAAATACTTCAGAATAAAGTTTCTGGGGAAAATAAAAAAAAAATCAAATCATTCGAAGTGCGGTTAAACAATAATTTATCGCACCCTTGGACCTGTCCACTAGCTCTGGTCTGTCGGTCAAAATTATTGTCTTGAAAAATGTCCTGTTTTTCTATTACCCGAATTGATCAACCAAATGATTCAAACACTATCACTATTACAAACATCAACAAATTTCGGAGGGTGTTTGAACCCCCAAAAACCCCTACGTAGGATCGCCACTGCCAGGCATTATATTATGTATATTAGTATTTTATATCTTAACCCTTAACTACATTCGTGGGGGACTAGGGTCCCCCAAGGTGAACATTTTTAGACTTATCTCAAATGTGTTAAATTTGATGCGGTTGAACATTCGCGTATTTGTAGCACTGCGT
This sequence comes from Microchrysa polita, assembly GCA_949715475.1. NCBI lineage: Eukaryota > Metazoa > Arthropoda > Insecta > Diptera > Stratiomyidae > Microchrysa > Microchrysa polita. The sequence continues at coordinate 76,430,090 of OX454419.1, forward strand.
AAGAGCTTGCAAACAGAGAAAAAGCGCTGGACTGCAGCTTATAGGTTAGAAGCTGTAAGCCCTTGGGGGACCTAGGTCCCCCACGAGTGTACTTACGTAAGTCAAAAATTTTTTGCACTTCCGATGTATTTGCAATTTTTTCTTGTATTTTTCAGTTTTGATTAGAATTTGACATTATAGTAAATAGAGAATATATTTTATTATTCCAATGGAACTGAAATCAAGACAACTTTTGTAATATTATTCAATTTGATGGACAGGGGCCGGAGGTCGAACCCTGTATGGCTTCGGATCATCAGAATCAAATGCAATACCTATTTTTCAATATTTTGAGTTTAGAACAGTTTCTTAATTAGTTTAAGAATTGCAGATAACATGTAAGAATAACAGATGGTAGCTGTTCTCGCAGAACGACTACCAATTTCTAAGGAAAAAAATCATGAAAAAATGGCCGTAAATGTGATTTTCAAGATTCTTAACTATATTTAAAATTATAGTTATATTTTTTATTCTTTATTATGTAAACAACGTAAAAAACAGTTTAGCTTCTTTGTGTAATAACATTTGATTTAAGACTCGACGTTTGAAGTATGTACTGAAAGTGTACCATGCGAAATGGCCACTTTCTATAATTAAAGCTGCAAACTTTATATTCAGTTTTCAAATCTTTAAAAAATGATATTTTTGCATTTATTACACGTCTATGATTTGTTTTAGATTAGGAGTTGGCATCATTTCCAAAATTAAATGTATTAAAAATCACATTTGGTAATGGGGGACCTAGGTCCCCCACGAGTGTAGTTGTGTAGGCCGGAAATAGCGAGTGTAGCTGAGGGTTAAGTTTATTTATGTACACAACACATATGGTGTATGTGACAATGGTCAATGTCCTGAAAATTACCAAAAAACAACTCCGCAATAAATTTAAGATCAAAACCAGCTTGTACTGTGCCCGATATTTTCTTATTCGGTTTAAACAGAGAATTTATCTCCAGAGTAGTTCACCAACCCTACGAACAAAAAATAAAAAAGCCTGTATGGCGACGTTGGTCTTTAGGTATGCAGGTATATGCTGGTATGTATGGTGCATAATATGTATTGAAGAATGCATCGATCTTATGTACATTAACGATATAAGATTGTTCGATATAATTCGCATTTATAACTTTATTCTATAAATATAAGTCCGTACGTATGTGGCCTGCAGCTAAATTGTCAAATTCTATAATTGTCGAAATTTGTCCAAAAAATGGTTTAAAAAAATTATGTTAAATTATGTATTATATTCAATAGAGACACAATATATTATAGAACAATATAAGAAACAAAACTAAAGAAACACATATGTTTCACCAACTCTTTCGCGAAATGTATCTAAGATTGTCCGCGAAAGGTTCGTTGAACTACCGCATGCAAACCGCTATATACTTTATGATCATAAGCCAAAAAATCATATGCCAAAAATCTCTTGCAATCTTCCGTATAGTTCACGCAATAGATTACAAACCACCAACATCACGTCAATTTCGTCCAAATTGCTTGTGCGCTCAAGTGCACATTCCTAATAAGCGCAATATACACAGCTTGTCCTTCGATTAAATGGAAAATTCCTTCATTTTGATGAATTTAAAACATTTATCTAAAACTCACCAACTTCCACACGAAAAATCAATTATTACGCGGATATGGAAATCCAATCATCTGCAAAAATTTAACGGCACAAATTAGATGTTTGGGCTGATATGATTCATATTATTATTATTTCATGGCGCATAAGATATAGATACGTCATATCACTTTATTTGCTTTACGGATCTGCCAGCATAGTGATATTCAATTGTTACAATAATTTTGGTAGCAAATTACGTGAAGCAATTAACCGCGAGGTAATAATAGGAACGATCGCACCACATCTGGTCTCATCACCTGTCAAGGTCGATCAGTGTTCCGGGTCATGCTGACGAATAGAACGGAAATATCTTCGAGACTCATGTTACCACTTTTCGTAGCAGAAGGTCGTTGTTACTTTCATAGCACCTCTTGAAGATCATATACGCTACAATAGTGCAGTCAAAATATCCCAATTCAGGCTTCCAAATAGAAAAATATAGAATAAGGCTAATTTTTGTTGTTTTTGAATCAGTGGACTGCCAAGAATCTACAAATGATTGTGCTAAAAAAAATTTTGATCGGAAAGGTCCTAAAAAGGACAAAAAAGGATACTATTTAATCCTTGACCGGAGGTCGGCATGCGGGGTATCATATCAAAGGGGACGTCGAGTACATTACATATCCGATTTTTGTTTCCTGTTTGAAGGACCCTCAAAGGAATAAATCGAGCTTAACCCTAGTTTACTGTTTGGGGTGCAAATGCACCCCAGCGCATGTTTAACTTAATATAACTTCGAAATTTTTCAAGTTTTCATTAAAAATTTTTCAATAGCTTAACCAAATTTAGTTTTATTTTAGTTTTTAATGTTTGTACAATTGTAGCTACATAAATTTATTTTTTACGAATTTTTTGTAGAAATTAGGCACTGGTTCTGTCGTGGGGTGCATTTGCACCCCAGATAAATTATTTGAGTTCAGAACTATTTACTTTGATTTTAAATTGATATTTTTCTGAAAATAAGGATTATAATATCTAAACTTTCATCTGGGATGATAAAGAAACTTTTAAAATGTTAATAATATTACGAAATATTGTTTCGTCGGAATGACCTTTGATACATCAAATGTGGCTGTGTTTCAGACACCGTTTCAATTTGAAACTGTTTCATATTTCTCTAGTTTTCAAAAATAAACAACAGAAACTTAGTCAAATGATCAAAGATACTAATTAGAGAAGAGTTTGCTAACTAAGATTTCGAAAAAGAGCTGCATTTCGGAATTTGTGAACAAAACTCCACTTCGAGCCCATTAGTCTCGGCCTGCAATTCTTATCTATGCGAAGCGATTTCACTTTTATAACTGGAGTAATAAGTTCTGCTGAAATCGTCAAATGGGAAGGAACCCGAAGTGATGCATAACACCCGCGAAAACAGTGAATGGAAATGCATACTAAACGTAAATTTCATGACCATTACTCTTGTTTGAGTTTATCATGTCATTTATAGTATGAATATCAGTGCCTGTCTTACCAAAATCACCATGTATGCCTCCCGTATTTCGCACTCACTACCTCACTTTTGTTTTCCCTATTTAACTAACATAAAACACGATCAAAATGAATCAAATTAAAAAAATTTGGAAGTCAGTTAAAGCTGAAATATGGGCATACATACTGTGGGGTGCATTTGCACCCCACAACATGAAAGTAGTGAGAAAATTGTTGCGGTAAACTAGGGTTAAATGGAAAATTTTCGAGTTGCCCGTGTTTCTTTCCAAAGCCATAAATACGAGAATAATTCAAGTTGTCCCTACTTTTATCACTTATCAGAATCTATAATAGCTGGAGATTCTACCATTAAATTTGCTAAGAAAAAAGTTGAGCGGAAAGCTCTGAAAAAGGACATTAAAGGACACTAATTTCACACCTTGATCGAACGTGAGCATGTGGGGTGCCATATCAAAGAGGACGTCGAGTGCATTGCATACCCGGTGCTTGTTTCCTGTCTCAAGGACACTAAATGGAATAAGTCGGGCTAAAATGGAAAATTACGGCTTTAGAAAGATACAGATACGGGAAACAAAAAAATTTTTAAGTTGAGCCCAATTTTTTCCTTTGAGGGTCCTTGGAACAAGTAACAAAAGCCAGATATGGAATGTACTTGACATCCTCTTTGATATGACACCCCACATTCCCACGTTCGACTAAGGTGTGCAATTAGCAGTGGCGAGGCGTCCATATAAGCCGATTCCTCGCGGCTTCCCTTTGCTACTTCTCAACAAAACACAGTTTACAGTCCAACTACAGCAAGTAGAAAGAACTGTGTTTACTGTAACATTTTCTCTAGTTAGTATTTTTACACATTTCAAATTATTTTGGATGTTTTTCATACTGTAGTATAGGAGTATGGCAAAATATTTACTATGCTCCACAGTAAACTAAACATCCCGCACCTACAGAGTATTCCATGCACAACAACATAACATGATATAAGTATCGGTACATTTATATTTGTAACATTCATTTAGTAGTGCAATCACAAACAAAAGAATAGCCAAAGACTAGATTTTTACACTACAGCAGAGGGTATTCCCCTGTCCCTTTTTCAATGGGAATCGTGTCCGGTGTCTAATTGGAATCATTCCACTACGCTGTGCCTGTGCATCCTCACCCGATAGATACACATTTCCATAACAGCTCGTCGGTCAGCAGAGCAGAAGAAATAATCCGAAGAGAAGCCGGCTTGCTGAAAAGTTCAGTGGCACACAAATTTCGCAATGTGTATGTATACTAAGATGCCCCGAATTGCTCACCATTGTCGGTGCTATGGACTGCCGCTTTCAGTGAAAAAGTAAGCCGGAAAATTTTGGCTTATGGACTGATGTTAATGAATGTTCAGAGTACGGAGGCATTCAAGCAGATTCTGCAACTGAGCAGAGTTCTGCAGATTGGCGGTTATAGAGGGATACCTGCGCATATAAAAAGATGATTCATATGCGAAAGACGTTGCGTTTTGATTATGACGCGTTCTGGTGTGGGTGGAGTTAGAGATAATGTGCAAATGGACTGTAAATATGATTGATAGTTAAAGGTATTGCACTATTTTAAGATGTAGGAAATTTAGGAAAGGTAAGATTTTGCTTGTTTGAATTTTTATTCAAAACTTTATTTAATGAAACTAGAAAAATGTAAATGGATTTACTCGAATTCAATCCCCTCTAAGTATTATTCATTATTATTACATTATGGTAATTTTTTTTAATATTTTTAAATTTGATGCCTGCAAAGTTGAAACAGATGCAATACCTTCAAAATGCATTATCTAGAACATGACAAGATCCCAAATAAATGATATTTTATGTGTCAATTAAGTTTTGAAATTACGGGCTTCCCTTGGGTGGTGAATAACGCCTCGCCACCAATTAGTGTCCTTTTTCAGAGCTTTCCGCTCAACTTTTTTCTTAGCAAATTTAATGGTAGAATCTTCAGCTATTATAGATTCTGGAAAGTGATAAAAGTAGTGACAACTTGAATTATTCTCGTAGTTATGGCTTTGGAAAGATACACGGGAAACGCGAAAATTTTCCATTTAACCTCGATTTATTCCGTTGAGTGTCCTTGAAACAGGAAAAAAACACCGGATATGTAATGTACTCGACGTCCCCTTTGATATGATACCCCGCATGCCGACCTCCGGTCAAGGATTAAATAGTATCCTTTTTTGTCCTTTTTGGGACCTTTCCGATCTAAATTTTTTTTTAGCAAAATCAGTTGTAGATTCCTGGGAGCCCACTGATTTAAAAACAAAAATTAGCCTTATTCTATTTTTTTTTTCTATTTGAAATGCTAATATGACTGCACTACAAATGATTTCGATATAACGCGTAACGCCTTCTTATTGTTAGTGGGCTACACTTGATTTTGATAATTATATTGTCATGTTAAGATGTTGCTGAACATTAAATTTATGAGGAAAATCCACGGCAAATTTTCCGACGAAGATGTGTATGTTAAGTTTAATTGCTAAATCAAACAAACAGCTGGATACCACACTCGTATATTTAGATGATACTTATCTAATCGCTCTTCAGATATTCTTATAATACAATAATGTAGACAAATTTAACAGAAGAAGATAAATCGTCTATTTGAAGGTCAATTGTTAAAATGGTTAGATAAAATAGATTTGTGGGCTACGCACTATAATAATAAATTAGTGAAGTTAATTGAACGTGAATTTTAATTTTATTATAGACGTAATTTCGGTTGATTAGTATTATGCTCATTTTTTTGTTGTTGCTTATGACGCATATTTTTTTATGACTCCATTGAAATAATACTGGGTGGTTTTGCTTGAGCATACTACGTCTAGGACCGCGGTTACTCATGCAATTTATCCAATAAATAAGATTAAAGCATTCTATAGGCAGTGTAAACGACCATGCTACAAGTATGCTTTAAGCTTAAATTATGAATAAATAAGTAAGAGTAAACGACACCTATTGCAATAAAATATACTTCTAAATAGAACCCGAGCCCGATTTCTTGCTCTTATCGCAATAAGGACATATCTCTTTCTTTGGTTCCTTTTAACCCCTACTGTGACATAGGTTATTGACTACGGTTATCTTTTACCTCTCACAGATTTCCGCATCAGTTCTCTGCGGATTCCAATCGAGAGTCTGTTTTTGGTCTCTTTTAGAGCTGCTACTGTCACTTCAGCTTTTTGATATCCACAGCGCAATTCAGGAGAGTCTCCAATTGTTGAAAACTGATCCCTAATTAGCCATCAGCGAAAAATAGAAGGCAAGAGCCATAATCGCAACTAGTTTCGGTCTTATTGTGAAAACCCCAAACTTCGTCCTTTAGACTACTTCGCAAAATCCAAAATTTTAAAGTAAAATTGCGATAGTAGGGAGAAGTTTGTATAGTCTGCCTTAGATAATGATGTTCCGAAACCAAGTCTATTCCAAGCAGAAGGGAGAAGCGTCACCCGTTCGAAAATCTTAAAAGACAAAATGAGGTTTTGCGCCTAATATAGTCAGCCTGTCTCCGCTGTGGGTTTGTGTCGCCAAAATCTAAAGTAGCAGCCTCTAACGGATGCATACGGATAACTCAGGTATACTTCTTCAGAAGCTAACGACCGTTAGTCCCGAAAAACTTCAAATGACAATCCAGATTCAAAACTACCAGCAGACGAAATGCTTGGATAATTTAATGTATAATTCCGTCATTTTTATTATTTAATCACAGGTTTTGCACATTTTCATTCTTTCCATATATGTGATCTTTAGATTTAGCTCGATAAAATATTCAAATATATTCACGCTCAGAAAATTGTAAGTTACACCTCCTCTTACTGGAGACTAGGGATGTCAAAAACGGGACGAAAGGACCGAAAACCGGTACTTCAGAACGGATAACCTATTGATTTTCGGCTTCTTCGTCTTTCGGCTTTTAACCCGGACGTTTGTTCATTTTTGTGGCTTTAACATATTTACAAAAAAAAAAAAAATTTTGCACTTGTCTTCCAGAACAAAAATCATTCTTTGAGTCGGGCACGATTGATTCCCAGAACAACAATCCCTTGCAGAATGTTTTCATTGCTAAAATCGTATATCGTATAATGTAATTTAATTATTGGGACAATTCCTTCGAATCCAATAAAGCAGCACGAAGAGGCAATGCTTACTTCTGGAAATGGAGATTTGAGCGTAAGTAGGCTAACTTGGGCCTTATCCGAGAAAATCCAAAATAACATGCTCCTCTAGGAGGGTGCGCTCCACTGGTTGGGAAGTCCTGGTAAAGGGGATTAATGGAAGCGACCCAAAAACTCCCTGCAAACCCTGTCATTGTGACATACCACACTACTTCCTAATGACTCTCGGGGTGACTGTATCGCTGGGCTTTGTTCTGCCTTTGGGACTAAAGTAGCTTACTCTGTTCTAGCTTCAGGACTAAAGTAGTCTACTTATGTCAAAGAAAAATCCGACAATATGTATGACAGCACACGTGCATGGCACGTTACCGTACATGGAATCATCTTTGAATTGTAGTAGATAAAGTACATGCCTATCAGTGGTGTGTTCCAGCTGTAGCAGTTAAATGTGTGTGAAATGTCATCGATGTGGTAGCCCGGCCGGGCCCTTAGGTAGGTAGGTAGGTAAAAGTGGTTGCTTAGGCCAGATACGGCCCAAAGCACAATTAGCGCAAGAGGCGCCGTTTTGATACCACAAAAAAAAAAAGAAAAAAGTTGATCGATTTAGAGAATGGAGGTTACAAAAAGTTTAATTTCAAGAGTAGAGGGTCGCCTAAACCCACGCAGTACAATTCAGGAAGTGAAGTAGCTCCCCTATTTTCGCCTTCGACGCATCCTCTAGGATACCAAAAAACGCACTACCAAACGTGCGATACCGGGATCTTGCGAGACCTGGGCATTTGCAGAGGAAATGAGTTACAGTTTCCCTCTCATCTGCAGCTGCGACAGTGCGAGTTGTGGGGGATACCCAATCTGGCTGCATGGTCTCCTATTGGCCAATGGCCCGTAATAACCGATATAAGTCTAGCGATATCTTTCCGTGGCCTACTCAGAACCTCAGATGTCCTATTCAAGTCATATGACGGCCATAGCTTCCTTGATATGACACAGGTTTTTATGTTCCGCCAATAGCCAGTTGCAATCGTGAGATAATGAAGGGAAATTTGTCTCTTGACAACTGCCATCGGAGTGAATACGCGCTCCACTTGGGAGTTGTCCAAAACGGCCCCTATTTTGGCCAACTCATCTGCCAGTTCATTTCCCTTTATATTCCTATGTCCCGGCACCCAAATTAGGGTGATTGAGTGCTTCCTTCCAAGGTTGTTCAGCGTCTCCTCGCAACACTTGACAAGTTTGGAGGATATCTCCACAGAGTTCAATGCCTTGATAGCTGCCTGGCTATCTGAGCAGATGGCTATGTTTTGGCTGCCACGAAGATTTCCGAGTGCGTTGCAGGCCTTCGTGATTGCAAGTAGTTCGGCCTGGAATATACTGGCATGGTCAGGGAGACGGTATGATTCAGAGATTTTTAGTGATTCACAGAATATCCCCGCACCTACTCCACATTCCATCTTAGATCCATCTGTGAAAAACGAGATATCGTAATCTCCTACTATTTCACACCCTCTCCATTCACACCTGGTCGGAAATCTTACAGTAAAGTTTTTCTCAAAGCTTAGTGTAGTCACTGCAAAGTCTGTTGCAGCATTGATCCCAGCCAGTGGCAGCTGGTTGAGAATATTAGAGTGGCCATACGGCTTAGAAGTCCAGCAACCGGACTCTTTAAGCCTGACCGCACTACATGCCGCAAGTTGATTGATAAAAATGTCGATAGGTAAGAGGTGCAAGATTATATTCAACGCATCCCTCGGGCATGTTCGCATACCCCCTGTGATACCAAGACATGCCGATCTTTGCACTCTACCCAGTTTTGTTATATTGTACGCCCTTCTGAGCGCCGGCCACCAGACTAGTGCCCCATACGTCAGGATTGGGCGTACGATTGCTGTATAAAGCCAAAGTATCACCTTCGGCTTAAGACCCCACCTATTGAGAACTGTCTTACATGCGTAGAAAACTACACAGGCTTTCTTTACGCGCTCTTCAATGTTTAGCTTCCAGTTAAGCTTGGGGTCAAGAATTACTCCCAAATACTTTGAACTGGGCGATAGTGTTAGCTGCTGTCCGTTTAGTTTTGGAAGGGAGAAGAGTGGTATCTTGGTTTTTGTAGTGAACAACATCAGTTTTGTTTTACTTGGGTTTACGCCAAGGCCACAACTTGTGGCCCAGTTACTGATCAACCCAAGGGCTCTTCCCATGATCTGACTGATCACCGAGAGACACATTCCTGATACTAAGATCGCTACATCGTCCGCGTAAGCTACCACTTTTATACCCTCTTCGTCGAGTCTAGTTAAAATTTTATTGATAACTACCAGCCACAATAACGGGGAGATGACACCACCCTGAGGTGTCCCTCTGCAGACGTATTTAGTTAGCTGGCTGTATCCTAAGTCCGCATAAATTACTCTACTCCTGAGTAGAGTCACTATCCATTCACCGAGCCCTGCCTCTACTCCCGAATCCGCCAGGGCTCCGTGGATAGCTTCTATTCGGACATTATTGAAAGCCCCCTCTATGTCAAGGAAAGCGGCTAGCGTATATTGTTTATATTGACGACTGTACTCAATGCTTCGCACTACCTCGTGTAAAGCGGTTTCTGTAGATCTACCCTTAACATATGCGTGTTGCGACCTAGAAAGTATTGAGCTTTCCAAGTTTTGTCGGATGTGGATATCGATAATCCGCTCCAGTGTTTTTAATACGAAGGAGGATAAACTAATGGGTCTGAAGTCCTTCGCGTTTTCATGCCCTCGTTTGCCTACCTTCGGTATGAACACTACTCGCACTCGTCGCCAGGATTTGGGAACATAGTTGAAAGTCAGAAGGCTCCTGAAAAGTGATAACAGTACAGGAACTACAAGATCCTGCATTTCCTGTAGCATTATCGGTAGAATGCCATCTGGTCCAGGAGATTTATATGGAGAGAAGCTGTTGATTGCCCAGGAAATCTTCTCCTCCGTAATGACGGAGACAGCAATATCTCTCCAGCGGTAGTCTGCACTATGTAGTGCCGGTCTGGGTACGGACGTGCTTTCGCACCCAGCGAAGTGCGTGTTCAAGAGGATCTCGAGAGATTCTCCAGTGGATTCAGTAAAGGTTCCGTCCTCCTTTTTTATCAGGGACGGGCATGAATGTGCTTTTGACAGAATTTTTGCTAATCCTGGCCGAGTCCTTGACGTGATCCAGGGATTGGCAAAATTCGTCCCAGGCTTGGGCTTTTGCTTCCCTAATGGCTTTTTTATAGATGTTCAAACAGTCTTTGTATGGCTGCCAAAACTTGTGTTTATTGCAGATGTTGAGGATGTCCCGAGTAAGCTTCCTAAGCTTGGACAGATCACCGTTCCACCATGGTGGGAGTGTCTTCTTACTTCGCTTAACCGGACATGAACTTTTGAAGGCTGCTTCCATAGCCTTCTCTAACGCTTCAGCTCTCTGTTCCAGCTCCTCCAGGGAACTTATCGAGTTATTTACGGAACCTGGGAATTTGTTTTTAAAGACCTGTCTGAACTTTTTCCAATTTATATTCTTTGGGTTCCTGTAAGGACTCGTAGAATCCCTGGAGACATTTAAATTGAAAAGAATCCAATTATGATCTGAAAAAGATTTCAGATCGGATACTCTCCATTGTTCAACCTTAAATTTATCATTGTCCGACAGTAGTGTGACGTCCAAGACCTCCTCCCACCCAGCGTTATTTTCCGAGCTTGGAAAAACGAAGGTTGGACAGGTTCCCGTATTACACACTGTAAGGTTAGTACTTAGGATAAAATCAAACAGATCCTCACCTCTTTCATTGATCTCAGTGCTTCCCCACAAGGTATGTCTTGCGTTTGCGTCGCACCCTACCAGAAGAGTTGAGTTCTTTGATGTGATGAATGTCGTCAGCAGCTTCAGCTCGTCCGGAGGCGCCGACCTTCCATGGGCCATGTAAGCGGAAGAGATGTACAGCTCTCCCATCCCTTGAACCTCTATTCTTACCACTGTTAGATCCGACGAGCTAAATTGCGGACATAGAAAGGCGTTAATGCATTTTTTTGCTAAGATGCAAGTTCTTGGTTTACCTTGGTCTTGGTCTAAGTTGGTATTGTTGTAGAAGAGAACGTATTGCTTATCCACGAGTCCTTTGATGGATTCATCTCGAACCCAGGGCTCCTGAACAAGTCCTAAGTCGATATCTTCCTCCTTTAGGAAGATAAGTAGATTATCCGAGGCAAATTTGGAGTGCTGAAGATTAATTTGCACTATCTTCATCTTGGTTTTCGGCCTCCGTTCCACCAATGCACATTTCTTCCAGTGCCTCATTGGCTCCGTCCACCGGATCCTGTTCCTCCTCGGAATTAGACCGGAAAACTTTTATCTTGGCATTCCTTATACCAAGGTGTAACTTAAAGTCAGCCTCCTCGAGAGATGGTAGACACTCATCGTTGATGAGGAGCATATAGGACTGACTTTGACCTTGCGGTTCTTCAGCTTTTAGTATAACCCAATCGTCCATCGGGATATTTGGGTTCTGTAAACGTAGAGCTAGAAGGAGCTTCGGCCCTTCAATCTTCATAATTGGCAACCAGATCCGTGCCTTGGGCCTCTTAGGAATCTCCTTAGTGGGAATCAGTTCAATCTTAGAACCTTCCCAGTTGTCGCTAATCTTAGCGACGCACGTACCAATGAAATCCTTAGAGAACCCGTCCTCGCACGTGATAACTCTGAAGCCTCTTATCATCACCGACGAATCGAAGGAGGGCAGCGGCCCACTTTGGTTGTTGATGATATGTTCCACCGTCATTTCTGAGATCTTCGCTTCGATCTCAATCCATACCTCTGTCGCGATTTTTCCGGAGGTGGAGCGCCTGTCCACCAGCGCGACCTGGAGGTGATCCCTTGCCACCTCACTGTACGGTTTGACCGACTTACTCCCAGAGCTGACGGGCTGTTTGGTGGAAGTAGAACCCTGGTTCGCCCTAATTCTCTTAATTTGCTCCCTTTTTAACTAGCTGTAATTTTAAACGAATTATTGTAATAATATTCTGCATCCCATTTCCTGAAATAAATACAAAGAACGTTATTTACATGTATGTATGTATCATGTGGATAAATCGGCTAAAATTGTTCTTTCACAAAGCTAACAATTAGGATACTTACATAAAATAATCGACAAGAGGAAATTGAAATTCACAAAACGCACCAGTTTTTTTCTGACTGAAATCAGCACTTAAGGTACGTGTTCGTAGAGACAATTCATGTGATGATCGCTCGGCGATCGTAGTTTTGCATCCAATTTCGAGCCGTATTTAAATATCTTTTGAATGGTTCTACTTTTCTAGTACCGACTATGAATTAAAGGAACATATCTGTATAGAAAATATACGCATTTAGCTATAGCACTCAAAACCTGTGGTTTAGCTTCGATCGCTGAGCGATCATCCCATGAGTCGTCTCTACCAACACAAACACAACAAAATACCGCGGCCAGCTGTTGAGATTGACATTTTGGAATGGAGTTAGTGTATCATCAATCACATAATTTTCTTCCCCTTTCTTCTCAACCCTAAACTGCTGACCGATGGTTTGCAGGGAAACGACGGAAATCGTCAACGCGCGCAGATGTTGATATTTACGTCAAAATTAAGTATGGTTGTGTGTGTGTGTGTTCGCATACATATTTTTGAATGCCCTCTCCTCCCCCCCCTCTTTCACACCGCTCTCGGCTCTGTTGATATCGGTCTATATCCTATTTTAGCCAGTAATTGCAAGAGATTTCAAGTATTTTATAGACAATTTCAAGATAATATGGATATCAATCACACCACCAAAGGCACAATGTTGATAGAAATATCTTAATTTCCATTTGCCTAGATCTTGTCTAACCAAAACAAGAACAATGGGTGCGGTTCTGAAACACAGCGGTCGCATATGTTCCGACAACAGTGCCGCATTTTGCGAAATGTTTTCTATTTTATTTTGTAAACGCATAGTTCCGGATCAGATTTGGTGTTCCTATCCCCATCTCTTGGAAATTGACAAATGTGACAATTGACACATCACAGCTCATTCATTTGGTTCGAAAATTAAAATTTCCAGTTTCAAGCGAAATGCAGATAGATTTTATTTCGAGTATAAACAGTTTAATAAATAAATGAGGGCGGAACTGCACGGCTCAACAGCAGATTGTAAATTTCTTCCAATCAATCAAGCTACACATTGCAAGGGAACGCTTATGGGATCTGTTTGTAAGGATAATTTTCTGATCCGTACCGGTCGGTAGATTTCAAAGAGAACGCAAAATGTTGTCGGAACATACGCGACCGGTAAGTTTAAGAACCGCACCTATTAATAGCTTCTCGTTTACAAATTAAAATTTTACACGTAGGATTTTTGATCGGGAATTCCTTTTCCTGTAGTATAGCTCAAACCTAGATGCTTTTCTGCTGGAGAGTCAACCCTATGCCGCGCTTACCATTCTACAACCAGGATCACAAACTTAAAAGAAACTATTCTATTCCATATGTTGCATAAGATATGAACAAGAAGAAGTTAATAAAAAATTTGCATTCGGTCATTGCGGTCAAACGGATTCAATAAAGTGTTGAACATTTCATGCATGCATGACCACAATATGTGGTTAGGTTACTTGTTTATTCCTTTAAATTTGTTAACGTAATAACTAGTTTAGCATCTGTTTGTTGTTTCGTGCTTTAAATTTGTTGTGTTATCGAAAAATATTTTTTTTTTTGTTTTCATATTAAAATTAAAAATTATTATTATTGTCTGTTATTGCAACCGAAACGACATTATTAGTGGACTGGTAAGATAGCCCGCCGAAAATCATTTTATTACAGTTTTAACCATGAGTTACACACGAAGTATAACATTGGGCACTCTTTTAGTGTTTAATATAAGTAATATTCCATGGCTTAGTAATATTGCTTCAGAATTTTACAGAAAGACTATTTTGAAAATGATGTTTGGGAATTGCGTGTTGTCTAACTAGTGAATTTGTTTATGCTTTGGAGCTGACAGCCTAAAATATACACTTGGGAGCAAACAAATTGACCCACCCCAAATCCTTCCGTTCTAAACGAAGGAGGAATCTCAGTTATGGAGTGGCCAGCAAGAAGCCCTGACCTAAAGCGCATTGAACATTTATATGTCTTTTCGGATTATTAAGCTGTGTTAAAACTTTTTTCCTTCCGATTTCAGTTTTTGTGTTCTTGTGTTTTAAAGCACGCAGCGTTTGGGGTGGGTCGATTTCACTGCTCCCAAGTGTATTAAAAATGATCATCATAATCCCGATTTTTCTATAACAATCAATATTAAGTGTAGCGGTTAATTTTCCCAAAATGAGCCACACTACCTACCATTAAAATATCCTCCACCATGAATGGGACACCCTGTATAGCCATGGAGTTGACTTCTTCAGTCATCTTTTTGATCTATTTCATAACACAAATTTATTGATCAGATCCCAACACCTATCTAATAAATAACTGCGTAACTAGAATAATTTTAATAAAATATTTGTTTCAAAATTCATTGACCTGATGACGACGATAAACCTTACAGTTTATTTAATAATCTTGTGGATTATCAAATCAACCATGAAATCTTTTGATTAGTTAATCTTCTTCTAGTGACATACCTCATGACACCGATTTATCTATAGGCCCTTCTCCTCTTATAAGTCACAGCATAGTATTTGACACTATGCTAACATATCTGTTACTGAAGTGTGACTTATATATTTTTAAATATTTGTATTTGGATACCAATACACAAACACATTAAAACGCAACACAAAATTACTTAATTTAGAAACATCTACATAAATTAAATTTGATATTTTTGTATATAAAGCTGCAACTAAGCTTCGTTTTGTATTGCCGGAGTTGTAACTGGCACAAATGCCTAATCTATGCATCCACTAATGGTGCCCTTGTCACATCCGACTTTTCTTATGATAACAACGTAAATGCCTAATTTTATGTAGTTGCTAACCATGTACTTAACTTAAACGAGAACATCATCATCATCAATAATATTATGTCGCTTAAAATTTTTACAAATACTCTACTCACATTTATCATTGATGATACACCTTAATCCATATATGTAATATTAATGTTTGTAACATATATTAAATCTATTCATAATACGGAATGTCACCTTTGCTTTTATTAATTTGTTCCAATTGCCCTCCTGAACGATCGTCACCACGCACCAGTATTAACTTTAATAAATTAATCAAAATCAATTTTCCTATAAAAATTAAAAATTCATCGAACTATATCATTCGTACATACTACACCACTAGTATATAGGACATACACATAAATACAATAGATAATGAATTAATAATTTTATTCACTGATAATGCAGTAAAAAATATTCAGCGGAAAATGCAAATACATGTAAAAATTATCGCAGAGTCAAGGGCAAGTGTGAACATAAATATTGGTGTATTGTTTACATGCTATGGTTTAGAGCCGAATAAAAAAAGGTCAATAAATTAGTATAGGTAAGTCATGAAAATGTGTAATTATGTGGCATTTCCCTTGACTAAGCTCAGATCAATGTCCTAGGTGTCGTCTGATTATCATTTTAATTGTAACATTGTCTTAACATCTTCTTCATTGGAATTGGAATTGATTAATTTTGCGTAAAAGTGTTTTAGGTACATACATTCTCTGCAAAATACGCATATAGGTGAAGTTCATCGAGAATTTTCAAGGATCTTCTATTATATTACGTGAGTAAACTGGAAATCGAATTTACGAATGTATTATACATATTACTTAGGACTGGACCTCGAATCTTAAATGGGTCCATAACGTACATATTCTTTCTTTTCGTTTAACATCACATTTGCACATCCTATTTGGAAGTGCGAAGACGTTTAATGGGATGTATCTCATACCCATATTCAAATCCGTTAAGTGGCATGCGAGGTGCGATCCGCAAAGAGATTTTATCAGACGAAAATCAATTGAGGCGCTTGCTGCATAAAGGTGGTAGTTCCAATTTTTGGCTAAATTGCCTTGAGTATGCCATTTCATTGTAAAAGCCATGGTCTTTCATCCTGGTCAATATCATTTTATGTCCAATCCAATCATTTGTTTTTGAGTTATTGGCAGTTAGAAATTGGAGCTACCTCTTTTTTGCCCCAAACACAAAGAAGTTTCTATCTATGAGACTTGCATTAAACGTTTCGTTCGCAGATTTTCAAATAGTTAACGTTTTTATTGCAAACTGTTTAGTTTCTTAGTAATACTATTCTAAACATGAAGGAAATTCTAAGTTATCGTAACGAGTCAATAAAAAGATACAGAAAATCGTTGGAAATTGGACTGTTGAAACAACTAAAGGGCGAAGAGATTAGTCGAATTTACACTTGATTAAAAGTGGAAGGAAGCTACCGAAAACATTAAAAGTTTCTGAAACCGCGCTCTGTTTTTGGCATGGAATTTCGACAATTCCTTACATATTAACAAGCTTCCAAAAACACCATAAACTGAATTGGTTCACGTCACGGTGAGAATCGAACCCACGACTTTGTGAACCGAAGCTGTGCAAACTAACCTCAACACTAAATCTATTTATTAGAACGATAAGGTATAGGAGGACGCAGGAGCAAACTTATTGAAAACAATACATATGTATATAATAGAAGTCAGAAAGTAATGTAGGGAGCACCTGACAAAGATTACAATATAATTTTTATACATATACAAATTTTTATACAAAAAAAAAATCCACCAAAACTTAAAAATAAACGACGAAGAGAGTAAGAGGGGATTCACATATCGACAGGATTTACTAAAACCACTAAATTAATAGAGTCGAAATCCGCCTATTATATCGAATTGATCATGAAATATGTCATTAAATTTTCATAGAAAAACTTATTGAATGGTATTTTGATGCATATGTAATTTAAGTATGTGTCACATACGTTCACTTAAGCATGAATTTGTGTGAATTTGTGATTTTGTTAACCTTCAAGCGGGCGCGCGGGCGGTAATTTACCGCCCTGACCATTTAAACATGCATAGCTTTTCCCCCTGTGCCGGATCGAGGTGGGAGAAGTTTGTATTCTTAAGTCATACTATTATAGATACGATACAATACAATTTTGGGTAAATTTTATCTTCCATACCTTTCCAGCGGCCATCAAACGTTCGGGGATTGTATATGTTGGTATGTATATAGTTGTGCTCAAAATGTGTGTGCTCTGTGTAATATCACTGAAGTGACATGCTTCCCTAAAACTGCTGAACCTGTTTTATTGTTCACCAGATAATACTTTTTATGATGATAACTTATTTGGGACATGCTCTTCTTTCAATTTACCATAATTATAACCTTCCGGCGGGCGCAATACTAATCCTAACACGATCGGGCGCAATGCATCTGACAGATTAAGTGCAGAAAAAGGGATGAAACTATGTTTCTGTATATTTTAGACTCTTATTTATTGTTGCATTGTCTTTTTGAAATAGTTCTACGAAATTTTAGAAACAAAAACTGGCTCACAAAGTTTGATACCCTTCACATTTTTGATTTTCTAAGAATATTCCGCTTTCAATCGCTTCAATATTTAAAAAAAACCTCCAGCAACTCGATTGCTTAAAAAATGTGAGCTTATTTTACTAAAAACACTCTATTGAACGATTTGGTGAACCTAAAAGTCAACACAACGTTATTACGCAATGTGAAGAGTATGTGTAAATTTTCATAGAAAAGGAGAAAATAACACAATCGGGCGTAATACATCTGAGAGATTATTTCATCCCCTCCCGCCCCTCGGACATATGGTAGATAGAAACTGAAAACTGCTTTGCGTGGTTGATCGATAAAGATTAAGCTATACTGTGAGTTTCAAATCTCTCCGTTTTCATATCGCTGATTGGCGCAACAAAAACTGGCCACTTAATCTGTCAGATGCATTGCGCCCGCCCGAAGGATACACCCAGCAAAAAACGTGTATTAAAACCAATGAAATTTTTACTTTACTTCTAGTAAACAGAAAATTTCTTTACACGTATGAAGCTTGAATATAATTAATTAAAAATGTCATTGGGTCAAATACACTTTCATAGAATTTATGATTTCAGTAGTAATAGAATTATAACCTGCTCACATACAACTAATGCAACAAATTACATAGAATGAAGTAAATCAAATTCATGGGAACTATGATAATTTTCCATAGCCTCTATGTTATGTATAAACATTTTTAGTTTGTATCGCACCGCGTATCAAGTAGTTAAGATTTTATAAACGTTGACAACATTCCATTTCTGGTCTCATGGCATTGTGCACGGACTGGCACGCAGGCGGACCGGGTTCGAATCCAAGTTTCGACATAAGGTTTTTTATGAATAAAAAAATATAAGAATTTGAAATAAAATTAAATCACAATAAAAAATAAAAAGAAAAAAATAGAAAAAAAAATAAAAAAAAATATTCTTTTAATTTTATTTTAAATACAATTCAATGAAATTTTTACATAGAATCGATGAACAATCTCATTGTTATAATCGAATTTTCACTTAATATTTTCAATGATATTTCTATCATTGTCCCAAAAAGGCTATTTCATCGGCTCCAAATCATAGCCCAAATTTCATCCGTCCTATGCAATTTTTCTTTAATAAAAGTAATTTTTTTCTGGGTGTAAGAATGGAAGTTGTACGGATGAGCGCAAATGGAGGGGAAAAGACGAGGGCGGTAAATTACCGCCGCGCGCCCGGTAATGACAAACAAATGCATGCCCGCTTGAAAGTTAATAAGTTATAGCAGTTTGAAAGTGCTCTGGGGTCTGTCAGACCCCACGAACCATTTACGTATGTATTTTTTACAAAAGTACATTTTTCGTTTTGTGGGAAATTTTCAAAGTATGCTATTGAGAAAACGATAAAATGTAGTAATAATGGTCGGGGAGTGTTGAAACTTTGTAATTAGAGTACATTTGTGAAATTAGATACATTATTTTGGAAAGAAATGGAGAATTTAGGGTGATTTGAATTAGGGTTTTTTTAATTTTTTTACTCAATTCATTCAAAATTATGCCGTTTTTACCTGGTTTTCATTTATGACGATCTCCTTACACTATTGTGTCATTACCTTATGACTAATGTCCGAATTCCTCTCTTTTTATATACCTACCACTTAATCAAAAGGCTTCACAGTAACTTCTAGTACAAACAAATGTGCCAAAAAAGCAAAAATTTAGGTTTTAGAGCGATTTCTGCCTTGGGGTCTGTCAGACCCCACTGAACCATTTACGTATGTACAATTTACCTGAACCATCCGAGGGTTAAGAACAACTTTTAAAAGGCTCCTTCAAGAACCACATCATGGTAAGTTTAAAAATTCGGTTTTAGCGAATAATCACAAAAATTTTGACTTTGAAGCTCTGGAGAATCGAATCCCCTTTATTTGATTTTAGTCTGGTTAGTTCTGTTTTATAGGAAAATTTGTTGGCTACGGTTAAACATTTTACTTCAGTATTGTAGCTACTGTAGTTTTGAGATGTTGAGGATTTAACAATCTATTTTTAAATATTTAAACGCCTGTGGTATTTCAAGGGTTAAGGTTGTAAATAACTAGTACGCCAATTTAACATTGAACCTAAGCAGAAGGTGTTTAGCAATTTTCCATTTACATCAATTTTTAGTGATCTTGAGATTATCTACTAGTATGCCCTTTCGAGTTATTTTTCTGCATAAAAGAGTACCTATATTCTCTCACAAGGGTCTGAAACTCGGCAACCACTCTAGACTGAATCCGCCTATAAAACAGGACTCAAACACTCAACCCTGTGCCTAAAAGGTTTTATTCAATTTTCTCAAAAGCAGAAAAATTGGAGCTACACTGTAAAAACAAGTTTGAATTTTACATCGAAAACTCGTTGAATTTTACACATTTTTCTCGCAAAATTACAGTAAGCGTTTATTTTTCAACAAAATTTCTATTAAACCTACAAAATAGTGTCATATGTATTATAGATTTTTTAATATTACTCTATTTTGGTGTAATTTTAAACCACATTTGATGTGTAGATGTGGCATTACTTTATTTTTGTGTAACTTTACATTTTCAGTGTATATTTACCAATTGGAAGTTTTAATTTAAAGGAAATTTTCATGTAATATTACGATTTTGGTGTAAGCAATTACACCTACATTTGTGTAAAACTGAGTGTGTTACAATACTTTTGTGCTTTATTGGATTGCATTTTCCTGTATCTCATAAGTGGCTTGTTCTGTTTGCAGTTAGTCTGTTCCGTCCGAAGTGCGTTCGTGTGAGCATCATATTATTGTTGTTGTTGTAGCCCTTTTTTGCTCTTGAACCGAAGAGGGTGTGGCAGCTCTTGGCCGTTGGAATAACGGGTAGCTCCAGCTCCAGGACGATTTATATCGAAGAACCGGCTGCCGTAAATATTATTATAAGCCTGGATGTAAAATTACATATTTGCCGTTGTAAATTTACATTTTTTACAGAGCAAATTTGCTTATTTCTGATTTAAATTTACATAAGTCTAGCGTCCGTATTTATGAACATTCCTTAACTCAAGGAGACCTTGAGTCAAGGATGCCGAAATTCAATAAATTAAATGTCATTTCCCATACTTTTTCATAGAAATCATTTATATTCAGGAGTCAATACATCCTTGATTTAAGGCGAAACTCAAGGAGACCTTAAGGCTCCACGATACAGTCATATTTTTAGTCATATTTCTAGTCATATAATTAAGCCTACTCGATTCACTCGGTTAATTTTTTACACGTGAACTGAACGAAATCGAGTAGGCTTAAGGATATGATAATATATATTATAATATATATTACCAATATATGACTGTGTAATAGCGCCCTTAAGTTTTCAATAGACTTGAAATATTATATTTCAAGGAAGGTGGGTAGCTACCTTGACTTCAAGTGAGGTTGACTATAGAAAACTTTAAGGTCTCCTTGAGTTTCTCCTTAAATCAAGCATGCATGAATATGAGTGGTTTCTATGAAAAGTATGGAAAATGACATTTAAATTATTGAATTTCGGCATCCTTGACTCAAGGTCTCCTTGAGTTAAGGAATGTTCATAAATACGGGCCTATAAGTTTACTTATTTGTGTGTGCAAATTTACTTATTACCGTTTGTAGATTTACACCAATTTTGTTGTAAATATTTACACCGTAAAGCGTAAAATTGCTCTCGTTCATATCGTGGTGTAAATTTACTACATACTATAATAGATGGAAAAAAAGTTTCCTCCTATTATTGGAGTATTTTTTTTCAAATCAAGTGTACCACCTTTTTGCAGCAAACCCCAGAATTTACAATTACAATGTTATCACATTATTATTACCATGAATCCTAAACTGAGAATCACACAAAATCGAAAAAACCCTTTAGTAGGTACACAGGATGCTCTGTCGATGAGTGACTGGTGTTTGTAACCGATTTTTTTCTTTTCTGTCTACTATGCTTATATTCAGCAGCACATTGTAACTAGCAAATCATTTCCTCCATGTTGAATAAATTTAAGTAATATTCAATTGAATTTTGTAGGATACAATTGCTATTATCATTTTGCAACCAATACTTGACTTGATTTTCAATTGGTGAAATTCCCTAAACTATTTCGGCAATATTGATGCAACTTTCATTATACACTCAAAATTGAAATTACAGTACGCATCTGAGGACTTCATTCTTCAATTGTACTACTTTCACACCTTGTTAATTTTTTTTCCAGTAGATCTTGTTAGTGAACTGCACTACACCCGACCCAATAGTAGCACTGTTGCGCAACTTTTGCGCATTGCAATGTACATATTATGCATCTGATCAGTAATCACAAATTCATTGAATCATCATTGTCGCATAATGTGCACAACACAAGTACTCGTACTCACTCGTACTTAGCATTAAAGTTGAGTAGGTCATAAAAATGTTTTTTTTTTCATTTGAAATGCACTTGGTCAAAAGTAGTTTTGGTAGCCATTAAGGATCATTAAAATCAATCAAAGTCAACCGTTCCGCGTGGTACTTTAAAAGTAAAATTCAATTCAATTGGCGATACAATCAATTTTTTAGTGTGTCGATTAAAGAGTGGTAGTATGTAAAGAGCAGTAGAGGCAGATACTTGGGGACGGCTCCGAAGACCACGACCCCAGGTGATAAAGATTATGGGCCGTGTAATTGGAATTGTTTGATCGGTTTGCAAGATTGCAGTCTGACGAAAATGATACCTTATGTCGGAAGATTTCAATACAACACATCATTTCGTCGATATTTGTAGCAATTCTATTGTCAAAGTTTTTTAAGCATTTAATAAATAGTTGGAATCAGTTTAGTGTTGTTTGTCTTTTTTAAGCCTGGGACTAATTTTGTAACAAATAAGTTTAAAATCAGAACTTTACAGTTCTTGCATGACCGACTCAACGTACTACTCCCTCTTATTTGACTTGATCAATAAATTAAATATAATCTCCGGTTGCCCGATAATTTGCATCGTGATATGTTTGTCGGGGGTATTGAGGAGGTCTTCTTGGAAGCACTCTTGGCGCCAGCCTACTCTGCACAAACATCGGATTATCTACATAGATTGTGTATAGGCACAAATAAGAGTCATCAAATGCTGACTTTGGTATGAAGATTGCTCTTTACTAGCGACGACCTTGTCGAGGCTGTTTGGTTGTTTTTATACATATTTTTTGTCTGTAGATTTACGACTTTGTACTGAAATTTTAGACTCGTTAGTAATCTGCTATTCGACGAACAGATACTTTGTATGAATCAGGGTGACGTTTTTTTTCTCTCTCCAGATAAGAATGTGCGTCCGAGACGAAACAATTTCGTATTGATAAAAAAATACAATCTTTTACCGGATACCAATTGATGTTTTTTTTCTAGTTTTTCATGACATATTCAAAATTGAAGAATTTATTTAAAATTACAGTGGAATTTGATATAATGTATGGTTTGCATAGAAAGACCGTTTACTTCCTGGACGCGATTAGATCGCCTTTTTTAACATAAGCAAGTGAAATTATCGTTTATAATCGTTCTTTTTCTTCCGGTAGCACCTTGATTTCTCTAACAGTTACGATTTAGGAGATCCTATCGCCACTCTGGCCTTAACCTATTTTCAAGCGACTTTCGGCAAAATGTTATCGGCGTCAATCACAATTTGTTTGACATAAATGAATTCGAAAATCAGTATAGCACGATATCTAGTCTATTGATTTATAAGCGATATCACTATACACTATTTATGCAAAATTAACGATTACTCTACAATTCCAATAGGTAAAAAAAGGCATGGAAGAGACAGCTCGACTCGCAGCCACAACGCACAACGGCAGCAACTCCAACACTAAATACCACCATCAGCGACAGCCTCTCAATTTATCGCCTAACAACTTTAACCCATCGATCATTGATTATGAAACATGTGTCATTTTAATATAATCGGCATGCCACTCATTTTTTCTCAATAAATAGGCTCTGGACAATAATTAATATAGCCACAAGTTGGTTGGGATCATTTAAATATTAAAAGGAGTGGATGTCGCGATCGGTGGAGTGTCGCGTCATCGTCACCGTTAATCGGCTGTAACAACATGTTTTTATGGCGCAATTGTTTTCGGGGGTGACTGAAAAAAAAACAAACACGTTGCATTACAAACTGTTGATCTTTGTCGGTTGACCGGCCCGCGACGAAGTGACATGGTGTCGATGAGTAATTCAATGGAAAGTATTGAAATATGAATTTGTTTTGGCAATATTCATAGAGCGATAGGTCAGTTTAGGTAAACATATTTTTGGGTAGCAGAAACCGCAGTTCGTTGTGACAATTTCGTATTGAATATACAGCAGTTGAATGATGTCTTAAGAAACTGAAGATTCCAGCCAAAAACTTTTCCTGTCTATAATAGGCGGAACGAAAAATAACGAGGCAATTTACTCAATTGTCTAGTTGTTCAATAAGTTTCAACGGCTCGGCCAAAAACAAATACATATATATTATAAAGATAATTATCGAAATGTTGAAATTGAAAGCTACACATCTGAACGAAATACATTGCGGTACATTTGCCTTTTATCGAAATCATGCTCATACAACCAATTACGCCTACCGCAAGGCAAATTGTAACGATCTATTATACATCTGCACAGACATGGTACAAATGCAGCAAACTAAACCTCTATGTTTTGACAAGATATCAATTAATACAACTTTATTTAAGAAAAAAATGTGTTGAATTGCTTTAGGCTACAATAAACGAATTTAAGTTAAAATTACCTATGTTATGCACACCTATGTATTGTATTGTAATATGTTGTGCAAAGAAAACTGACTGAAAATTCAATATACCTATTCAGTGGAAAGAGAAATATTTTGATTCGTTTGTTTAACAAATGGACATCAAATGTGATCTGGAGTGCGTTCCATTACGATCTAAGCAAAAATAGTTACATTAAATATCCGTCGCCTCTATGCCGCCTCCAGCAAGACAACAAGTTAATGCCCATTTTTTTGAAAGCGCTAATGGGATGCATTGACTTAATTTTATCAGGCAGGATGTTCATTTGCTACGCGTTTAATTTGAGTTCCACTCAGAAATACTTATTCCATCCAATCCAAAGATTGGATACGAAAACAGAAGAGAGACTGAGAAGCCCGCAGGATTTTTTGTAGATAGCGCAAATCCGAATTTCAGAGACCCCTCTCTGCTTATCGTATGCTGATTGGCAGTGGCGTAACGTACGGTGTTCCATGCGTTCGGTCGAACACGGGCCCCAACAACCAGGGCACCAGGGGACCCCAAGCGTACTGTGATTAAAAAATACGTTTTTATAGATTTCTAGATCATTGCGCGAATGGAGGGGTTGACGAGTAGCGAGCAGGGGCGAAGCCCCCTAGTGTACATCAATGATTGCACTGTTTGTGCGTCATTAATTTTTATAAGTTGCTAATTTGTACTAAAGACTGAGAGTGTTTTCAAAAACACGAAATTTCATATAAGATTGTAGAGCTCCAGCTGAGTTTTCACCGGTGCAATAAGAACCTATTGGAAGCACTCCTATTTTTAGTGCGACTTAGTTTTTTCACTCTATACTAAGTAAAGTGAGTCTATGAACTGTTATTTTGTATTAACATCAAAGTTTTAGTTAAGGATTCGATTTAACTACTTTGCTCTTAAAAAATTGCAATGGCTTAAAACTAATCTTATAGTTTTGAGAAATGGGTGACTAGCCTACCATGCATGGTTCTACAAAATATTTTTTTCCCGTATGGTATTGAGTTGAAAGTTTTAGTTTTCGTTGTCATCTTAGTGTTGTTCTGGGCCCGTCCCGTCATAATTTGCATTATTTATAAAAATTAAGATCCTTTTGGAAATTGTTAAAATCTTAAGAAGAAATGAATGCACCCATTAACAGAAGTAGTGGCTGCACCCAGCAGCAAACAGCTTTGGTACTAAAGTTGAAGTCGATTCAACGGAAAAAATCCACCACCTTTTCCGTAAAAAGTAACAAATTGAAAATATCGGGTATTTAATTATTCGGTTTAAAAAATATTTTTTTTTTTAATATGCATTCCGAAATGCTATCTACTGCCCGAAATGCATATAATAATTTATTTTTTAAAGCGTATTCGCGCGCTTTGTCTTCCTTGTTTTTATGAGGTAGCCAAACTTCCGCCACAAAAATTTGGCGTCCAGGGCTTGGCTTAGAAAGAGTAGCTAAGATGAAAATAAGGGAGTTTATTTTTATTCCATTTCCATGTACTCTTGCAGACTACCACCAGATTCGACATCTAACTCCCATCCTATCAATAACTTTTCAAGGGGCTTATGGTTTCAAGACGGAAAGTCGCCTGACCCATAATTTTAAAGAATGAACAAATCTACCGATTTTTTTTAGTCCGATTTAATTTAGCACATTTTTCAATACAGTCTCTTGGTAATGCGAGTCCCAAGGGACAATTAAAAACATTTCCAATCAATCCAATTATTATCAAATAAAATAATAGAAGTCCTTTGACACAATTTGAAATATGTGTTAGATTTCAACTCTGTCGTGAATCGTAAATTAAATTATAAATGTATTTCTACCATCAAAACCAAAAATATCCCGTTATATTTGAAGAAGCTATGAGATAAAAGTTTTTCTCTTCAATAGAACCGTTGGGGCATTAAATCCAATAAAAAGGAGATCTAAGTTAAAATTTTACCTTCATAAAAGAATTGCCGTTTTTATTTAAATTTGAAAAAAAAAAATTTAAATTTAAAGAGATTCAAAGCATACGAACAAAAACGAGACCGAGGCTAATTTCCGGCGTGGCTGAAATTTGGATACCCTTCGCTCCCCTCGGGCTATAAGTTTTTTTCGGGCGTACCTACCTATTTAATCTCCCCTTCCTCGCATTCTTTTAATTCTGTCTTCACAAAAGTTCCGTTCCGTCAACAAAACAATATTTGTGTGGGTTGGTTGGAATAAGTGGGCAAATAAAAATATTTACTCAGAAAATTTTATTGGGGGATGCGGGAGCATGGCCTCATAGTCAGGGCCGTGGAGAGAAAATCCGGGCCCGGGGGGACAATGATTCCGGGCCTACCTCTTCCATTCGATAAAAAATTATGAATCGAAGAAAATTTTTTTTTTACATATCGGTCCTCAAAGAAGTTGTACAATTGTACAATTATCTCTATAATCCAGCCTCCAATTAAACCGGAACACCTCATAATCCGGCGTCCACACTGAATCGGCTCAGTCTCAGTAATCCGGATGTTTTCTAATCTAATATAGATAGATAGATAGATATTTGAAGAATGTTTTAAAGCGGCCTTCTGCGCATTTAGGTGCATTTTGATATTTAAGTTCTGAGGTAAAATTATGGGTTTTCAGAAAAATACGAGTTATAGAAAAATAAAAATAATAAAAAAACGATACCCGATAAACCACTTGCCAAAAAACTGACAGCAACTGAATTCATTCGTGATGCATTTTTACATACTAAACTCACAAAAAACGGGGTTGACTGGATAGTTTAACAGTTTGTGTGTGTTTTTTTTTCATATCCGTCACTATCCCAGCAAACAATTTTATCGTTTTTTTCGAAAAATCACAAAAATGATACGAAAACGATATCATTCAAATGAAAAATTTATCGTAAACTTGTCTCCTCGAAGAAAAATCGCTTTATCGTCATCACTATGACAGGAATGTGACTCCTATTAACGAAATATCTTCTTATTATTGCAAAGATGATAAAATAGTAATTCATCACAACGAGAGAATTATGAAATTGTCAAAAAATAAAACGAGTAATTTATTCCCATAATTTGTAATCTTAGATAGCTCAGGTGTAGGACGTAGGACTACGAAACAATAGGTGATAGGTTCGATTCCCAGTAGAAGCAAAGTGTAAAAAGGTAAAATTAAAATAAGTTAAAAAAAAGTTAAAGATAAAATAGAGAAAAAAAAAATAAAAAAGGGAAAATAAAAAATTAATAAAAATTTTTCACTTTTTCTATGTACATATTAGTCTATTATCGCCAAATTATCATCCTGGCGAATTAATATCGGTCACTATTCCTTCCCGAAGGGAGTGACGACTTTAATCAGAATTCGATATGAAATTCGAGAAATGTTTTCGAGCAGGCGAATTGAATTCGTATCGCGGACGATAGAAATTGTTTGCTGGGATATGAAAGGGTATATTAACTTTGTCATGAAGTTTGCAACGCACAGAAGGAGGCACTTCCTACTATATAAAGTATATATGTATATTATTGATCAGTGTGACGAGATTTTTTTAGTGTACGCTGTGTATAACGAATGAAATCGGGCCATGGGGGCTGCCCCTGAAAATAAGGTTCTTCTAAGAAAAACTTTTTTCTTTATGAACCAATCTAAACCAATTTTCACCCAAATATGTTCCTAGTAATAGTAAAGACTCACTGTGGTAGAAATTGTTAACGCGAAAGAAGCTTAAGTTTCATTTCAATTTCCGCTGCGCCCGAAATTAGCCTCGGTCCCGTTTCAAGTATATTTTGAAGACGATTCGAGAGTTGAGTGGCGAATTTTAAGGAAATACAGAAGCCAAAATCATTCTAGAATATGGTTTCTTCGTTTTACGTGCATTTTTGGGTAACGAATCTTTATAAAAAGCTACTGCTTAAAGGGTTAACTTTCTAGTATGAAGTTTCTTTACTAAAATCTTCCCGTGATAAAAATAAGTTTATTGTTTAATGGTCGTGCCCCTTACACAAAATACG
This sequence comes from Microchrysa polita, assembly GCA_949715475.1. Taxonomy (NCBI): domain Eukaryota; kingdom Metazoa; phylum Arthropoda; class Insecta; order Diptera; family Stratiomyidae; genus Microchrysa; species Microchrysa polita. The sequence continues at coordinate 76,458,648 of OX454419.1, forward strand.
CATAAAGCGAAACTGGTAGCCTGGTAATCTTCTAGCATTTAGTTCTCCCAAGAAAAAATATTGAAAAATTATTGATTCCCTTCCCAACAAAATTATTTAGAAAATTTCTATTCTATATTCGAACTTTGATATGAAGAAAGCCTTGAAATTTTCGACAGTCATTCTCGATAGGATAGGATCATTCATAAATATTATTTTTTAATTCGATTTGAAGACTATACGGGTGAAATTGGCTCAAGTGTTCATTTTACAGATCAATAATAAAGGCTGTACTACAAGCAAAATAGAAAGAGTGTAATGCAATAAACTGGGCAAATTTACTTATTTTTTTTCTCTGGTTGAAGATTTTTCGTTGGAAAAAGCTGTGGTCTATTCTGTACCTCAACCGTTACAAAGCTTTTAGCAAAACAAGGCGGATACAGTTCACAGTTCTAACAAATGCTTGGGGAGCTCAAATCTGTATTTTATTAGCACACTCGCAGTGACCCAGAATGTTGGTCTTTACCTTATAAAATTGACTTTCGAAATGCGCAACGCTACGAATTTAAAGGATTTTTATTTCTTCCTATTTTACCTATTTCAAAAAACCTTAAATTTTTTGTTACCGAGTTGGCGAGTACTGGTAGATAGATAGATTTAAATTAAGATTCAACAATTTAAGTGATCAACATCTGTGTGCTGGTATATTGAAAACAATTTCATAAGCAGCAGCAGTATGTACACAAAATAAAAATCGCTCGGAAAAGTCCTCCTTGAAAAAAATGACGCTGTACTCCTATTTTAATTTTAAACACAAATATTTCGAAAAACTGTACGCTACTGGATGAAGAAGTCGAAATTTCTTAATTGAAATTTAGTAACGAAACTATCATGTTGATTGAATATGCTGATTCGGGCCCTAGTTCTCAAAATTCAAAAATTGATTAGGGGCCCCAAGCCTAGTGCACAGTATGTTATGAATTGTTGTTAAAACGCTAAAAGCAGTACATATGTATAAGGGTTTTTAGTTAAAGACCTCAAAATAGCAATTTGTATGTAAAAAACAAACTAAAGCACAACTTTTGTGTCAAAATCCGGGCCCCCCTAAGAAATCCCGGGCCCGGGGGGAATCCCCCCGTTCCTCCCCCCTCTCTACAGGCCTGCCCATAGTACGGCTCCATTTGTTTTTACCTCTTTAGTTGCTTGGATAAAGACACATTTATTAAAGGTTTTGTGAAATTGGTGTAAGAAATGTTTCTTATAAGAACCAAAATGGGGTGTTGGGTTTGTGTGGTAGCCCCATGACCCCATTGACCGATTTGATCTATTCTTACGTATGTTATGCGTCATCAATAGAAATACATTTGTGTGAAATTTGGTTGACATTGGTGCACAAATAAAAAAGTTTTTCATAGAAGAACCTAGTTTGGAGGGTTAGGTTTTTATGGCAGCCCCATGACCTCATGGTCCGATTTCATATATTCTTACATATGTTTTGTGTTAACAATAGAAACACATTTGTGTGAAATTTGGTTGAAATTGGTACACAAATCAAAAAGTGTTTCTTAGAAGAACCTAATTTGGGGAGTTGGGTTTGTATGGCAGCCCCATGCCCATGACCCCACAGCGCCCGCTCTAAGGGGGGGGGGGGGGCAAGCCGGGCGGTCGCCCGGGGCGCCAAATTTTAAGGGCGGCTTTTTGGCTAGCACTCGAATAAAAAAAATTATAAAAGCCATAGAAGGATAAATTCAATATCAATTTCCATTAAGTGGAAAGGAAACCTACAGATGAAATAAAAAGTTGAAAGTTGTGTTTTGAAGATGCAAAGTCCTTGAGAGGCTTTGAAGAGTACACAATTGAGAAGGATTTACTGAGTAAGATTTGCGTAAATTGTACGTCTGTGATGCTAGCCCCCGCCCCAGTTCCGAAGTTATGCGCTATTCAAGTTCTACTTAAAAACAGAAATTGGAGATTTATGTGCTAATTTCGTCCTCCTATTGAATATTGTCTCTTCTTTGGACCAGCATTAAGGATTATATTTGATCTTTCTATGCATGATCCACCTAATTTTTAAATAGAGGACGAAATTATAGAACGTAATTTTATATTTGAGTTTATATGCGGAACATCGCACTATAATTTCCGGAAGTAAGGTGTAAAACTTTATTTTAGTCTATTGAATCGGAGGAGAGCACGTCCCCTGAAAAAAAATTAAACCAACGGAGAAATTTATATTAACCCATTAATGCCTGATGTTACATATATGTAACAGTAAGACATCCTTCGTTTTAAACGGCTGCTAAAGGAATAGGATATCAATTCGGCACTAAAAAGTGTTTTATCCTGTACTGGACACTATTAGCAATGCGTAGAAATCAATTTAGCTGAATTTGATTCACTATTGTGGAAGTTATAGAGGTTTCTTTCTGATGGATTTTTCGATGTTGACGAAAATCGTCACGATGGCAATAGCAGTAGAGGAATTTTATTTTTATATTTAATTGTATGAAAAAAATTGGAAAAAAATTAATCGTATGGCATTACATGGTCTTTTTGAAACAATACAAAAAATAAATGAAATAAATATTGTCCGTAGTTTACGTTTTATAAGTACTTTTATAACACTGTTACATATATGTAACATCCGTCCTGATATGGGGAAAGTGCACTCTTCGTATACGAGGTGTATGAGTATGTACTTTTTTAGTGTTTTATTTTTTTTATTTTATGGAATTTTTACACTATTGACGCGATAGTCCGGATTAATTATAAAAAAAGAAGTCCGGATTTTCCAAAAATCCGGATTAACGAAAATTCCGGATTTTAACAAGAGATTTTTATCTAGGAAAATAGCATAAATAGTCGTCATAAATGTTAAAATTTAAAAGAAAAAATGCTATTATTTAGGTTTTTCCTTAAAATTAGTCATGTCACATGATTTTCTAGACCCTTGTGTCAAGGAGTCAAGGCTTTATTTTCATGAGGCCAAGGATTAGTTATTCTATTTAATTCTGCTAATATAATATTTGAAAGGATATATTTTGAGCTACGAAAGAAGAAATGGTTTCTAATGTATACCAAATTATTGACTAGGAGGAATTATAGGCTCCTTATTTAGTCCTTTCTAGACAAATTGGGCGGATGGACAAATTGACAAAAAAATTGAAACAATAGTTTTATAATTTACTGGCAAATCGTCCATAATGCTCAAAATCTGTATTGTTAACTACTGTAGTTCTATCAACTTTTTTCCTATTCGCAAACTGTCAAATCTATTAGTTCTGTGGATGTTTAAGAAACTTCTCAATAAAACAACAACAACTCCACATGCAAAAACACATATATAATAAAATAAAATAATACAATATTTGACATAATATTTTTGTAAGGCTGCTCAATTTTCGCACACATTTCGTATTATTTCTACGTTATTGTTGCATTATCTACATTCCAAACTTCATATAAAATATTGGCTTTCATATATTTTTCGCTCTATTAAAAAAAATTTACTGAAATGTTTTCTTTTTGAAAAAAAAAAAATCAAAAATATACTTTGAATACACTTTCCCCGTATCATGCCTGATGTTACATATATGTAACACCCTCGAGTACTTCGAGTGCCTGATGTTACATATATGTAACAGTGCCGAGAGCCTGAACCCGGCATCCGGGGAAAAAATTTTTTTCTACAAAATGTGTTTTTAGCCATTTTAAGCCGACGTGGAAAATTTCAGCTCAATCGGTAAGATTTTAGGGTCTCGTCGTTAATGGGTTAATTGAGAAATAATGAGTCGTATACACACTAAACACATAAAAGCTATTAAAACAAACTCTCCTGTGAGAAATGTCATACCCATGCAGGAGTTTTGAAAACTTCTAAAAACCTTTGGCGGCAATTTGACTTCAATTTGCCCAAATCTCCTCGTGGATGGATCCCCTTAGTTGGCTCCAATTGCATTGATTCAACTAGCATTTAAAGGACAAATTTCGAACAAAGTTGTTTGGGTTTCATCAAGATGAGATGAGGGATGGAATCACAGTACATGCTAAATAAGGACTTGGCTTGATTCCCCCGATTTAGCTAGCTCTGAACTTCTTCTTTATAAAAATTCTCAATATGGGCGTAGGCTGGATTTCTTCAAGATATAAACATTTTGTCAACATCATGCCCCTAGCCCGGGATTTTTTTAGTGGGTCGGAGGGTATGTCATTCTCATTAAACTATATGACAACAAAAATATTTTTAGAAAAAGGATTAAAAATTTAAGAAAGGTAAATCCAGAGGTACCTCTGTCCTTTTAACGATAAATGGCGTCTACATGAGTATTAGTCTTGAATACATCACATGACCTTTGTCACAAAATTTATCCCTTGCAGAAGAAATGTTTTTAAATCCATTAATTTCCCAAAGAAAACTTCACGTGAGGAATTCTTTATTCTAACGATAAAACATGGCGGACAGCAAAAACTCTATAAAGTATACATTTAAACCCAGAAGTCATCTAGTGATGAAACACGGACAATATGGGCTTTTTGGCGGCTAAATATTTTCTTCAATTAGGTTGGTTGGGCAACATGATCGGAAACATAGGTGGTTAGGATCCGAGATAGCCGAGACCACCAGACTGAAATCTTTCTTAAAATTGCGATTGAGACCAGGCGCCAACTGAACACCACCAACACGCACATTTGTAGTACTGAAATTTTTATACGTAGAGGATGCATTTTTTATGAGATAGTACAGCAGTAAGAAAAAAATGTATCCTTGATCAACCGCCAGCCAGAGGGAGGGAGGGTTAAGCGCCACTCCCTGCCCTGCCTCCCCAACCTCCTGGGCTACGTCTATGATTCTCAAGATGTCGCATTTATGGAAATAAACCACGCACGTCCCACACTGAATAAATCCAGCAAATTGGAGTTTATCGGCTGCGCAGTCTGCAAGGATGTTATGGGAAACTACTGATCTACTTCAGCGACGTACATACAGTAGGTAATACTGTAAATCTGCCTGGTATATCACCTAAAGGGCGGCAATTTGTCCTCTTGCCCGGGGCGGCGTAAGTGCTAGAGCGGGCACTGTGACCCCATTGTTTGCCGATTCAAACACACAAACTGCCTGCAGCAAAAAAAAAAAAGCATTTGTGCAAAATTTCAGCTTCATAGTTTTTAAATTGGCCGATTAAAACGCGTGGGAACAGACGGATATCACCCCGTCATGTGTAGATCATCATGATCATACATATATATTAAGGTTCTTCCTTAAATGCGTTACAAACTTCATGAGAAAGTTAATATACTTTGTACTTTGTTCAAATGCGTTAACAAAGGTTTTTTTAGGTGGATCCCACAGGGCTTGCACAATATAATTGACAAAATACAATAAAGTGAATCACGTACAAAAAAATTGTTGGCATAATTTTATCATACCGTAGTGTTACGACAAAGCGGTCCAGCCATTTTTTTTGTCTGTAACACGAAGCTTGATCGTTTCACAGTGCTAACGGACCAGTTCACTCATTTCATTGCTTTCTTCGCTAACTCTCTACTTTTCAAAGGAGACGATGTTCCTGTACTAAAAATATTTGAATATGGACTCTCGATACCTTTATAAATATTTTTTTTTTGTATGATCAGGGAGAGAAAGCGCTATATACCTTAATATATGTGGAAACTTGAGAAACTGTTCTTTCTCAGGTTGATAGCATTTCATCATCCATCCATCCAACTAACAGAAGCAATGGATAGTTCGCAATGAAGAAAAACGATTTTTAAGCGAAATAATACTTCGTTGAGGAGTAAATACCTGCCCCGAAACCAGCGCCCGCTCTACCACTTATGCCGCCCCGGACAAGAGGACAATTTTCCGCTCCTTTGGTGTACCATACCAGGCATATTGATAGTAGATAGTATAAGCGCAATTCACCATAGTTCAGCTGGGATTTGTAGAAAGTTTGTTCGTAATTTTAAAATTAAAGCTTAGTGTTGAATTCTAAATTTTTTTTTTCACTGGCGACAAGAAAAAAGATTAATGTGCACTGATTGATTGATTTCCGCGATGACAATTCTCGTGAAATGAAATGTCGAAACGTCAAACACCCGTATAAAGACTTTTGTGCGAGGCTTTTAAGTACCACCAAGTGAATTGGATTTCACAATCGTCAACATTTTGACAATGGGCATTTGCATGAATTTTACGTGAAATGCAGATACATCTACTCTAACTTTTCGCGCTCGGATGTTTTAGTGTCTTCAACGTGTATGATTTGTTTTCATGATATCATCAATATTTATTAAGTAGCATATATCACATAAATGCAATAATAATTACGTGCTACAACTTCGTCTTCTATTTAAAAATTTACCTACAGACCCTATAGCAAGAATTATGGATCATGCAAGCACATGTCTAATAAAAAATGTGAAAATAAGTGGAATAAAACTTTTCAATTGGGGAATGGAATTAGCACATATTGCTGCAATGCATTTCTTAACAAAAAAAAAAAAAAAAAAACAGAGTAGCGCAACAGAGCAAATTGTGGGGCGGGTGCTAGCATCACAGGCGTAAAATTTAGGCATCTAAGCAGTATAGGATTCTAAATGCAAGACTTCATTTCAATCGTGGACTCTTCAAAGCCTGGCAAGAACATTGCATCTTTAAAATGCAATTTTCAAAACAGAAAATAATGATACAGTACATATACATAAAAAAAATTTTCAATGCATTTTTCAATAAAGTAATTGTTGTGCTTCTTTACCTAGAAAACACTAGTCCGCTGTTTCTAAAAAATTGTGCAAAACGTTTGTAAAATGCTTTTTGATGGTATCAATTTCGTTAACGCCTTGCGGCATTTTATTTCGCTGTAGTTTCCATGCTTTATTCTCCTGTAAATTGAAATTGATATTTATTTGTCCTATCGGCATTTAAATTTTTTTTTATTCGAGTATTAGCCAAAAAGTCGCCCTTTAGAGTATTTTTTTTTCAACGCAAAAATACATTTATGGATTTTGGTGCCACTTAATTTGTAATTAAGACTATTTTTCCTAAGATAAAAATGATTGCGATAATCCGGATGTTCTCTTAGATCGAACTCCAGTTTGCAATAATTGATTTAGATTATCGAGTCATGATTGTAATTATTAAATATAAGCAAACAGCAACACAATTGAAGTATTTGTGCAAGCTTTAATGTGACTCACTCTACTATTTCAATCATTCACCAATTTAGGATTGAAAACAGGTGAAGAAACAATCAAGCAAAAAGCATGCCTACATTTGCGCCTTCGTTATTTCTCACGCATTAATGTTCATGAGCAGCTTTCCTAAAAAAATGAACAGTTTCTAAGTCATAATCCAAAAATACCGGCGTACAGAGGGCTGCGCCCGCAATGCGAGGGTTTTTTAGATTTTGGATACACACATAGTGAATAATTTTGCACATCAAAATACAAAAATAGATTTACTATGTATCGTGGTTACATATATTAACTGCATTTATTAGCTGTAACTCCGTTACCATTCCTCCAAACTGGAAAAAAGCGACTGATATGAAATGCACCCATTGAGTTCTTTGATTTGAGTACCCATACGTCGCTGTCCGATAAAAACTAAAAAAAGTCGACTTTTTAAAATCTCTGGGACACCCTGTTAGCTTTGTCCTACCAACGTCTAAGTATTTCGTGCTAAAGACTCTTACGATTCTACACCTTCCTACCAAATTTCATAACGATCAGTTAGTGAACAAATTTTTAAATCTCCGTGACACCCTGTTATCTTTGCCCTACTAACTTCTAAGTATTTCGTGCCAAAGACTGTTACTATTCTACACATTCCTACTAAAATACATGACGATTAGTTAAGCCGTTCGCGAGGTATTTAGTGAACAAATTTGTAAATGTCCGGGACACCCTGTTTTATTTGCCATACCAATTTTTAAGTATTTCATGCCAAAGACTTTTACCATTCTACACATTCCTACCAAATTTCATGACGATCTGTTAAGCCGTTCGCGAGTTATTTAGTGAACAAATTTTCAAATGTCCGGGCACCCTGTTATTTTTGTCCTACCAACTTTTAAGTATTTCGTGCCAAAGACTGTTACGATTCTACACATTCCTACGAAATTTCAAGACGATCGGTTTAGCCGTTCGCGAGTTATTTAGTGAACAGACGGACGGACAGACGGACAGACGGACGGACAAAATCGATTTCATAAGGGTTTTTTGAAAAATCTAAAAAACCCTAAAAATGGCAGAAAAACAGCAAAAATTTTGGGGTTTTTTGCGACTCGGATTTCTCATATAAAATCACGTGGATTTATTTTCGCCGTAATCATTTCATTTTCGTAAACGTATTATAATTGAAAGTGGGTTACTCGTTTAAATCTTTCGTTTTGTCAAATGTGAAATAAAAAAAAATTATTACAAAAGAAAAAGCAATTAGATCCGATGCAGCTTGTTCATAGACCAACCAATCACCGAAAAGATAGAAGGCTGATAAATGAATTGGTATTGCCATGTTCAAAGGTGTCGCCTGAGAACCCTGCAAAAAAGGCCATATCAACGGAAGTTCCATTGACCCAAGGCTAGATAGAGCTGCTTGTAGAAATAGGCTGAGACATTACCGCCAGATCGGGCAATGTGTCTTTAACGCGACGCAATACAGTGGCATAAATAACGAGGCAGAGATGAAGATGATTTAAGGAAAAAACATTTATTAAATCAGGAGAAGCTGTTTCATATCACTTACAAAAAATGCATCAAACATGATGCATTTAATCATACTTCTACATATCGTTATTATATTTTCAGCTTTATGACTTCATGGCTTTTAAAAATTCGTAGAGTGGAAAACGTACCAGCTCAGGATAATGGATTGAAATGAACAATTATTTTTTTATTGTTTCACTTGCGGATGACTACCTTGAAACAAATACTTAATTGCAATATGTTTGCTTATTGAATTTTCAGATAATGTGGACGAATGTGGTTTCATTTAAAATTTAATTGAATCTCAAATCACCGTGTCATTAGATAGTTGAGATAGCCAATCACTCTATACAAAAGTTATATTAAGCATTGATAGGAAATTAAAAATATGATTAGTTGTCTTATGAAAAGTTAAGTTAAGTTATCGCGGCAAGTTATAATTTAATGGTTAATTTCATTCATAATTAGTGTACTCTTGGATATGAAAGTCAAGGGATGCAGAATTAAATAAATAAAAGTTGAGAGCTCTACCAATATGTTTTACATTGTCCTTAAACGAACAGAAGATCTATAGAAATTTAAATGCACAATTCAATAACAAAGAAACTTCTCACGAAAATACCGGTAAATTGCTTAAATCACATCAAATAAACATTCATAAGCGTGACCACTGTATTCATTAAGATGACAACAATTTTAAAAATGTCCAACAACACCAAAAAAAAATCAACATCAGCCGCATCCGCCAAGTTCAAGTTCATCACAACGTTTCTGCACCATTAAATCATTATCAACATTTTAATTCTTACAATTTTCTAACAGATGCCACGGCATTTTTAAGTGATTCGTCTTCTGATTTATTATATTTTCAGGGTTGAAATTAATTATGATTTGAAAAATTTAGCATAGAATCGCAATAAAGTGCGATGAAAGGATTCAATCAACTGCCGAAGGCTGCCAGAATAATATTAGATGCATCAATTTCAACTAATATTATTGTGGACCGTGACGAATGTGAAAATATTTAATTATATAAAAAATATAATAATAAAATCAATAACAAACACATATTCATCAAAGTCACCGCTATTAGTGATGGCGGCATTCATTAGATGCAAGAACAAAAGACATCGAAATATGAAACGGTCCATATTTTCGTGGTATTTCAGGCGACAGTTGGTTGTGTTGTTATGATAAAGAGATTTATGCGGCCGGCCCAGTATGTTTCCACGCGGCTAATATATGTTGTTGTTTGTTCCCAAACGCAGTAGCGAAAAATTATCGTATTCATTTATTGCCTGATAATAGTTACCTCGATCATTATCCGCGGCCACGATCCAATGATGAAAGCCGCACGCAAATAACGGGGACGGATGCTGTCTATTGAAAAGTTAAGGTTTCCGTAAATATGAAAAAAAAAGAAGAAAATGACACAATCTATTTTTTCTTAGAGGTGTACCTGCTTTGAGTCGAAGGCTTCGTCCACTTTAAAATTCATTAATGTTAAGCCTATTGGAAAGTTTAATGCGCGATTTCTAACGCCCCCAAAAATTGGCTAATTATTCTATGACGAAACTAATCAGTCGCATATGCCAATAAGGCTTGATGTCATCTCATTAATATTGCTAAATCGAATGGACATGAATTATGATCTAACGGAAATTTCTCGGACATTCATTATAAACTGTAACGGTGTTTTATTGGTGTTTTTAATGCGTATAAGTACCTTGAATTGTTGTCGGCGTTTTTTTTTTAATAATTGGAATAATTAGCAAATGTTGCCAAAAAATAATATGAATAAGACGGTTTCTAGAAACGATTTGTATTCGTGTTTCTTTTTGTCATGAAGTGCGGCGGTTAGGGTAACAACATTGAGTAACATCAACAACCTACGTAGTATGGTTACCTTGTTTTGTATATGCTACTTGACGATTGGACAACTATAACCTTACTGGATGACGAAGAACAAGATTTTGATAGATTGGGTGAGAACTCAACGTTAAACATTGAATCGAAATTTAAGGAATAGCGAATAAATGAGTTTGTTAGCTTTTGGAAAAAGAGGTTATATTAATTGATATAATGTACCTACATTGTCATAACAAAAATCTTTTAGTTTTGTAGCTACAAAACAACGAAGTACTCGTTTCATTCCGGTGAAAAAAAAAACGAAATATTCAACTTAATTATCTTCAACTTTCTGTAACGTTTTTTTCCGATTCGTTAATCAATCTTTAATATTTTACAATGGTCTGAATTCCATCATAATACTTTAGCAATCGAATCCTCTCCATAAATTCTTTTGACTATGGCATAAGACTTTTCCAAGCCAAACACACTGATTAATATTTTTCTTCAAAACATTTCCGCTCTCTTGCAATTTTGTTGCAGAAAATACATTAACCTTTAAGCAAATAGCATGCAATAAAAAAGCACAGCATCTAGTAACAAATCTCAAAAAATCTTCTTTCAGTTATTTGTATCTATTTTACATACATATCAATTTCAGATCAAATATTCACCTTCTAGAAAAAGATCGCTCAAAGCTAAGACCATTTGATTAAATTAGCACAAAAAAGATACATTTGCTAAACTATGTTTAAAAAAAGCTACATTGATTTGTTTTTTATTGGTGAGCTATTTTTCTGATTTTAATGTCGAGATAAATAAAGAAAATACCATCTGGTAGATTTAATTTATTGTACACTTTTTTTTCAGATTCAGTTATTTTGATGAAAGATTACATTTATTATGTGTACGAGTACTGCTCGCTTTTGAAATTTAGTTTGATTTTAAATTATGAGATAAATTAGAAGTAATAAGGAAGATATGTACATAATTGTATTTAATTTATTACGTTTCACCTGTAATTTACAAGTCATTGCCTATTTGCTAGTACGTTGTTATGATCTCCAACTATAATATTATTACTCGTATTCCTGAGAATTCAAGTACGTATCGTTAAATAACCGTAAAAAAAGTGCTGGTTGAATTAAGGGTTCCAAGAAAAGCTGAAGATGGAGCGTAATGGTTCGACTCATGCACGATGTCGATAATAAATTGTTTCAGAATTTTGGATAAAAATTGTAAAAAAGCATCTTGCTATAGGATACTTTTGCAATGAAAAGAATGAAAGTTAACGCGGTTCTGACTTTTTTTAATTAATAAAATTCAATTTAAATCTTAATTATTCTTTTCAGCTCTAGTTTGGCTAAAAGAGGATTCAAACTATAGACAAGATTTACTAAATCCTAGATTTAGTTAACAGTTGTACCATATTGTACTGCAATTTTAATAATGTAATAAAGTACATTCTACGATGCATTAAATTAAATTTTTAGGCAATTTAGGAGAAAAAGTTGTTCTGTGTGGCGATTTTAATGCTAAACACAGGTTTTGGAACTGCATGAATTCAAACCGGGCGGGAAAAAGATTATATGAGTTAGCCTTTCAAAAAAACATTCTTATACATCCTCCATCTGAACCAACCTTCCTAAATGTTAAAGGTTATGATTCCATTCTTGACCTAGTCCTTAGCAAAGGATCAATTAACATATCTCAACCACACACTATTAAACAGTTGTCATCACCTCATCTACCTGTATTATTTTTTCTTAAGATGGGCTCTGGGATTAATCTTAACTTTGAAAATGCTTTGCTAGAACGTGTTAACTGGCTCAAATTTAAAAGGCACCTAAACCAGAAAATTGATCTGCGGTCTCAAGACCTTTCGTCAATTGAATTGCCTCTTCAAATAGACACCGCACTGAATGAGTTCTACACTAATATTAACTCTGCTCTTAACTTTGCGACAACTAGAGTTGAAAAAACTCCAGTAAATCGCCAAATTATAGATAATAATTTGAGAGCGCTTATACAAACTCGAAATTATCTTCGCCGCAGATGGCAACGTTCACGCGATCCTTCAACAAAAACGATCGTTAACAAAATTTCAAAAATGATACAACTTCAAGTTTTTATTAAGCGCAACGAGAAATGATATGCTACAACGTATTCCGAAAAATAATAAGACCCTATGGAAGTTAAACAAAATCTTCCGTCGTAGCAAGCCCATGCCTCCTTTATTTGCCCATGATAAGTCCCTGGTGTTTGATGGCAAAGAGAAAGCGGAAATGATAGCCAACATTTTTCAGGAATCCCATAAGATATCATCCCACTTGGGTAACCCCATACACAACCAAATAGTTGCGGACAAGTTAAAGCTTCTAGCATCCTCTTCGAGCGATTTTCATGCTACTTACCTATCATCTCCAAGAGAGATGAGTAAAATATTAAAATCATTAAATTCAAAAAAGGCTCCCGGTATCGATAAAATATCAAATATTATTCTTAAAAATCTTCCAAAAAAGGGGATCATCCACCTTAACTTCTTGGTCAATGCATGCATGTCCATTTCTTACTTCCCAGTTTCTTGGAAACAAGCTAATGTGGTTCCTATTAGAAAATCCGGAAAAGATCCAAGATACCCCCAGAACTACAGACCAATTAGTTTACTTCCTTGTATGAGCAAAATTATGGAAAAGGTACTATTGTCCCGCTTAAACGAAGAAACAGAATGGCTGAAAATTATACCTACCGTACATCAAACAGTCCGACTTTACAAATTCATCAAAGAGTCATTTGCTAATAAAGAATCCGTAGGTGCAGTAGTGCTCGACATCGAAAAAGCTTTCGATTCTGTTTGGCACGACGGACTGTTACATAAGCTTCAGAGTTTCGGCATCCCAACATACTTAACTAAAAGCATTCAATCATTTTTAGCAAACAGGACCTTCTATGTGGAAGTTGGAAAAGCTCAGTCCACCATTAAGACGATTCCATCCGGTGTTCCTCAAGGATCTTGCCTTAGTCCTGTGCTATTTAATCTTTTTATTGCGGATCTACCAAAAACCAGTAACTGTCAAATTGCATGCTTTGCCGACGATATATGCATATACTGCAATAGCGATAACCCCAACGACATTAGTTCGAAGTTAGAGCTGCAATTAGAATTATTGTATCAATTTTATTATAGGTGGAAGATTAAAATAAACACTGCAAAACCCCAAGCCATCTTCTTCTCAAGAAAAAGAGAAAAAAAAACTTTCCTGGGTCTCCCCTGAATTTTATCTGTGATAGTATCAAATGGAGCAATGAACTCACTTACCTCGGACTAGTTTCGACAGAAAATTAACAGGTTCACTACACATTGAGAAAACAAAAGAAAAAATTATGAAGTCGTTTTGTTCACTTTGTCCATTGCTGAATAAAAAATCGAAGCTCTCCTTGGAAAATAAATTGTTAATTTATAAGATGGTTATTCAGCCGATAGCTACCTATGGAGCCGCTTTTCCAAAACTGTTAAAAGCAAAATTCAGATAACACAGAACCAAATCCTTAAGCATATTGCCAAAAAACCATTTTTCTACTCAACTGAGAAGTTGCACAACGAAACAAAAATTACGCCCTTAAATAAAATAGCATCTAAGAGCACTTCGAAATTTCTGGCAAGATGCCCAATTATTAATAATAACATCATTAAAGCATTAGCGGTCGGTTAACGCTACTCTAGATTAAGGTTAGATTTAATACATAGGTTAAGTTTTAGATATACTTTTTTTTCTTATGGTAAGGTTTTCATTAGTTTTCCTTACAAGTAATCTACTTTGTTTAACTTAATTAAGATAATTGGATTATCCTAATTACACTTAAACTTAGAGTTAAGGCTGAGCCAGGTATCTATGTAAGAGTATTAACTTGTAAAACATAAAATTACACCAGAAATAAAATTGAATTGAATTGAAATTGAATTTAATGACATACGATTTAATCTATTAGGCGAGTTTGGACTCGATTAACTTAGTACTTTTAGTAGATCCTGTCAAAGCGTGAATTCCCTCTAATAGCCCATACAGACTACCAACAAATCCTGATGTAGATTAAACTTAATCTAGTCAAATCCCTGGATACTAGATCGAATCGTATGTCACTAAATTAAAAACGCATCGTCGAATGTACTTGCATTATTCAAACTGCAGTACACGTTACTTACAGCACACACTCAAAGGTAAAATGTTTTTTTTTTCAGTAGATTTTAATGTTATATGGAGTTCCATCTCTATTCCAATTACATACTTACTTTATGGTAATACATTCGCACGGCGTTTCCCCCTTTCCCATTTATCTCTGGAGAAGTTCAACCATGAATTTGATTTCGGTCGATTTAGTTCGCCTCGGCCGTGGACAGGCTTATGACTGCTGGTTAATTTGGGCAGGATCATCAAAAGTGTTGTGAATTTCAGATCTACGGAAATCACACTAGTCTAAGATCAACGACTGCTGCAAGCCAATATGTGAGGCCACTCCTCAAGGTGGTGTCATTTCGCCGCTTCTCTTGGTTTTTTTTTTTTTGATAAATATGATTTTATAAATTCTCCCGTATAATTATTCAAATTTAAACTTTCTCTCGAAAAATAAAAAAATAAAACATTTGGAACTTCAAGCTAAAACATAAAATTTTCGTTACTCTTGCTCATTTAAGGACTTCTGGATTATATTCTGTCAATTTTCCCTGGTGAAAAAATAGGAACTGAGTAATTTGGGAAACGTTACGCCACTGGTTTCTAGGGAGCTTCTCGAGCGCTAAGGGTTAAAGCGTTTGTTTTTTCACTTCACAAACAAAAAAGTTTAAATACTATTTTTTATTAAAATCATTTGTTTTATCAATAGTTTTTTAATTAAAAGAAAAAACAGACAAAAAGTGTGAAGCATATGAATATTGTAGAAACATTAAGATAGCTAATTTACCTGTCATTTTTTAAATGAAGTTCCGTTACCCAAAACTACATGGGATGCTGAAAAAGACACAATTATTATCAACTTAGATCTCGCCCAATAATAATGTTATCTTTAATATAAAAAAAAAAACAGATTTATATGAAAATTGCTTTGGGAATCTTTTTGTACATTGTAATGTTTTACATGTAATGTAATTAATTAATTTAAAATTGTTTAATAGTTTTAATAAAAAAATTATCAATACTATCAAGCGCTTTTTTAAAAGAATTATCTTAATTTGTTACTCTTATTGAATATAATTTAAATTGTATATTTGATTAAAAAGCATGTACATACATACATAATTAAATTTTCTACAGTCTCCACATGACCCCATGCATGTGTCAGTGTTGAACCTAACACTAGACAGTAACGTGAAGTTCAACAGTGAAAAAGGCACTGAAATGGTAATCACACGGTGATGATAAGTAAGCACAAACCATGACCTTGTCTATTGCATAATATAAAACAAAACATCAGCATTTTATTGCGGACTATTCTGCTATTTCCTAGACTCAAACACTTGAATAAATGCCTCCACCGGGTACATAATGATTCCGCATTAAAGTCGAAGTTCATGTTTCTTGAAGATCTACTTTGCTAATTGGCCCGAACGCAAAAGCACTGTTTTAAAAAAATGATTTATCGCGTTAGAGTGTGACTGTCTGATCTTACGAACAGTAAACATTTTAATTACAACCATCAAGACCTAGTTCCTTGCTGCCGGCTAATGCTAAGTCATCGATATATACGGCACGCTAAAGATGCTGGAATGCCTATTGATCGGGGCAACGTATAGAGCTATCAATGGCTCTGTGATGAATAGACTATGGGCAAGGTCTTGTGTCACGGTGAATAGAAACTATATGGGCAACAAGTGCGTAAAGGGCAAACATCTTGGCGTTTATGGTGCAATAATGAGTATAAATTGCACCAAGGCGGCTATTATAGACTCTAATAGTTGTGCAATCAAATTTGTTAGAAACCACCAAAACCATAAAAAAAATTCCTAGATGTTTGCAGTATGTCTGTAAAGTTCTTTTTTTTACTATCGTGAACTATTAATTGGCATTAAACCGCATTTCTTATAAGTCGCATAGTGATTTTTATTATTGAGTATTATTATTTTTTTTTAAATGACGCAAAGAAACAATTTTTATAACATTCTTTTGATAAAAAGTTCCGAATATTCCAAAATCGTGACTAAGTGGTAATGCTATCATTTATTGATTAAAATATTTTTAAACCTGTGATGGTTTATTATTTTTTTTTTACTAACAATTTGCTTCTCATCAAAAGACTTGAAATTAAAACTGTCAATAAAATTGTAGGTATTCGATTGGGCTCACGTTTTGTTCTGTTTTGATGATGGGTGGCAAAGCACGTGTTGAGACGATGGCCTTGACTTTATTAAGTCAGTGTTTATTTTTGAGTTTCTTTCGATTGCTAAATAGGAATTAAAGATTAAACAGATTGAGATAACTACTATTCAGTTCTCCATCATTACAAATTATTATTCAGCTTGTAGCTTATTACATTATTTGTGGTATCAGTTAATTGACTCTAATAAATTAGCTTATTCCTCCTTGCCACACTCTACCGCTCTATGGCGTCGCGCTGCTAGGCCTGCGATATAGGCACAATATTTTAGTTATCAGGTTATCACTATATGTATGTGTCTACATTACATAGTATCGAGCGAATATGGAGGAACATGATATTGACAATATGAGTGTAGGTACTATCAAAAAATAAATGCTGCCTATCTTGCTATTTAATAATTGAACGGACAACTTTCATGAAATCTTCATTTTCAATTTGGCCACTGGTCTGCTCTTTTTGATCCTGCTGACTGGGTAGGAGCGGTGCTGCTAGCTCTGTCATCCCAAATACTTAATGCGCTTAACAACATATTTCGACAATTTTTAAAAAGTCTAACACTTTATTCAACTTCAACTCCTGCCAAGAGGACGGTGATGAATTTACAATTGCCCAGCAATGTTATGTTTTTGGATAACCTTACAGCAACCGCTACCATACATAAGTATCGACAAAAAATAGCCTACGTTCAATCATCCATCTTAAAAAATAGTTGCAATTAAAATAACCGAACATTTTATAAAACAGCAAATTAAGAAGAGGTGTAGCGTAAAAGTTCACTAAAAGATAGTAAAATGTTTGCGTTCAGCCTTGTTTCGAAAACCAAACCAATTTATCATTAGACGCTTTAGTTCTTTTTATCTAATATCTAATCTAAATCTTAAAAGAAAATCAAAGTTTACCGTTTTATTCATGTATTCTACTATGTATTGCCTTGAAATCATACTCTGAAGTCCATTGTCTCCACTAGTCGACGTGATGTTTCCAAATCAATCAACATTGTCATCTGTTTTTCTTGCCTGGTATGCATCTCGACAAATGACAGTCTTGATGAGAAAACAAAAAGACGCAATTCAACAATCTCAGGTCATTTCAGGTCGTATCGATGGTAACCAGTTTGCTTCTTTTTTCTGTAGCCAGTGGCAG
Organism: Microchrysa polita; assembly: GCA_949715475.1. Classification (NCBI taxonomy): domain Eukaryota; kingdom Metazoa; phylum Arthropoda; class Insecta; order Diptera; family Stratiomyidae; genus Microchrysa; species Microchrysa polita. The sequence goes on from OX454419.1 coordinate 76,476,696, forward strand.
TGATGTCTCAACAAGGAAGTGTGTAATATGTCAGTCCAAATGGATCTGGAATTTGGCAAAAGTAGACATACCTATTTCTTTGCGAATTATTGCTATTAAAAGCACGCAAGTCGCAAGCTTTGAGAACAAGTTCAACTGTTTCCGAAAATTATAGTTTGGTAACGTTTCTTGTATCTTGTAAATATCATCAACAACATCTTTTATCGTTTTATGCCTCCTCAAGGTCGTTAGATATTAAGTTGGCATGATCAATTAATTTAAGCCAACAAATTAGATGCTGACGATGATGATACCGCTGAAGTTATATGTTAGAAGCTCAAGCAATGACATTTTTAACTCGTAGCACCCTATACGCAGACTTGAAACAATCCAGAAATTACCATTTAATTTAAACTATAGAAATACCTACTCATGAACTCATGATACAAGTTTACAAGGTGGCTTAAAAGTTATAAAGCAATTTCTATCTGTAGCTAAATGAATGGTTTTAATTTTTTATTATACATAAGTTCAAAGCTTACAAGCAAGAACATATTTATTTTTAAATTGAAATAAAACATCTCTTAAATGTCTTCCGGGTTGCACTTGACACGAATAAGCTCTTTCGACAACACTGCAGCTCTCAAAGTCTCTGAATTTATTGCAGGGAAAAGGCTATTTTTTATTTCTGCACGAATATTTTGCTGGAGTAACTGTTTTGGTATTCATCGACATCCAAGAAAAAAAACGAGACCATGCTCTTATTGTGCGAATAACATCAGACCAGACCTAGAAAGCACGCAAAAGTCAAAATATTCAATTTGAAGCTTTTTTGTAGGGATGAAAAGGGAAGATGCTCGGATCCGGCACACCTTTCATATCTTATAAGGGTATCCATCAGCTACTATTTGACACTAATTTGAAGATTTACGTAATACATATTTTATCAAAAGATATGGCTGAATATAGTTTTGCAGGAGAGGTAGAGGTAGTGGTAGTCACACCTATTCCAATTTCCACCAACTTCAAGGATATGTCACAATTAGTCACTGATCAAAATTTCATGTAGGTAGCGATATTCTGTCAAAAGTTATGGCTGAACTAAACTAAAATATCAAAATATCAAGGAGTAGTACTTTTTATGGGAGGTAGTGGAACCCTAGATCCGATTTGGCCCATTTTCAATACCGTTTAAGATCTTATCAGAACAAATGTCTGACCAAAATTTCAAACCGCTGCTGCAACATTTAAATGATGTTAGATATCGTAATTAGTATAAAAAAACGTTTGTGATTTGAATTTAATCGCAATTTTGTGACCACCCTGTACAAATAGATACATGCAGGTAAAATAACTGCCAAAGAACAAATTAAAAAAATTCTACCATTGTATAAATTACGGGTGGGATTTTCACGCCAACTTTTCTTGATAGTTTTTGCATTTAATCCATAGTATCAAGTTTTTTATATCCTGATGCTGGCTTAACCTTCGGGCGGGCGCAATGCATCTCACAGATTAAGTGGCCAGTTTTTGTTGCGCCAATCAGCGATACGAAAAGGGAGAGATATAAAACTCACAGTAGCTTAATCTTTATCGATCAACTATCCAAAGCAGTTTTCAGTTTCTATCTACCATAATGTCTGAGGGGCGGGAGGGGATGAAATAATCTCTCAGATGTATTGCGCCCGATTGTGTTATTTTTTCCTTTTCTATGAAAATTTCCACATGTTATACTCTTCACATTGCGTAATAACGTAATAATAACGACTTTTAGGTTCACCAAATCGTTCAATAGTGTGTTTTTAGTAAAATAAGCTCACATTTTTTTAACGGTCGATTTGTTGGAGTTTTTTTTTTAAATATTGAAGCTATTGAAAGCGGAATATTCTTAGAAAATTTAAATTGTGAAGGGTATCAAACTTTGTGAGACAATTTTTGTTTCTAAAATTACGTAGAACTGTTTCAAAAAGACAATGCAACAATAAATAAGAGTCTAAAATATACAGAAACTTAGTTTTATCCCTTTTTCTGCACTTAATCTGTCAGATGCATTGCGCCCGATCGTGTTAGGATTAGTATTGCGCCCGCCGGAAGGTTAATCGATAAAATACAAATTTATAAATATGATAATAATTTTCAAAAACGATAGTTTATTTGTCCGCGAAGATTCAATCACAGATTTGTGAGAAAGATTAATGTTTTTAGTGATTGTCTATGAGAACAATAAACGCTGTAAGAAAAAGAATACGTATAGATAATAAATTCTTGTTTTGCTGGTCTGCGAAATCTATCCCAAGACCCAAAGTTTCATCGATTCTTCTAATTAGCAACCAACTGAATATACAATGTTTGAAATAACCGCTTAATGGGTTCTGGTAAAATTTAATTTATTCATAGTTAAAACTTCTTCGATTGTCTTTTTAATTACTACATACATAGACAAAGATAAGCATATAAACCTGTAAAAAGTGCGAAACTCTAGATAATAATTAAAATAAAATGAGACCCAGCCAAAAAGAGATGTGTTGGAAACATCTTCATGTTCTTTATGTACATACTTGATCATCTGATCTGAATGCCTTTCCGTAGTGATTGACCCTATTTCGAAATCCATCATAAACTCTACTCGATGTGGCAGACAATAGTGAGCTTTGTACCTACGACCTTGTACTTCGAAAGCAAATGTGCACCAACCCGTCTTATCTACTGGACTAGTTATTTACAAGTTATGTTTTCTACAAAAAAGGATAATAAAAAACTCATCATTAAATTGAAACTCACGTCAGTCGCGTGTGCTACTTTATTGAACGTTGAATGTTTGATAATTAAAAAGATATCAAAACTAGTGATTTATTAAAAATAATATTCAAATCAGTTTTTTCCACTGCCTTACTTAAATTGTTTTGGAATCGGTGTCATTCATTTCAAGATCGTTTAACAATTAAGTGAATGTAATTTATAAAAAAAATGCAATATTTGAGCAAATTATTTGGCATTGTAGGGTCATCTAAAGCCAAGTCAATGAACTCAAAAAGGCAGAGAAAGGTTGCTTATTTGGTGATAGATAAAAGTGGTTCGTTACGATTACCTTATACACGTTACCTACAAGTGTGAACACATCAGCTATGAAACTGCGATCAATGATAATATATTATGAATCGCATCATCCTCACTATTTAAGTGACATATTTGTACCTTATATTAAATCGTTATCACAATACCATTTTGCGTGCGTCCTTCAAAATTCCGCAAAATGCTAATGTGCGCTGAACGAAAGTCGAACGAAGAATTTACCCGTCGAATTCCTTTGCCCAATTTCGATCGCTAAATTTATGAACTCAGTAGCTGTCGTAGTGCAATTGCATTCTTAACATTATATTAATTGATTGATACTGTATTGCCTTGGGCAAGGACGTTTACTCACCGCTATTTGACGATTCATGATTTTACTCATATAAACAACCCAGTTTAAAAGTGATGCAGTTCTTATCACGTTTCAATGAGAGTGTCGCTGGTATACTATACCTATGCATGACAATATCTCTACCATGTGAATAAAAGTACACAATATTGTTGTCTCCAATATACAAAAAGGTATACATACAAGCATTTTTCATCTGGAAGGTGTGGTAATTTTACGACTAGTCAGTACGCATAGCACGTACGTTGTATTTTCGGACGAGTCGCGGAATTCGTGAATATTGATTACGTTTTTTACTGATGATTATTGCTTATGCTGAAACAATAATAATATCGGCATCATCGCAAGTTATCAAATTATTATAAGACCAGAGTGTGTTTTCAGTTTCAACTTTTTTTTTTATTGGTCAATTCCATTGATGTGAATTTATCTGCTAAAATAAGGTACTATTTAATCTGCGTGAATAACTAGTCTTAAGTGATATAAAAATGTTTTACTTTCACATCACCTACTGTTACTGAATTTCCCCAATTATGCGTGCTAAACTAGACAAAGCATTCTAGTAGTCAATGCACGAAACGAAAATATTGGGCCTTGCCTTGGTGTTGGCGTACCAAAGGAACCTTTTGGTTCGTCTTTGTGCTTTTCGATTAATGATTATGCATTCACTTGCGTTACTCAATACTACTCATGACTCGTATTACGGATGACTAATAGTTCTTGAAGTCGGCGGGTATTCTTGAGCTGACTCAGCCAACATAAAATGCCGAATCATTTATAAAGTAAAAATTGGGTCAAGACGCCGAGAATTGGAGCTACTCGTAATTGATCAGGTTACTATAGAGTGGATCACGGAGCGTACTGAGGTTCTAAAGTGGCTTTATATGATGAAGCCGGATATTAAATTTGTAATTCCATCATGATTCTTGGCAAACAGTCGTGGAAAATGGTCTTTCCAAGTAATCGATCTAGGTACGACGTCAATTTGAATCGTTTAGTGGTTAAACAAGAATTTTATTATACTTACTGTTTGCATTGCATTGAACTCTGGTAGTGGACTTGAATAACAAAGTAGTTTGTAAATGTAAACACTATTGTGCGTAATTAGTCAGACTGAATTCCCGGGGAGAATTTCGCTTTCGTTTGTGTTTAGCCGTGCCATTACTGATGAGATCCGTATTGTTTTAATGAGAGGCAAGTCAATGAAAATCACTTTTAGTACATTGACATGTTCTATTCATATTATAGAATATGAATAGAGTAGTGACGTTCGTGTCGTGCTCTGTGGCCCTGATCGTTCGGTCGCCGCTCTATGAAATAGACACTCATAGAGAAACGAGTTTCCAAACCCGGCACGACTCGTCGCAAGTTTATTATTCAATAGAAGATGATAAGAAATATTCTTATCGTAAAATAATAAACTCTCAATGCGACTAGGAAGTGGTATGGCTGACAACCGTATCACACTCCGAATTTAAATTGTCTTTGTAACGTTGATGACTACACACGGTAGTCATCAACGCACCATGCTCCACTAGGAGTTACGGTAATCGAGAGAGAGTGACGTTCGATCAGATAAATATTTTTTTTTAGATGGCTTCTGAAGAAAAGAAAATGTGTAATTTGGTAGATTTCTGGTTCACTTTGTTTGGGAGCTACCCTTAGTTTTGATCCGATCGACATAATTTTTGGTGGAGAGTATAGGGGGCAGTTTCTAGGCAAATTTTATTTGTCTAGCATAATTTATTTTTGGTATAAATCAAATACATTCAATTGGCAGCATCAGCACCAGTCCTTATCACGCTACCTTTACTACACGGAGCTTCAATGAAACCGAGCCACACGGTAAGCGCGAACACTAATCAAAACAGGCATTGTGTTTGTTGCGTGAGTTAACGGTACTTCAGATAAAAATCATAGTCATTTGAATTGCCATTACATGCACTTTCTGTAGATATAACTTTCACAGTTGTAAGTTTCATACTTTTTGAGAAGATATTTTCGAAAAACACAAACACCCCTCCCCCTTAACGTGACGCTCAAATTAGTGTAACTTTTCAGTGCCTATAGAAGGGAGGATGTGCAACAATTTGGCTGCGAAACTTTCCTCCTCTTTGGATGTTTGGGTCTAGAGCTAATTGCCCTATTTAATTTGCTTTATATAGAATTTGCTAAGAAAAAAAACGAAAGTGTTACGGCAGTAACCTGGTTTGTCTATGTATTTAGTTCTTTTTAACGAAATATGAGAAACTAGCTAAAAGGAATTGGAAAGCTTTACAGCGTCATTTTTTTGTTCTGTATATGCAGGAGCGGTTACATCTAATTCAAGGTGAATCTATTATCTTATAAAGGGTGTTTTTTTTATGAATGATAGAACTTTAAATTAAAAAAAAAACACGAAATATTACGTTTGAATCAAACTTTTTTTTTATCTATTTCAATATACTATGACACATTATAATGTTTAGACTCATGCCTGAAGAACGCTTCCAAATTATTAAAATTTGCTTCGAAAGTCAGTCGTCGATTCGCGCAACTTATAGACGACTTTTTATGGTATACATAATCGTCCATCTGAGCAAGCCATCCGTCGAATTGTGAATAGATTTCGTACCACGTATTCTCTAAGTGATGCAATAACACGAACACGTCGAAGAAACCATAAAAAAAATCAACCATCATTAAAATATAAATGTGTAAGTTGATTTCAAGAAATGGGCCTGTCAATTGCTCTCCTTAAAGATCGTGCAATTTAACACCTCTCGATTATTTCCTGTGGGGTTACGCTAAATCACAGGTTTATTCTGATAAACCAGCAACAATTGACACCTTGGGGGCCTACATTGTTCGCGTTATTGGTGACATACGGCCAGAAGTACTCGACAAAGTGGTCCAAGACGTCAAGAATGTGCTTCGTCAAGAACAGCCGCAGTGGCCATATGCCTGAAATCGTTTTGTCATACATTTATCATTCCAATAATAAAAAAATGACTTAAAGTTGATATTTTGTGTTTTTTTTTTCAATTTGAAGTTCTATCATTTAAAAAAAAAACACTCTACATATATATATTGTTTTTGTTACGCTGATATTATGAAATACCTAAAACGAGCCACCGGAGGTGGAGGATATTTTTATATGCAAATTATGATTTTGCATGAGAAGTCACGATTTTCGATGACTTTCACAAAAAGAGCGATAACAAGGTAACGGTAAAAAAAAATCCGTTTGTATTGGCAATTTTCTTGCTGAAACAAGTTGCGCTATCAACCCTTACAGTATTGACCACCTAATGCGGGACACCCATATGATCAGCATGACGTGGGAAGTCGATTGGTGCATGTCCGTCTGTATGTCTGTTGCGACGCGTTTTACTCGGCCAGCTATGAAGCTGCAATTTTTCACAAATGCTTCTTTTTGCTGCAGGCAGTTTGTATGTTTGAATCGGTAAAATCAGACCATGGGGTCTTGGGCCGCCAAATTAGCTTCTTATAAGAAAAACTTTTTTATTTGTGCACTAATATCAACTAAATTTCACACAAATGTATTTCTATCTATAATAGAAAACATATGTAAGAATAGCTTAAATCGGACCATGGGGTCATGAGGCTGCCATACAAACCAAACCCCCCATTTTGGTTCTTCTATAAGAAACATTTTTTATACCAATTTCACAAAACCTTGTCGACGCAAAGGAACTTTTGTGAAGACGGAAGGAAAAGAATGGGGAGGGGGGATTAAGTACAAGTCGTAGGTACGCCCGAAATAACTTTTAGCCCGAGGAAAGCGAAGGGTATCCAAATTTCGGCCGCGCCCGTAATTAGCCTCGGTCTCGTTTAAACTGAATTTAGATTTGCAATTCCAATCCAAAATATACATTGATCTACTTTCGAGAAGAATAATAACAATTGATTAAAAATGGGCTAAACAACCACATTTGGCTGAGAAACATGACGTTTGTCCAAAAAGCCAAATTGCTTTAAAATGTTTGATATAATTTTCCTAAATATTTTAGTGCTCATAACTGTGCTCGTTAACTTCAAACCGCATCTTCAAAAGGGCCGGAGTCGGAGCGGGCAGATATTATTCTTTACGAACACTTTCTTATGCACATATTTAGCGAATCATGCTTCTAAACAAAGTAGGTAAACTAAGGTGTTCAATTCCCAAAATTTGCATTTTTGCCCTTCATGAAATTTCCCAGAAAAATCCCGTCTAATTTTAATCAAGAATATTCCAAATAAGTTTTGTTAAGCAAATAAAAAAAAAAAAAAAAACAAAAAAAATTTCTTAAACATTTTCAGATAAGCTAATCAATTTGGCTAACATTCTTTTCGGGGTCGCGCTGAAAAAGTGTGGCACCAAATCCATGCTTCGACGCATCGCAGTGCATTTCTGTTTCGTACTTTGGATTGTAATGCTAATGCCCTAAACATTTTAATTTTGAAAGTGGCGTAAGTCACATGGATATCAAAATAAAGATTTTGAAGTTGTTGTTAAGCAGAAAAATTGAAAGGAACCGTCAAGGACACAATAATACCATTATTAACTCAATTTGCATAAGCAAACGCCACTTTTAAAAAAAAGCCGTTTATATGTTTCTGATGCGTACAGGATCATTGCCGAATTAAGCTACGTTTATTCAGTGATTATATGTATATGATAGTCGGAATAAGCTATAAATAAAATAAACCCTATTTGCAAAAATGCTTTCTTGAAATTATTGACGACGTACTGAAATTCGTACTCACAATTAAAAGTTATAACGCTTCAATATAGGTACTAATGTTTTATGGTAAAACTATAGACACAATGAAGTAATTCTCAACCATATGCTTGAATCAATATAAATTTAAACTATTTTACATAAAATCATTATCAATATTATGAGGATATATGTAAGCATTTACAACGGTTTGAAATGTACGAAATCATTCCCACCTGATAAAGTTTTCATTCGAGAAACGCGCTCACCTCGTAAAATACTTCGCATAACAACGTCACCATAATGAAATACTTTTATGGAAGAAAAGTGGCATGCAATTGGAATAATATCTTTACAAGACTTCCAGCTGACTCGACTTGGTACTGTGCCGTTTTTCATATATTGCATGAAAAATTCCAAGGCTTCCACGAATCCCTTTTCGCCCTTTATCATAATTTTTCATTTTGCATTCCTCAGACGATTCCGGTCCGTCTGCATTCCATCAACTCTATCAGATAGGTGCCATATATTTCGTTTACGCTCTTTACATCTAAATATCAATACACTGCTCGCAAGTGAAAAATGTATTTTTAATCCGCGCACTGGACTGGACCTTATTGCGTGGGGTAACAACTTTAGTCTTTACCTTGCTTTCTTTATCATTTTACACAGAAGCTCTCAACGCTTAACCGAAATGGTTGCACAATCGCATAAACAACTGCAAATCCATTGAAATTCATCACAGATATTATCGTCCGATTCGGAGTCAACAATTTAATGCCGGTCATAATGTCGCGGGCTCATGATTATTTTTGGGCATAGCTGAAAACCTATTTTTGCATAGATGGTATAAATTTACCTTGGTAGTTGGTTTTCATAGCCTAGGCCCAGGCGTTACCACCATCGAATGGTGGCTGTTTCGAAGAATTTTTCGCAGAATGCATATGCGCAATTTTTTTGTATCTACATAATATACTTGGACAAGCATATATACGTTTAAATATAGAGATTAGCATTGAAAAATTGCTCCTTATCTATTTAACACTTCCTGAAATTGGATTCATAAGTCCTTTTCTTTTTAAGTAAACGTTACACAGCTCAGGCAGTGAAATGTGAATAAGTGGAAAAACGCATGTATTAAACTTCCGAAAAAGCTAGACACAATAAAAATAACATAAAAAACTTCCCAATAAATTCCATAAATTAATTTAATAACATTTAACAATGCACCGCCCGCCCATTCCGTTGTGTAATAAAATAAATTTGATTTGAAGAAATCTGTCTAAATTAGGCACTTAAAAAAATCTTCAGATATTCTTAATATGCCTTAAGCCTCTTCAATCACTATATTGCTTGACAGACACATGGATCTCTTCGAATTAATATGTTATTTGAAATTATGGTGTGGAGCAAAATGTGAAACGTCACGATGTCCATTTATCAAACTCGTTAACATGCCAAAAATGTACTTCTAGTTATTCTTCTTATTGACTCTTTAAGGTGTTCTATAGACAGTACTTTACACTTTCGTGCCACAAGCCAAATTCAAAAACAACAATTAAGTGATTTTATTACAATGCGGAAGAGATTGACTATCAATTCATTTGACGAATTTTTATTTTGCCGAAATAACAAGGCGGGGTCCCGTTGAAAATTAAACATGTGTGGGAAAACGCCGGAGCCATCGATATGGACGGCACATCGGAGCTATTGAATTAAATTGCATGAAATGTATTTTCAAATGTTTTGTTTGACAGTGAGAGTAGCACTCCGGAGGAATAGTAATTTATCGGAGATTGTTTATAGGAATTATGCAATCTCAATTGAAAAGTTTGTCTTGTGTTGTACTGGTTGTAAAATAGTAAATAAAATAAAAGTAAAATGCGATAAGTTTCAGAAAAACTTCAGAACCGCTGGGAACAAATTTATTTTTGGCTTAGCAAAGCCAGTACTATATTACGATTAACTTTTTCTTTTTGTACATAACTATGCCTAATTGAATTAGGCAGAAACAAAAATTATCCTTTCAACCGAAACTTACGTACATAGTAATTATGATACAGGCAACTAAAACCGAGATACCAAGTATATATGTATATTGAACTGTAAATCATTATGAAAGAAGACGACATTTCCAATTAGGATGTATGCATGTATGATCATTATGTATTAGTCACCTCGTCATTTGAATGTAAGTAGGCGAATGGGCGCCTATTAAAATATAACATTTAGAATTTGTATATGGCTTTCCAATAATAAAACATATTATCATATTCCAGATACATTATATACAAACTGTCTAAAATTTACATAAATGATGGCCTCTGAAGAAGAATCTTTCGTCGTCGATTAAAATAACTGAACTCGTTTTTATGGACATGTGTTGTTCTCAAGCTCGAGAAAAACTTGAAATTGTCTGGTCATATAATCATTAGCTCTAGCGAAGAAGTTTCAATCTAAATCCTCGACTACTATCTTAGGCAATAACCATAGTACATTGTTATCTTTTGATCGTTTCTTTTCCGCAAGTGACCTTGAAAGTGCTGAAGCCATCGCCATCGATATTCTTTTTTTTTTTGTGGTGAAAATATCATCAAGCACCTCTAAAACTTCTTTGTCGATGTCGTTGTTGTCTGCGACAGCAGCGTGGCGTTGTTTTCAGCATCAGGTCTTTATTTATTTTATGTTATTTTTATAAAATTAGGCATAATATCTTTGACTGTCATTTTCAAATTGAAATTGCTCGTGAATTTTTGGCCAATTCTGTTTTTCCAGTTTTTCGTTAAAGACGTCAACCGATGCGAAACTTGTTTTTAGCCTCTCTCTTATTTATTGCGGAAATATTCATTTTGATTCACGTAATAATTATTTCGAATTAAGATGTTTAAACGGTGGACGCTGTAGATGAGGGTGATATGGTTAGAGGGCGGCACGGAGCATTTTGATTCTGATGCTGATAAAAAACAGCCGTTTCACAAAACAGTTAGTCTAGAATGAATAGTAAAACAGTAGGTAAAAATGTTTGATATTATTACCAGACACATAGTAAATAATATTTTTATTATCAGAAACTTCCCCCTGACGAAAAAAACTAGACATTTGGTGTAAGAATTTGTATATTCCAAACACCTTAATATAGCGAAAAATCTAGACCATCAATGAACGGATCTTTTACTTTTTTTAGAATAATAATTGCAAGCCAGGAATTTTCCAAGAGGAGATAGTTTCATATATAATTAGAATCTATTAAGACGATTTAAATTTACCGTCACTTAATATTGTCGGTTCCAAACAATTTTATGAAAGAAGAATCGAGAACGTTGGCCACCTTTGAACGAGGACTGGCACCTGCACGTGTTTTACCTTTTACTCCTAATTATACACTGAAAAATTCATTTGCTTAAAACAAGAACAGAATACAATAAAAAACAGCCAAGATTTTTTTTTTCTGATTTAAGATGTATTTTCCTGTTCCAAGAAAAGTTTTTCTGATGTTTTTTCTTGTTCCAAGAAAAGTTTTTGCTTAAAATAAAAAAATAAGCATTATTTTAAGCAAAAACTTTTCTTGGAACAAAAAAATACATCTTAAATCAGGAAAAATTATTGCTTGGCTGTTTTTTATTGTAATACTTTTAATTGTTTTAAGCAAATGATTTTGTTCAGTGTATGTAAATCGCCTACTATTTTCGCCTTTACCGTACTTCGTCTATAACCAGTGCTTTAACTTTTCTTGAAATTGATATTCTACTTGTGAATTGAAAGAAATATATAACAATCGCCTGTTACAGTTTTTTTCTGATGCTAAGAAATTTTTTTCTTTCAGACGGAATGGTGTTAAATTCCATTAACTCTTCAGAGAGTCCGTCATATGACGTATCCTTAATTGTAACAGAAAACATTGAGGCCAGCAAAGAGGCTGCAAATTTTATATGTACATTTAAGAAACGAAGTTATGAAATGATAAAACAAAGAAAGTATGGGCCCAATGCTGCACACAATGCGGATTTATGTTTCCCCCTCCCCCTCTTTCACGCCAATTTGGAGAAAGCATAATATGTATCGAGGTTTCTGAAGGAGAGTTCCTTCATGCAGGGACGTAGCCCAGATTTGGTTTCGGGAGGGGTCCAACGCTCGATATTTTAGAAATGTTGGTGAAGCCTTAATGGCTTTATTAATTTTATATTTATTGCTAGTGCTGTAATTTTCACAATACATTGTCCTTGGAAAGGTTTAACTTCACCACTAATGATCAATGTGACAGGAAAAAACGCATAGAAGTATGTATGGGCGAATGGACTGATTTGTTGTTGACAGTATTTCGTCACATCGATATGTTATGCGATTTTACCCAGGGTTGATGGGCTTGAAACACCGATTTTAGCATATTTGCTAAATTGCGTATTTGCACTATCATTTGCTCGACAGGAGACGCCTTCTGTTGTAAATTTGAGGAATAATTTTTACAAAAACAATTTTGAAGACAAATGTGTCCTCAAATTATTGGAATGTGTTATTATTATTCATTAAAATATCGCTTTTATTTACATAAACGTCAAAAGTAAATGACGAAAGCCTCAATTTCATAATTTCATCATCATGAGTCATTTTCGTAATAATGATTTTACTGTGTGTCTAGCCCCTAATGGGAACATTCTGTTCGACAGTCAAAAATTATTCATTTTATCTGCGAATTTGTGTAAAAAGTTACCATTCCATTTAATGACGTTGGAATGGCAAGTTACAACAATTTGGAGTCACGTTCATTTGTAAGGGAACTCTGATACAGGATAAAAGGTATACGTTTTTCAAAAATACATTGAAAATCGAGAATTACATCCGAGACATTATCATGATTTTTATCAATGCACTTTGAGTCGTTTGCGACTACACACGGTATAGTCGCCAACGCACCATGCTCCACTAGGAGTTAGGGTAAATCAAGAAAAAAGATAAGATAGTGGTGCACGAAGGACTTCGGTTGCTTAGATCGATGGAGCAGCGGGCGTTCGAACACCCTGGGTTGGAAAATTGTAGCGAGAACCGATGGTTTGAACAATATGGAGTCCCAATGCTGTCTTCATTTATTTCTCTAGGCATCTCTTGAAATCGCGTATTGAGTATGTGAGAAAATATACTGGGCATAGTGTTACAAGTGGAACTGAACTAGCCCAAAATCGGTCGAACTAAAGTGAAATTACTGTAAAGATTAGAGGGCGATCGCCCCGGGCGCCAGGTTCAAGGGCGCCGAAACCAATACTTTTAAATTATTTATTTTTTACAAATTTGATTGTTGCTTAAGAAATTATATTTTTATTTTTAACTGCTGGATTGAGTATGATCTCAGAATATATAATATAATATATTGCAGGCTATAGTATAACCAAGTATGTATGTGTGAACAGTGGAAGAATTGCATTCATTTTAAGAGCTATATCCTTAGTATGCATTCTTTATAAAACGCCCCTGATTATAAATCCTTAAAAAAAATTTTGATGTATAATTTCGGGAATAAGTGGGGATTTAGGATTGGTGGAGGTCGTGTTATTATCCATAGCAAAAACCATTTCTATCGAATCGTGATCGTCTTCAAGACATTCAGTTTATCATCTTAAATTCGATCATTGCTAAAAACCGGTTGGAGCATGGCTAACTTACTCACAGCTTACATTATGCGTTTCGTTTTCAAATCAGCAACATTTAAACATTCGTAAAGTTACAAATTTTATTTTATTTTTAATAGAAAAACAATCTTTCCCTTCGTGATTCACATTCTATCATTTTTTTAAGTTGTAATGTTTTCTATTTGTTGAGTGATTCTTTTGTAGTTTCAAAATTGGCCCAATGGCAACAAATGGCAACATTTTCATTGTCCTAAAATTTATTAATATTAACCACAAAATTTATATTATAAAAATAGACGAAAAGCTAATGAAGCCAAAAATAACATTCTTCAATTAAAAAAAAAAGTGGAAAAATACAAAATGGGTTATAAGTTCTTTACATATTTTGGAAGAATCAGTTGTACTTGTTTGCATCAGTAGTGTACCCCCAATTTAGGATGTCACAAGCCTCCACTGACATGTATCTTTATAGAAATCATCAAAGAATTTAGTTGGGAACTCATAATATCAGATTTCCACTTGAGGAATTGACTGCGTTCCAAAGATGCACGTTTAATTAAGTAAAAGGAATAATTCTAATAAGCACATTTATTTTGGTTAATATGCAGGTATTACATTTTAGGATAAAAAGTGTCTTTTCTCGCTCAATTAAATTTACAAAAACTACTTGAAAAATAGAAAAGTTGACAAAGATATTTGTAAAATTATTTAATTAATGAACATTTAAATGTTGGTGGTTCAAAAACGAAGCGGTGGTCGGTACCTACATAGTGTAACCTGTAGAAATGCAAAGTAGCCAGGCTCCCCGAACAAAACCTTTTCAAACCACGGTAGAAATTAAAAATTGAAATGAATTCATGTTAGAAATATTTGGACTAAACGTAAAATAGATACTGACTTAAATCGTTAGCATCAAATTCAACCGTATTAAAAACCATGGCAAGTGGGTTTTTGCAGGGACCAGAGTATGGGGGTCAGGAACGCAGTCATTTTGGAACTGTCCACCTTCCCCAAATTTTCGTCTTCTTCGTCAATTCAACAATTGAAGAAAGCAGTGTACTCTTGAAAATGATTACCAATTTCCTAATCTTTAGCTTTGATCTAAGCCGTGGCCTACCGTGGCCTACCTAAAGATGAATCATGAACAATCAATGCAATTAATGACAGGGGAAAAGTTGAAGAAATGAGTACATGGCCTTTGATTTATACTTGCTTATTCATAAAAAAGCACGCCTTTGCAGGTTGTAATTACGACATGAAAGTGAGGACCACGCTCTGTGGCTCACTTGGTTGAGTCACACTCTTATGCTAGTAATCTAGAGATCCGGAAATCAAATCTCGGCGTGGTCCAATATTTCCGTACATGTGAGGATAGGAAATATATTGTGTTTGCAAAATTATATACACTCCGTAATTATATGGAATGAAACGTTGACTCAAAATAGCCTATAAACGGCTGAGTGAACGCACCCATATCCCACTATGTGTTACGCGGTACAGAGAAGAAGAAGAAGCTTTCAGAAGCTACTAATTAGAAAAGAAATACTGCGGTTGAGTCCGATTTAAAAAAAAACAGTCGCGGTATGGAGAAATTCCATTCAATTAATAAAAAAATAGACTCAAATTGAAGTTTAGAATATGAAAGCCAAACAGTTAAAGGGTATAGTTTCAACGGCGGGCCGAAGAACGTTCAAGATGCGTCAATGAGACTGGTGGCGATGAAATTAGTACGGTTCTAGCCGCTCTACAAATTTCGTCGTCTCGTGTCTCGTAACTTGAGTGATCTTACCATACCGAACTTGAATCGTTGTCTGATCCAGCACAATGGCCGAAAATTCTAGGCCTTCAGTTTTTAGAAGCTGTCGCGAAAACTAAACCAACGGAAATAGAAGAAAAATGTCAGTTCCACTTGACAGTCAGTACAGTAAGAGAAAACCAGAGAAATCAAAAGCATTTTCAACAACCGACTACCAGGACTGGAAGCATGTATATATTATGAAATTACTTATGTCAATAAATTTAGCTTTTTTTTAATTTTCGTTACTTCTATTCTATTACAATTTTTTCGTGTACAGAAACAATAAGGGGGCGCTTCCTAAAAGTTTGCCCCGGGCGCCATTTCACCTAAAGCCGGCCCTGGCTATAACTGTCGAACGCAGATAGGTAGGATCTAAAAATTTGGAGGAAACGTGAACGCCAAGTAGCTCTAGACAAGTGTGTTAAATTTCAAAACGATCGATCAAAGAGTTCCCGAGTTATCAAAAATGAACGTTTGCCTAATGCGATTATGTTGCTAATTTATTATTCATATTATTAAGTTTTGAGTTTTAGCGATTATTTAAAAAACGGCAAAAAATACAGAAAAAAATGTGATCTGCGATGATATATATAATACATTTATGAGAAAATTCGGCACTAGACAAAAAAAAATAAAATATTTTGTTTTTAGACCTTTTTAAAAATCTCTTGAAAAAACTCTTGAAAAAAGTTCAGTCGTGAAATTTTTTATGAGTATTCCAATTAAGTTAAAGATGGTTTTTGCTGAAAATTAAGTCGCCCCGGTCAGCAGAAAAATCTCGGTTTGTTGCAATTGGACGAGACCATTAAACCACCAACCAAAAATCAGTTCAATCGGATTGAAACTAAGGGTACCTCCCATACAAAGTGACCCACCAGGAGTTTCTTATACACACTACTCTTTTTATAAATCAACGATTACTGTAGAACAAAGTTGTATTGGGTCCCATTTTGGATTAGTTTTCTTCGGCTATCTATAGTGTGACGTAGTCTGGCTGGTCTAGCGGTTAGTGCGCGCACCTTCGGTGCACAGGCTCATGAGTTCGAATCTCACCGTGTTCCATGGTGTTTTTCGAACTCACGAGCTTGTGACGGACTATGATCTCACTCAGATGTTTAACGAGTACCCATTTATTCGGATAAATAACACTGCTGAGTGTGATGCTGATCTCATTACCTCAACAAAAAAAAAGCAGATAAGATCTTGGAAATAGGATGTCACTAACACATCCTGCGGCCTTAGTCCAATGCTGGATTGTCGCGCCTGTTATTTATTTATTTTTATCTATAGTGTGACAATGTGTGTACATTTCAACGGTAAACTATTGTCTTGCATATATTATCAACGGTTGTCTGACTGGTGTTGTGGTTAGTGCGCACACCTTCAGTGCACAGGGTCGTGGGTTCGAGTCTCACGATGAACCAACTTAGTTTATGGTGTTTTTCGGCTAACGACCCATGTGACGAATTATGATCTCACTCAGATGTTAAACGAGTATGGGGACAAATAACACAAAAAGCAGTTAAGATCTTGGAAATTGGATGTGACTAACACATATGCGGCCTTAGTCCAATGTTGGACTGTCGCGCCTGTTATTTATTTTATTTTAATTATCTATTATCAATATAGTTTGCACAACAAATTCACAAACATAGGTTGGGATAAATTCTCGCGAAAACAGATATTAGGGAGACCCTAAGGGAATATTCAAGTTTCAAAGGATAAGGTATTTCAAAATCTGATGTTTTATTATAACTAATGGCACACACACGTTGGCATCGCCGTTCCGCATATCAAAGGCCTGAAAACTACTAGATTTTTAATTTAGACTGTAATCTAAGCCGCAGTGTGCCAAAGGCAGTCTTGTCTCGGTATATCCGAGACCCAAGTCTGAAATCTTTCGATTTAAGCACCTACAATTTTTTGTGCCGTTCTTGGAGTAAAACCTGTATTTTTACGCATTTAAACTTTTATCGTGCAATGATTTTTTGGCAACCTTCCCCTCCACTGGCTACGCCCATATATGAAGTGGTATTTTTTCCGTAGATCAACTTGTCTAAGTATACTCGTCAATATAATAAAAGTCACCTTTGGCGATTAAATTCTCTGCGCCCACTAGCGACCGAAGCTGCCAAAATTCCCTTTACGACAGACAAAATTCTTTAGCCACTACTTTAACAATAACCCTGAATTGCCTAAGCACCGTCATTTTAGACCAGAAGTGCTCTTATTTTAAAACAAAGCCAATAACGATATTCTTCATCAATGCATCAGCTAATTTCAGTTGGGGGATTAAGCCGCTTCATATTCAGATATGTCTGAACTTTATGCTTTCATACTAAAATATTGTCTGGCAACTACTGACTGCGTGAGGTTTCCTTTTCCAGTTGAACATATCAACATAAATTAATAAGGTACTAAATAAATAAATTAATAAAGGTACTAAGAATAAGCACGCAATTGTCACCAGGGATGGAGCCAGGGGGTCCGAATCCCTCCCGAAATTATTGGATTTTGAAATCTCAGTAACCCCTAATTTATTCTTAATTTATTCTTATTCGAAAAAATAGGAACGTCCCTTTTGTATATGTAGGTACACGAAACACGGAGCTCATATGCAAAACTTTATACAAGCAAACATTTAGTAAAGCTCATCAAATGCTACTTGTACTTCTGACCCCACCTTGCTGAAACTTTGAAGGACTTATCTAACTAAACTTGTTCAGGACTTCCTCAATGATCGTTCTTTTTTTTGTATATATTAACGATACTAAGTCAGCACTTTTCCCACTTCCAGCCGGAGTACCACAAGGTTCGGCTCTTAGTCCGATACTTTATAACTTATACACCAGCGACGTGCCAATTCCGACAGACTGTCAAATCGGTTTATTTGCAGATGACACAGCTTTACTGTGTAGTGGGGAGTTCCCAAATCATATTACAAACGCACTAGAAAATGGATTTCAAATATTAAATAATTATTTCCAAAAATGGAAAATTAAGATAAATCCAAATAAAACCGAGGCGTTATATTTCACAAGGAATCGTAAACCGGAACTCATACCAAATGGGCCTGGGAATTTAGTTAATTATACTATTAACTGGTACTCCGAGCACATAAAATACTTAGGCGTGCTTCTCGACATTTAAAGCAAATACAGACGGATTGGTAAGGAAATCGGATATAACTATATTAAATCATTATATCCATTGATACACAGACGGTCTCCGCTCTCTACAGATAACAAGCTTTTGATTTATAAAAGTATGTTCCAGCCAGGGTTACTCTATGGAGCTGCTGCTTGGGGATCATGTGCAATTTCACACATAAATACGCTCCAGGTTAAGCAAAACAGAATCCTTAAATTACTATTAGATCTGCCTCGCTTTCTTTCGACAAGAACGCTTCATTCACTCTCTAAAGTTTCTATAATTTATCATAAGATTTGTCATATCACCATAAACATTAACTTTACATGTGCTTCTTCTTGCAACCCTTTACTTCAAAACCTAAACTAACTTTCTTAGCCATCTCTCTGCTAACTATTTTTCACCTTTTAATATATATACTTAGTACGATGTACAATCTAATTAAGGTAAAATAGTCGTTACATTTAGTTAAGCTGGTCATAAGTAGAACTTGAGTTTTTAAATATAAAAATACGTACATAAGAATAAAAGGTTTTTACCCCATTTTACTTTTACCAACTCTTCATACTTAAACCTACAATTATTTCAAATTTTACTTATACAATAATATCATAGTTATAGCTGTAAGAGCTAACGCTCACTCACTTAAATATTGATCCTTTAATTTATGTATACCTAAACTAAGCTAATTTACGACGTCCCTGTATGGTCGGGGGCGCCTAAATTTCTTGTTGAGAAAATTGTTAAATAAGTTTGACTTAGTTTGTACATTAACAGTTATTTATTTGAGTACTCTTCAAAATCAAAAGACATTCATTATATAAAATATCGGAGTGCAATTTTGACTTATGTACCTATACCATTTGCGAATCCCAAACACAGGGTAGTCGACATTCAAATAATATACATATTTGGATGACTGAAATCTGATATGATTTTACGATCTATTTTTTGTGCGTGTATCATTCACCAATTTGTATATTTGTTACCGTAATCCACATGAATGCGAAAGAATTTATGTACCAAATAAAAAAACAGCAATTTATTGAAGTAAACATATGCAAAAATAAACAAATATTCAAACAAATAAGTTAATTTATAAGGTCAATTTGTAGATGGGTTTTTGATGAGAAAATCGGAATTTTCAAGTTCAGAGAAGCGTAAATCGATTTAGGCGTTAAATTGGTGGACACTTTTGTTGTTTATTTTTAACAATACTTTACAATAACAAAAGAGTCAATAGCTAATATTTGAAAACAAATTATTAAGAATATTTTTGCGGCTTATTTAACATTCGTCTTTTTTTAACTGCACACATCCGTCCATATGCTGAGATTATCGAAGATACAATAAAAAAAAACATTTCAACTATTCCCTTTCCTTCATGCCGAACTCCAGTTGTATTAATTAGCAAAATAATAAATTCAATGCAATGACTTAAACGTCCATGGACGTGCCGCCATATTACAACAGTTGCAATTCAGATTTTCCATATAATCTCCTATAATTGAATTAAATATTCATATTTATCATGTCACTGTACTAAATGGATGGATGTGCACATGATTCGGTCGCGATGCTCGCGCTTAATTGCAGCCTTAGCGGATTTACCACAACAAACAAAATTTACAAAATAAAGTAGCCAAAAAAATATTCATAAGACGAAGTGAAGAATTAAAAAAAATAATCACCTAAATATGACAAGAATATTCATCAAATTGACCAGATTAAGACCACCGTGAACTCTTTGCTACTTTACGCTGGACTTATGGTGAAGGTAACTTCTTTAACACCGAGGACACAAACACAACACTCAACGGATATTTACTCGGACATTTGTCCACCTTAGTATGTAGTCGGTCATAGGAAGGGAAAAAAAAACAAGAAATTGTTTTTCATCAAAAATCTTTAGTCATAATCAAATTCACAACATATTAGCATGAAGAGGTGAGGGAGTAAGCTAATGAAGTGACATAAAGCACTGAAAAAAAACTCTGTGGAGGCTGTTTGGTATGAATTTGCATATCTGACCGGGCGTGCAGGGCTAACGCGATATCGCCGACCAAGCCGATAAAAGTCACCCAATAAATTTTGAAAGAAAAAAATGCCTTATTCAAATCTTATAACTATACAGCATTTAATAGAAAATGATAAATCACCACAAATAGAAGAAATATTGCAGCGTCTTCATAACACCTTATGTGTTGACTTGTTTTCGCCCAGAGTAACAAATGAACCATTGGAATTTTAACGTTCAATGTGACACAAAGGGCTTTTTAAATACAAATAAAAGATATTAAAATTTACGAAAAAAAAAGTTGTATGTGGAAAATTTTATATGACTTTGGAAGTGTATCAAATGAGGAAGCAATTAAAGTTACATAATCACGTTTTTTTAGCATCTTTGCATTAAAAGCTAATTAGTAATGCAAATTCTCAACATTCCATTATTTGAAGGTGTTGTTTATTACATAGAATTCGAGCAATTTGTGGGAAGAGGGCGATGGTTTTAGACACCAGTTTGACCATTTTGTGTGGCTTAAATAAATTCAGAAGTAAGAAGTCGACGGCCGCATAATGATTCGTTAGAATTTGGACGTCTTCACTGACGTCTTCTGATTACAATTAGTATATACAATTACTGATTAAAATATGGTCTTTTATGCTATTATTGGGAAAAAAAGTAATTGCAAAAGTTGTCGTGGCCATATTTTTGCTTGAAAGCAGCATAATATACGAGTATAGCTTTGAGTTGAATGTTGGCAAAAAGGCGTTTGGGGTTGTAATCAATCCCAGCATTACATAATATAGCTTTTTGCCAGTGGCGGAACAACTTCACTTGGAGCCCTCCCGCCAACTTTATGAGTGGGCCCCCCTACACTGAGAAAAAAGCAGAGTAAAATCAATCGATAGCACTCTTGAAGGTCGATCCACACTTTTCAGTCATCAGGCACAGTTATTTTCCATACAAATTGACAGATTGTCAGTTAATTGATTGACTTACTATCTGGTCAATTTGTATGGGAAATGACTGAGACTTTCTTCTTCTTCCTTGCCTCGTTCTTTATACCGCTCCATGGCTTCGCGTTGCGCGGCCTGCGGTGCACATCGCCCGTTTTGGCTGTAATATCGCAGTATGATATGACTGTGAGTGATGACTAAAAAGTGTGAATTAAACTAACTTTTTTGAAACACGATTTTGACGTTACAGTGTTTCTACTAAAATTAAGAACGTCGTACTTAAAATAGTTCTGCTAAGAACTACTTTCACTCTTTGCATTCGTATATTAAGAATAGCGTTCTTGTATTAACGTTTATTAAATTAGTGATTTGGTCAATCGTGTTTTTTTATTATTTTAAAATAAAAACACTCACGCTGCGCAGTATTGACCTCTATAGATGTTGGTAAGCATATAGTAAATTACCTGCGCCTACAATGAGATTCGGTCCCCTATCTACCATAATGCTGCACACATACGGTCAATCCGAATCAATTTTTTTTTCGTTCTGTCAAAATCGAAGAAAATGTATTAATTTGACACAACGAAGAATCCAAAAAATTAGTTTACTCCATTCCTTGTTTCAGCTTTAAATTTAAGTGTGCTCTAATTTAAATCTGTATACCCTATACCCATAAGATGGTACCCTATACCGTTACCGGATATTATGTAACACCTCTAAGGAGCCACCGGAGGTATGGCAAAGTATATATATAAATGATCAGGGTCTGTCCCTGATTCGAATAAGCCATGTCCGTCTGTCTGTCTGTCCGTCCGTGTGTCTGTCAGTTCGCACGATAACTCCCGAAAGAATGAAGCTAGGATTCTGAAATTTTGGTGAGATGTTTGTTTTCAATAAACCTTGGACGGTATTGAAAATGGGCCAAATCGGATCGAGGGTTCCTCTACCTTCCATACAAATTACCCCTCCTTGATATTCTAATTCGGACATAACTTTCCACAAAATATCGCTAACGAGCTGAAATGTTGGTGATTGCCTAATTGTGACATATCATTGAAGTTGACGGAAAGTGGAACAGTTCCGACTACCCTTACCCTTACCTCCCCTACAAAACTATATTCAGCCATATCTTTTGATCAAATGTTGCGAACAACTTCAAATATGTGTTAAATTGTAGCTGATGGATGTCCTTATCAAATATGACAGTGTGCCAGATCCGACGCAATTTTAAGAACGTTTGTACCTAATATTAAATTCAATACAGAATCTTGGCAAGACTCCTTTCAAACCAAATGTGGCCTCCGCACCAGAGCCCTAATGATCGTGTATATACCGCAAGCAAGATAAAATATTTTAGTCTTCAACGACATATACAGGCCGTACTAACTAGTTTGAACTAAGTTTAGTACCACTCTCAGTTTTATATTTTGCTCGGGTTTGACAGTTCATGAGAAAGTGGATTGGAATTAAGTCCGAAAGTTAAGCAAAGGTACTATCACCAAAAATGTTTTAGGATATAGTTTATTTGCAGAGCAACCTACAGAATCTTTTTGCGCATATCGTGCTTCGCTAGGAAAAGGATGGTTCGGATTACAAACCGCGGCTACAATTAATAGCGCAACCAAGCAAAGCAAAATTTTACAAGCAAATTTGAGAATCCGGAGTGTCTCATGAACTTTCAAAGATTTTAGGACAATATTAAATTTGTTTCTCTAAGGAACTTGATGGGAGAGGAATAATAAATTTAGCATTTGTTTTGACTTCGAAAAGTGTCTACCAAAAATATCTGCTTCGGCAAACTCTTCGTGTGGCTTTGTGCCCCTAAATCTCGTACCCCCGTGCGGCGGGTTTTTTTAGTACTATTCAGATATGAATTCACTTTGCGAAAAATTTGGTTTAGATTTTAATTAACACGTTCACACAGCATTTCTTCCCTTTCACGTCACATGTGACGCATATCCTCTAAAGTTTTTGATTTAAGTGTATGTTCTGTTGCTCCTAAATTAACCTTCATCTTCCTCTGAAAAAAAAACTTACGTTAAGTACCCTCATGTGTGGATTTTCACACATATGTAATTTGAGCGAATTTCTTAAAGTTAGAAATGTGCTTTATGTTGAATGGTCCACTATTTCGGTTATGAGAAGAGTATATTGTTGACATTTGACATTAAGGGTCGGTTTATCAATGCCATGGTAAGCCGTAGTTACGTACTTACAGTTGACTCATTCATGTTTAAGCTTGATTTATTACCTTGAGGGTCCTTGAAACAGGAAACTAACACCGGATATGTCATGTACTCGACGTCTCCTTTGATTTGATACCCTGCATGACGACCTTCGTTCAAGGATTAAAGGGTATCCTTTTTGTCCTTTTTGGGACCTTTCCGCTCAATTTTATTAACCGAAAATAAGATTTAGATTTTTGGGAGCCCATTGATTCAAAAACAACAAAAATAAGCCTTACTCTGTTTTTCTTTTCGTATTTGAAATGCTGATATGACTGGACCACCAGGACCTGAGTCATGTTTCAAAAGATTTTCAATTACGGTGTGTCCTAGACCAGAATTTCATCATGAATCACATTTTTCACATAAATAATTTACTCCAAACGATATAAATTCATGCATTCTGTAAAAAAAATAGATTTCGCAATATTATTACGATAAAAACAAAATTAACCCATATAAAACACACAGCTAATACCATATGTGTGAATTTTCACACATGAGGGTACTTAACGTAAGTTTTTAAATATCTAAAAATTAAAACGAAATTTATTTTTGAAACTCATGTTTTTCTTTTTTAATCGAAGTTTTAGGAAAAGTCAAGATGAGTTATAGGTATCGGTTGGGAAAGTCATGGGGAAAAATCGAAAGTAAAATGCGTTTGTGTGATTTTTCACACAAGGGTAAGATTAAGGTTAATGATCCACTTGCGTAATGATCTTTAAATGTTATTTGCGAAATCCTGCAACTCTTAACCAAACTACAAAATTTTTCGTTTTACCAAGTCCAAACAATGCTGACGTAGTGTCGCACCCACTTAAGGCATGTGGAACGTTAAGATTTTAGGAAACTGAGTGCTTGTAGGATGCTTTCGAAAATAAATAGTTAGGAGAACCGTTTAATCCTGCTGTTCAAAAGAAAAGAGGTTTATCTTTACCCAAAGAAATCATGAAGATAAGTAAATCAACGTCTTCTTCGACTATCTCCACAGCATCACACAGTGAATTCTTGTTGCAATTAACAGATCACCATCTTCATCGGCTTGTTTCACAACTATGTCGAAAACTTGGAGTTGAAGCCACACAGCCAAATCAGAGATACTAAACCTTTTGCAAGAATCGGCGATTTTTATGATCTATTTCCTATGGAGTAATAATGAAATGCAAATTTCTAAAAAAAAACAGAGAAAACTTTAAATTTATCCATTTTGCGATTTTGTTTAAACAGGGTCAATTTTGCAATTTATCGGATTTTTTTTTTTTTAAACCAAGCCAAATTTTCAAAATTTTTCGAAAATAAAAAAAAAGCGAAGAAGAAAGGCTGATGTAGAACATGTTGTCGCGCACATTTCGCTGGAGATTTTAGACTCCTAGTCCTGTCTCCGTTCAGAAGATTCAGCCTCTCAAAAATGTGACCCAACAACAACAAAAAGCAGTGTCAACAGGGTCAATTTTGCAATTTATCGGATTTTTTTTTTTCAAAAAACAAAGCCAAATTTTCAAAATTTTTCGAAAATAAAAAAAAGCAAAGAAGAAAAGCTGATGTAGAACATGTTGTCGCGCACATTTCGCTGGAGATTTTAGACTCCCAGTCCTGTCTCCTTTCAGAAGATTCAGCCTCTCAAAAATGTGACCCAACAACAACAAAAAAGCAGTGTCAATTTTCGAGAATTCGTCAATAAATAAAAGTTTTCCAACATTTTCGAAATACAGGGTCAATTGTTCAAAATTTTTCACTAACGATCAAGGGGCCGATTTAAAGTATGTTGAAAAATTTAAGCTCAGAAGTTACAGCCGCTCAAAGATGCGACCGAAAATTTCCCAATTTGTTGAAATATTTCTAAGAAAATTTTCTTTCAACTTTTTCCAAAACCGGATCATTTTTTCGAAATTTTCCAAAAAACAGTGCCAATTTTCTGATATTAAAAATAAAAAAGTTTTTTTTTTAACTAAACTAACATCTTATGGGATCAAAACCCTAAATTGTTCCAATAGCGTTCAACTTTACCAAAAACTGCGCCAAAATAAGGGAAACCTGGGAAACGGCCCGGGGCGGCAGATTATGAGGGGCGGCAAATTGTTAAAACATGACTTAAATTTGAACAAATGTTAATTTGCTCTTTTTAATTTATTCTAGTTTGTTCAAATGGTATTTGAGGTGAGGGTGTGACTCCGTTTTTAACTTTCGGGCGGGCGCAATGCATCTGACAGATTAAGTGACCGCCAATCAGCGATAAGAAAAGGGAGTGAACTGAAACTTACAGTAGCTTAATCTTTATCGACTAGCTACCCAAAGCAGTTTTCAGTTTCTATCTACCATATGTCTGAGGGGCGGGAGGGGATGAAATAATCTCTCAAATGTATTGCGCCCGATTGTATTATTTTCTCCTTTTCTATGAAAATTTCCACTTGTTATACTCTTCACATTGCGTAATAACGTTGTGTTGACTTTTAGGCTCACCAAATTGTTCAATAGTGTGTTTTTAGTAAAATTAGCTCACATTTTTTAAGTGGTCGAGTTGTTGGGGGTTTTTTAAATTTTGAAGCGATTGAAAGCGGAATATTCTTAGAAAATTGAAAATGTGAACGGTAGAAAACTTTGTGAGCCAGTATTTGTTTCTAAAATTTCGTAGAACTGCTTCAAAAAGACAATGCAACAATAAATAGGAGTCTAAAATAAATAAATAAAACTTAATCTGTCAGATGCATTGCGCCCGATCGTGTTAGGATTGATATTGCGCCCGCCGGGAGGTTAAAGAATCTAACTGAAATTCTGGGCATTCACTCCGAATGGCATACTAGAGGCGTGTTGTTCGGTTAAACAAGGAGTAGAAATCATCTTCGTAACGCATTAGCTTTTCACTGTGCCTATAGGTCGTATACATCCTATTTTTGTAAAGATAGTCTTGGTTTTTCGATTTTGGAATTTCTGCCTGCAACAATGCAGTTGACGTTTGTTGGGACAACTGATGCGAAAATTGCTGAGCGACTATTGCTCTATAAATCCTGGAAGACTATTAACATATTTTATGAAATGGTGCCGTATTTCTCTATATGTATTGACCTATACTGAGCAGTTCCTATACCAACAAATCTTTTGTTAAATTGTATGACTGAAAAGAGAAATTCCATTTTTATTTTTTTGCAAACATTTTAATTGAGGTTTGTGTTATTAGAAGAGACTGATTGATTTTGTATAAATCTGTATTTCAAGTATTGCAACTTAAAACAGCACAGCTAAACAATTTTGGGCATAATTCTCAGTGCGGATTCATATTCACCCACACGAAGGACAAGCAATTGCTCGTTACTAGTCCTGGGCATTTTTTATGAATACCATAAATGGAAATGGGTACTTATATAGAGTTCCCCTTGAAGACATGGTGAGCATTTAGGTTGTTGTCCAAGTGACTGCCAATGAATCGAGGGCATTAAATTTTCCTCTGATCAAACTACATGACAAACGATTTTTGGTGCACTTGTCTTGCTTTTTCCGTAGACCTGAACCTACATTACACACTACACATTTTTTTAAATACAGCAGTACTTGGTCGCAATCTCCTAATTTCCAGAATTCAAACCCTCAAAAATTCTCCACATTCCAAAAAATTAAATTGTTTTTAGTCTTAACGTTTCTTCGGAGTGTAGATCACTTCCAAGGAGGTAAATCATTATTGTCTGTTTTGATATCCTTTTTCATCCCTTGGAAAAATTCAAAATCATTTTGATTAGAATTTGAATGAATGATCCAATTATCAAGGAGATGAGCCATCATACTCTTGACATATCCAATCAACCATTGCCATATTATTTTATTTTACTTTTTGAAAGACTTCATAATCGCTTCAAACTCGCTTTCGTATACTAAACGAGTCTGTGTCATAGATTAGCAAATTTAAGCACACATTTTTGCGTGTTATTTTTTTTTTTAATTTTCCCCGTGCTATTAATTTGCTGGGAAGCTACAGGGCCGTAGCCCAGCATTCGGTTTCGAAACGGGTCAAACTCTTGATATTAGAACTGCTTAACCCTACGTCGGGCGCACCTCAAATCAAAACAAGATCGGACGCACTCGGCCTGAAAAGCCACCCATTTATTTGAGTCCTTTTTTCTTAATATGTAACAATACATTTCAGATACTTTTCGGAAATTTTCGGAACTAAATATAGTACCAAGAAACTTATTTACTAAACAGTATAATACAGAAATAAAATTATCGATTTACCATAAAAAAAAAAACCAAGATAGAAAATTTTATGAAAAATACCGCATCCATTGCTAGTTGGAAAAATTGAAGTTAATAAATTATGACGCGATCAGGCGCACGCGGCCTGTGAAGCCTGTGAGTCTTTACCATACAACTGTCTAAAGGACCATGGAAAACTATAGGTAGGCATTAAACTTAGACGAGTAAACGGAGCTAAAAAGTTGTGGGACCCTCTACTTGCGTGGAGCAGAGCAGAAACTGTTTTGCTGGCCTGTCAGGTTGGGTGTGCCCGACAGAGGGTTAATTGGCTATCCAATTTTTCAGTGACAAGTTTCCATCATGCAAATAGGTTTAAATTAATTTTTTAAGAATTTTTACGTTTGAATTGTTAAAGTTACAATCTATTGTTCAGTGAAAAACGGAAAATTACCTTTCAAACAATTAAAGGCACGAAAACATAGTACTTTTTAGGCGCAGAATGAATTCTCCTGAATAACGTCAATGGAGCTATTTTTTGTTATGTTTTCCACTTAGAACAAAACAAAAAATCAACCTTAACTAGTGGCGGAGGGCGGCAATTGGTCTATTGCCCAGGGGCAGCATAGAGGCTAAGTCCAGCCCTGACCACAAATCATGCAAAGCATTCAACACCTACGACACTGCAACAGTAATTGTCTTTTGCACTTGAAACATAAAAGTTATACTAGCGTTGAAAATAGTAGGCACACGCGGGCCAATGAACACTAGTTAAGAGACATTGCTATACGAAATATGAAGGCACCTAAGCAGAGTAGAAGATTTAAGAGCTAAGGTTGATAATAAAAAAAATTAGCATTTCATCGCTATACAAAAACAAAATAAAAAGCCAAAATGGCTTTGCCACAATAATTATTGGATACTTCCGTTTAACATTTTCAGATGACAATTCTAGCACACTGCATTCAAAATTGAATTAATTTCCCCAAATTATAAACTTCAGACTAGATTCTTAAATCTCATTCTCATGGCAACCAAGTCACCTCAAATATTTACATATTCTGCAGTCCATCCATCAGGCTAAAAAAGCAATTATAAAAAAACACACAGTTTCTATTGTGAATGCATGGATATAGTATTGCAATATACATACTTCAAAATGTTATTCTTAAAAAAAAACCTCACCTTTACGGTATTCTAGAAGAAAGTTATGTATTGGACTTTATCGACATGTATCAAGGAATCTATAAAATGTTTTATTAAAAGTTCTCTTTTTACGCAAATAAAATTAATGGCAAACATTTAAAAAAATAAACCAATAAAATTATATTTTCATTTTGGCAAACTGGTTAAAATGATAAATGATTGGAGCACGAACGAGTTGGCTGCTTCTTCGAACAGATGCATACTAATGCAAATTTAAAATTCCTTTGAAAAATCTAGATGCGGTCGTTTATTTGCCAAAATATTTTTTTTTTTAAATATTGTGTTCTTAATCGTATTTAAAAAGATTCGAAAGTGGCAATAGGCATGTAGTTTTTCTTTTAATTTCTCAAATTCGTAATTAACCCTTCGTTAGGCGCGCACCTATTTGTCACGTGGTTAGGCGCGCTGACTACAATTGTACCCAAATCAAAAATTATATAAAAAATATTGTTCAATTTGTATTTTTATTTTCCTGCTCGGTCTGTGTTGCCTTGATTACTATTCAAAATAAAAAATATAAAATCCTTAATTTTCCAATAAAATTTATAAAATAAAAGAGGGCAGAATGCTGATTAGTCCTATTTTTGGTCTTTTTTCACATTAACTTACTTAAGTGGACAAAATAGTTATTTTCAAAATGAAAACCACAAAACAGTTTATATTCTCAGAAATCAACAAAAAATCTTCGAAATGGAACATTGAGCAAGAGAATGCAGTTAAAAATGCCCAGTTTGTGGAATTCCAAACATAGCCCATTTTTGGGTACCCAATATTCACAATTTCCTACGCTGGGAGTCCAGTTTCTTGCTAGAAAGCTAAATATACATATAGTGAGTCAAACTGATTGAATTTTTACTCACAATATTAAAAATATCTGTTCTCGCAATATTTAGGCTAGAATTGATAAAAAATTTCATCCGGAAACTAAGTTATGTTAGCAACCCAACTAACAAACTCTTGAGAGCTTGGCTCTTGGGAAGTGGAATAAGCTCTCATAAGACTCTAGTAAGGCTCTTACAACTCTTATAATGTAGATCTAGTAGCAAGTTTCAAATAAACTCTTTAAGTACATTTATTATAAGATTATTACTCTTGGAGAGTCGTATTCTTGTTACAAGTTCATATTTTGTTGCCTTGGACTCTCATAGAGTCTTTGTAGTGAGAGTTTAACTCTTCAGGACTTAAACTCTTATAAAAATGTTCTTACAAGAGGTTTATTCTTATGAGTCTTATAATGAGAGCTTTATAAATGATTTAGTCTTTAACATCTTATTACAATACTTTTGTAAGAACACCTATAAGAAGAGTGTTGTGAGTGCACGATTGATTTCATAGAAGCTAAGCAATCTGTCACTATAATCACACAAGAAATTTAACGCAGCATAACCGACCCGGATTATATATAGCAACTTTTTTTCGACGAAGAAAATGGACGGAATAATATAGTCGACTCAATGAGCGTAACAAAATTCATTGGAAAAACCATGGAAAAACACTAAAAATGCTATAAGAATTACCTGCCACCGAATCCTTCTCCGCTGGATATAGTAATTACCACTTTCTGTTAGTTTTGTTAAATATGGAACACGCACTTATGCGACGCACAGAAATAATAAATAAACGTCAAATTTACGCTCATACTGAAACTTATGCTCTCTTATGGAGAATAGAATCCTTATTGTGAGACTTTAAGTTTCATAAGGAGAGTTTAATTTGATTGAATAGAGCTTAATTCTCATAGTGAGACTTTAGTTATTATAAAAAGAGCCATCCTTTTGAAATAAGAGATTTAGACTAATATGAAGAATTTAGTTATAGTAAAAAGAGCCGCCCTCCTGTTATCAGAGTTCTGGCTTTGTATGAAGATTTAATGGATAGATGCCATCTTTTTTTCAGACAAAATTGCATTAGGGGAAAGTTAAATTTGAATTTATGAGTGATTATGTGTTATTGCATATACCAAATTGAAAGGATTGTGATTTTTTAAACTGACGAATGTTATTCAATTAAGTTTTATACAAGATATCATCGTTAGATAATAATTATATTATTATTATAATTAAAAATAGATTATTTTCAGAGGGCATTGTCATTTTTCGAAGCAAAATAGTTATATTCAACAATAAAATTTTGATCGCATTAAAATGTTCACTCATATTTGTGGGAAAATCATTGTTTGACAAGTTAATATATCCCTCATTCAAAAATGTTGTCTAAGTTGTTGTCGAAATAATAACACACGAAAACAGAAGTTCTCGTAAGGTCCTATATTTACATTTGACAAACAAAGACAGCGTATGTTTCAATATCACATTCACTCTTTCTAGCTTCACTTATAATGAGAGCTTGTAACCCTTTATGAGACTCTTACAAGAGTAGACTCTTACTCT
Organism: Microchrysa polita; assembly: GCA_949715475.1. Taxonomy (NCBI): domain Eukaryota; kingdom Metazoa; phylum Arthropoda; class Insecta; order Diptera; family Stratiomyidae; genus Microchrysa; species Microchrysa polita. The sequence continues at coordinate 76,508,332 of OX454419.1, forward strand.
GATAAGAAGCCTTAAAATCTTCTTATAAGACATGTGTAATTCTTATAAACAGAGTTGAAGTTTAGCTATAAGATCAATTTAACTCTTGTAAAGTGGTTCATTTAATACTTATAAGAATCTTATAAGATTCTTATAGTACTCTTCAAGAGTTAAATTTCAAGAGTTGATGTCTTGATGTTGGCTCTTATAAGAGTCTTGTAGACTGTTATAAGAGCAAAATTGTTAGTTGGGAAGGTAACATATCCACGCTGTAAGAACTGACTTTAACTTTGACTTCTGGTTTTTCGTTGAAATAGTAATCTAATTTTTGTACATTTATCTTGAAACAAACATTTTACTGTTGCTATTTTCTACAATGTTTTATAATAATATTTTTATTTTTTGGATATCTATGAGTACCACTTGTAGCCCAGTGGACTTTGATCGCAAAAAAATATTAGTTTCTAGGTTAAAAAAATATTAAAAATATTCTTATTCGATTAAGAAGCAACATTTTAACAGCTACTGAGCAGTTCCAATGAACTCGGTTCGTATCCTGAAAATGATCGTCATTTAAAAAAGTGTGGACTACAATCGCAGCCCGCGCGCCTAACGAAAGGTTAAATATCATATATCAATAACAGTTTTTGTAGCTATTAAATGTAATTTGAGAATTTACAGATTAAATATTGAATTCGGTTGGTTCAATCATACTTACGCGAAACTATGTACGTAAATGGAAAGATGATTTCGTTTGAAATGCCGCAAATAATTTTGCATAAAATTAACAAATTAATTATTAAATGAACTATTTAGGCCTGTGTCCTGCGATTAGGTGAAAACAATACTTGATCCTGAACAAAAAGCTCGCGTTCCTGTAATGATTAAATGATACTTTGTCGGATTACGGTAATATTCTGTTTTTGTCCAAACATCTTGAAATCTATGAAAACAATGTTCAGTTTGGTTACTCAGGATAACTTTTGGAAAAAGTCATACTGCACCGCACTTACATTTACGTTAATAAAAAAATTGGAAGAAAAATATGCCGTTCAAGCGCCTCGAAAAACTGATCATAATTCGGTGATAAATTATCGAATTATTGTATTGAGTAGGAGTTAGTTCGATATTCGTTTAAAGTGATTTATGGTGTCTGCGTTTTTTCAAGTCTATAGAATTCATCATGAACTATACTGATTTATGAAGCTAATCCGGTGCATATATGCGTGTAACTCTTCTCTCTCTTTTATATATATGTGCATTAAATCAGTTTGACAGATTAGTTGCAATAACATCTTTTGTTTCAAAGCTAACAAGAAAGTGTTCAGTTCAGGGTTATGATTCATCATAATATTTTGATTTATTTTGTCATCCGAAGCTTATCAAGACGTATTGACTATACTTAATAATGGCTTCACAATTTAAATGTGAAAAATCTCAACTCTGCCTTTCATACTTTAAAATTTTAATCAGCCTTCCTTATATCGAATACAACACTTTGGAAAATTTCCCATCCGCCTCGGTAACGTTGAACCTGAGGAATTTGGTTCCGTCACCAAGAATATACCTCCCAGAATCGGATAGAATGAATAATATAAATTTAATAATTCGATTTTGGCGTCAAACTTACCCCGATCGCATAACAAGTGTCAACCTGTCTTGCTTTATTGGGCAGTGAAATGGGATAATTTTTCAAAAATATGTTCGAAATATTCTCACATAATATTTTTAAGTGAATATAAATCAGAATCAGTCGGTTTTGTAATCCGTAATAATTCAAAGCTTTAAGACAAAAATAGAAATACATACATATATGCAGTCAGAAAATGGCATGGAATTTTTCATCGTTGGGTGAGTAATTATTATATAATACTCGTGACTATGGAACGGTCTGTACTGTCACGTTTCTCAGACTTTACGCATTCAGAAGCTAAGACTTACCACCCACTATGAGAAAGAATAGTATTGACTTGGCATAAACGGTGAATGTGACAAATTTTATTTTGGACGAATAATGGCATTGAAAAATTGGTTACATCATGCATGATAAGTGTATGCTATCAAAACTGATAAATCCTGATGGGATGGCGCCATATTATCATTTGTTTATTCTTGCTTTTTTCGTGTTCGAATTATAATTCTTTGGTTATGGCAAAAAACAATTGTCAAAGTTAATGTTAATTTTAAAGAATTCTTAGTAAACATAGACAGAACTAGGATTCCTTTTATGGAAATTAAACTGTGAAATTTAATCTGATTGAAGTCATGTGTAAACCATTACGTTATATTCCTATTATGGAATTAATGAAAAATGAAGGGTAATTTGGTACACTTGAGGACACATATTAATTCTAGACAATAACCAAAAATTGTAAACCATTTGTCTGTAATTTATACGGTGACAATGTACACAAAAACATACAACAATTTTCAATTGCCAACAACAACATCTACATATAGTCTAAAAACAGCGCTATTGATAGCAAACATTTTTAGAGAATATCCTTATTTTGCCTATGATAATCCTTTGATTACAAATCCATAAAAAAAATTTTAGTTTAAGGAGGGATAGTAGAATAGTAGGCTTCAATCGATACACAATCCTGTGATGAGCCAAGCGCGCTACCCAATGCGCCAAAGACAGACTACAATACAATAGATTTCTAAGTTCAATGGGTTTCTTGCGTTGATATTGTGTATTTTACAATAGAATAGGATAGATTTTACCCTTTTATGTTATGACAAAATTCAATACTATTCATTCTACCATAATATGGTGTAAATTGAAATTGTAAAATTTATTGATTTTCGAAAGATATTTTTCTAGTGGTAAAGTGTATTCCATTAAAAGGGTATTCGAATAATTTCTAATTTATCGGTAGCGAATATAATAAATATAATTTTTGAATAAACTAAGATTATAAATTGAATAAAGTAACAATTTACTTCAATTTTCGAATAAATATGAGTTACAATAATTGATTCATAAAACTCATTCCATGTTTACATCAAAATTTTCTTATCATCCCAAAAGTCGGTTGTACCTGGATCACGTTTTGATCGGGAGACTTGGGTTTTGACACTACGACCTAAAATTTGCCTAAAATTTAATACTAATAATAACAAAATCGTTGTTACTAGAGGAATGTTTAATAAAGCTTAAAACATTAATATGAGAGAACTTAAGCTCTTAGAAAAATGTTGAAAATGGTCATTAAAAAAGGAACCACAAGTACAAAATGGGTTAGTAGGCAGTTTTAACTGATGATACGAATTAAAGAAAGCAAAAGTAAACTACTGATCAGTGGCGTAAAATTTCTAAAAGATTTTGTGTTCGAATTCGAAATTCCCCTACATATATAATTAAGAAAAACACAAAACCACTTATCTATTTTAAAGTATTACTTGCTATATAAATCCAGATTTGCAACCCTGAGGACCCTGTGCTAACTTTTTTGGCGGGCGAAAAAGGGCTATATTTTTGCTCTTCTTTTACATTTCCAACAGTATTCTTTAAAAAAAAATATCTTCGAAAAAAAAACGATGATCGGCATTTTGAAAGTGGACAGAATTTCCAATCCAATGATACCCTAACCAATTTTTTAGGTTAAATATTGACAGAATTACAGGTTTTTAAAAATAGGGTATTTTTCACCAAAAAAATGGCGAATTTTAAGTTAATGTCGTTTCGGCAAACAACATAAGCTTGGAATTAGCCTTTTTTGTGGAAAATACCCTATTTTCGAAAACCTGTATCTCCGTCAATATTTGACCTACAAAACTGATTAGGATATCATTGAATTGGAAATTTTGTCTACTTTTAATGTCGATCATTGTTTTTTCCCGAGATAATTTTTTTTTTAATATTGTTGGAAATGTAAAAAAAGAGCAAAAATATAGCCGTTTTCGCCCGCAAAAAAAAGTTAGCACAGGCTCCTCAGGGTTGCAAATCTGGATTTATATAGCCAGTAATACTCTCAAATAGATAAGCGAAAGAACGGCGATCTTGCATTTATTCCGAGGTTAATGTCGATTTTGACTGGCCTACATAAGTAAAAATATTAACCAATTTTTAGTTCCTCGAATTGAATTAAGATTCAAAATATTAAGGTTTAGTAACCTTTTGTAAGTTATAATCTTTAAAAGGTAATGAATTTTGACCGGGTAATTTATTCCTTTCAGTGGATTTTAACATTCGTATCATATTTGCTGCTGATCACTTTATTTAACTTTCGAAATTTTTTGCATTATTTTCCACATTATCACGATGTTGAAGTTTTGCCAAATGAATTATTTTGGTAAGTGCCGGCTGACTTACAGTATTCATTGAACAATAATTATATGATTAAATAAATATTAAATAAATATTAAATACTCTACATTTGAACAATAATGATTTTTTTTATTTTATTGTGCAAAGATGAATTAAATAGACAAGCTTGAGTATATTCGAAGTGATAAGATAAACGTATAATCCTTAATGCAGATCTCTAAGCCCAACACTAGAATATACATTCATGTTGCGCTTAATGCTTACCATAGTGCTTCAACTAATTAAAATGCTTTAAATGTATCTAGCATTACCCAAAAATAAAAAAAAAGTAATTTCAAAAACGTTGCAAAATTTAGGGTTTTTTGGGAAAATTTTCAAAACGTTTAAAAAAAACATCAAAATTTTACCATTCCTGCTTTTGAAATAGTTAGTCAAAAATTCAAAAATTTACCTTGTTTTTGGTAAAATTTCGAAAAATATAAAAATAACTTCTTTCTGACTTTAGGCAATTTTGAAAAATTGAACAATTGACACTGTGTTTGGAAAAATATTAAAAGATTAAAAAAATCACCCTGTTTGTGAAAAATTATCGAAAAATTTAAAAATTGACCTTTTTTTTGAAAATTAAAAAAAATATAATGTAATACTGATGTTCTTGGAAAATGATCGGAAAATTGAAAAGCTATCGCCTTTTTTAAATCTATGACCCAATAATTGCCCGTTATGTTATCTTTGCCTTTATCATAACTTTTTCATTTCAGCGAATCGAGGAATGCCTTGTGCTATCGGGGGCCCCTGGTGGGTTGAGGCCCGTATTCTACTGAACACATGGAACACCTTAGGTTACGCCACTGCTACTAATCTAAGGCTCAAATCATATATTCTTGCTTGCAGCTCACGGACTGCACAGACAACAATGCATGAATTCTGGGGGTTGGGTACGATATCTCGACCATCATATTCCCGTTTTTCAAAATTCCGATATTCATTATCCCGCCATTTCAATATCCGGCCAGTTTGAAATCCCGCTTGATTGAAATCCCGCTAACTTAATATCCCGCCATTTCAATAACCCGCTAATTAAAAATACCGCTGTTCAATATCCCGATTTTCAATGTCAAGTCATAGAAGGTAAGCATTATTTCAAAAATTGCGCGTGCGATTTCTGAAAGTAAACAGGGTGTCCGCAAACTGCCGCATAAACGAACCGGATTGTGATTCCTCATGTGATTTCCAGCAAAAAAGTTGTACGGAACATACTCCCTCAGCTGCCACAGGCATTTAAAAAGATTTTTGAAAAAATCATTTTCTTGCACGACTTAAAGCCTAATATCTTTAAAGCTAGACAAGAAAGAATAGTGAAATAAAATGAGTATTACAGCCAACAAATTTACCTGTAAAATAAAACTAACCACACTAAAATCGGATAAGAGGTTTGGTTTTTACAGAGCTTCAAAGTCAAATTAGCGTGATTTGACCCAAAAACAATCTTTTTTTCCATCTCAATTTCTTTCAAATCCAACTTCTGCCTAGGTGAGGTGCTTTTGGCAAATAGTCTTACAATCATATCTTTCTTACATCATTTTAATCTAGCTCCATTACTTCTAACAGTTTTTATACGTTAAGTGTAGAAAACTAGGGTTAATTTTAGCTCGAATTCAATACAATTAAATTCACACTGCCCCTAAAGATCTGCAATTGGTAAAATCTATTCAAAGTATGTCGAAATCGAACCAAAATTAACCCTAGTTTTCTGCACTTAAGGTACTAAAACTGTTAGAAATAATGGAGCTAGAATAAAATGATGTAAGAAAGATATGATTCTAAGACTATGCGCCAATTTTTAAAAGAATCGGACAAGCACCTCACCTTGGCAGAAGTTGGAGAAAATTGAGATGGAAAAAAAGATTGTTTTTGGGTCAAATCACGCAAATTTGACTTTGAAGCTCTGTAAAAAACAAACCTCTCATCCGATTTTAGTGTAGTTAGTTTTATTTTATGGGTAAGTTTGTTGGCTGTAATACTCATTTTATTTCACTATTCTAGCTGGTCTAGCTTTGGAGATATTATGCTTTAAGTTGTGCAAGAAAATGATTTTTTCAAAAATTTTTAAATGCCTGTGGCAGCTAAAGGGTTAAGCTGAGGGGGTATGTTTTGTACAACTTTTTTGCTGGAAATCATTCGAGGAATCACAATCCGTTACGTTTATGCGGCAGTTTCCGGACACCCTGTATTTACATTCTATGACGGGATATTAAAAAGCGCCTATATATTTACCGTTAAAATAATGGATCTCCTCCGATGGGAGTACTTTATTCTCGGAGACCCACGGACCAGCTGAATTTATTTGACAAATAGGTGGTTTGGTCTTTCGGTATTCGAGATTTAAGTAGCATCTGTATGACAGTCTTGTCTTGTAGGGGTCATCTTGTTCAAAGAAATAAGCAAATATTCCGACGGAATTATGCTACATCGCATTAACTGCGGGGAATCACATAACGTAACTGTTGACTCTTTTTAAACAATAAAATTAATTTTTGGCGGTATTTTGACGCAATTATTTCCTAATTTTTGGCGGTATTTTGACGCAATTATTTCCACTAGCAGGATTGTGAAGCGTCAGGTTTTTTAGTGGACGCGATTTTGATGTAGCGGGATTTTGTAATGGCGGGATTCTATAATAGCGGCATTTAGTTATGTCGGGATATTTAACGAGACCGAGAATAATTTCGGTCGCGCCGAAATTCGGATAGCTTTCACTTTCTTTCGGGCTAGTAATTTCTCGGTGTTCCTATGACTTGTGTTTCAATTCCGTCTGTCCCTAAAAACATAATTATAAAATTTTGGTTTTAGGGTACAGTTTCAATTTCAGCTCCAATTAATTAATTTTTTCTCTCCTGTTTTTACGTGAATTGGTCGCGATAAGTGGACAAATAAAATAGTTTTGATTTGAAATTTGTATGGGGGTCTTATATCTCCATTTACCAAAGTAGGAAACTTGCTTTAACATATTTTTTGCAGTCTCAAAAAAGACTTTTGATATAATTTTTTACTTAAAAGTACCTAATTGGGCTGCCATACACACCGAACGTGTGAGGCAGCCCCATGACCCATTGCCCGTTTCCATCCATTTTTACTTATATTTGGTGTCATCGATAGAAAAACATGTTTGTCAGGTCAGAGAAGCCCATGTGCAAAATTTCAGCTCCATTGCGTAAAAGCAGCCAATATCTGTTTATTCAACATTTTGAAGCAGTTGTTTTCACCGGCTACTTTGAGATTGAAAACCGGATCTCAACCCCCTCTGTCCGATGATCATGGCAGTTTCCTCTCACTTTGAGAACTTAAGAATGCGGGTAAAAATGTCCGTACGACAAATATCTTCATTTATTTATAAATATAAGAATAACTAGGTGATCATTTGCGTGGTCTTGGATATTTCGAGACAGGGAAACTAAAACACTGTCATCCGTTCAATGGTTCTAATACTGCTATTTCGAAGAAATTCTCATATTTTTTGCGTAATGTTCTTCCCACTATTATACACACCACGTATACTCATTTTTTTGAATATATTAGGGATAAATGTAGTCTAGCTAGCACGACATCGAACCTATCAAAAATGTAATTTCCTGTTTGTTTTTTTTTTTGTATTGTGTTTCATTAGTACATTACTTCTGGGCATAAATAAATGCATAATTTATAACCTTTTTCCTGGACTTTCTTTTGATGATTAAGAATACAACCACATCAACACATCCAATCCTCTAAATGAGCTACACTTTTACCAAGCGCTTATAATACCACTTCGATTAAGAAGAAAAACAGTAACATTCAAAACATATCTGAACTTGATATAATTCTCAAATCATAAGTGGAATATGAAGTCTAAAATATATTAACATCACTGAGTATAGACGAGTTACGGTCTAAAAAGCGGATGCTATCAGGAGTAAAAGGCTTAGAATGTGCCGGTTCCGTTTATCCTTAGTAGGTGATAATGGTCTTTCTCGAATGTCTGAATATTTCATACATTTTCTAGCAATATAGTTGCGACAGACAATTCAAATTTACGGTAATGTAAACTTTTGTTGGTTTGGGTGAAAAACACTTGTTATGAAGATTGGTTAAAATTAGAGCATTCATAAATAAAATCTTAGCTGAATTAAGGGGTTGGGTTTATATGGCAGCGCCATGATCCCATTGCCTGATTTCAATTATTTTAACACACCAACAGCCAGCAACAGCAATAGCCATTTGTACGAATTTTCAGCTCAGCTCTTTTTCAAATTTCACACATACGTTATAATTATTACTAACAACGGGACCGCGTACCTTTTGGACTATCTGAGTAAAAATAATTACTCACATTCACGTTCCGTCGTTCTAAAACTCCAATAGTCCCAAATAGCTATCTCTTCGATTGTTGATTATTCTTTTTTTATACTTTTATTCTTTAAATTTTTTTGTAAACATCTTTTTTGAATTCCACTGTTATTGTGGCTTTTCCATATTTTCCCCTGAGAGCTCTCTCACAATGCTCACAACTCTGACGATAATCAGCGATGACTGCAGCTACGACTACGAGTGAATTAAGGAACGCACTCCAGACATGGTAAATCACGACTCCACTAATGACAGTAACCATAAAATTTTAATAAGAGCATACCGCCAACCAGTCTTGCGATCGTATAATGAGCCATGCAATAGAGACAAGAGATCAGAACAGGCTTAGATCAAAATTCATAAATATGAACAAAAATCAAATAACTTAAAGATTCCTAATCTTTTTGTTTTAACATAACACAAAAATATCCTGTTTCTAAAATATGGAAATTTCCTTCCATCAATGCTTCCCGACAAACAAAATTATGCAAACATTACATCACTGCATTCTATAAATGGAAATCCCGAAACGAAACGCAAAAACCACCCAAACAGGTCCCAGATCTTTGCATTCGAATTCGTTCATAATTTACAATCATTCAAATATCTTATTTTATTTGTTCATTAAGAAAATTTATACAAATTCCGTTTTACAAAATCACAAAACGAATTTATCATATTTCTCCTGTGCAAACAAAAGACAAAACTCTATCTTCATTTACCACTTTTTTATGAACATTTACGCTTGATAAATTGCCACTGATAATGAACCGCGAGAATAATGAAGATTTAAAGAATTCCTGCAAATGTCTCTTTACAAAGTCTACAAACTCAAAAGATTCAATTAAATAGACATCAACGACAATAACGAAAGATTTAAGCGAGTAACTCGACTGGGTTTTACATTTTTACATTATATTATTGCATTTTACTGCCGTAATAATTGCCATCAACGAAAACGCATAATATGTACAATCTGGTTGTATGTTATACATATGTCATAATACGACAACATTAAGAAGAAATAAGTAAAAAATCAAGTGAATTGAAATGCAATTGCGCTTCGAGAAAAATGTTGTCTCTCCCGTGCTTTTAGCGGCATTGTTGTTTCGGTGGATGCCCTAAACCTCAACTACGTTTCACACAATCACACAAATATAGTCAACACTTAAAAGCACATCATACACACATCACACGTTGTAATCGTATAGCCAAAATATATCGCGAGCATCTTTAGCTGACCGCAACCACATGTTATCCGATTTGGATACAAAATCTTAAATTATAAATTTATGCATATACTCAAGTTGGAAGTCAGAGTGCGTTTCTTCTTGTGCACTTTTTTATGAATACCGGAATCATTCGGCCCTCCTAAGTAGCAGCCAAGTGATGAATCTTCTCGACGTCAATACTAGCAAATGAAGACAGTCACAAAGTATCTGACATCCTTCATAATGCATTTTTGTATATAAAAGAAGAACTTGAGTGAAATTATAATCAAAGTACATTGATCGCTTCAACGAGTGAGATCAGGATCCTTGCGTAGTTCCAAAACAAAAAACATTCACCCTTTTGCAAAAATTATATAGATCAGATCAACCCCCCAAAAGAAGTGCCCCACCTCAACCGCGTATCTGAACAAAACGTGTATGTGTGTGTAAAGTGAATATATAAACGTAGTGTGTGTAGATTAATCCGTTAGAGTCGTAGTAGTCGTCTTCGAATGGTGATAAAAAAAACGGCAACAACACTAGTGTGTGATTCGCAAGATCCGTAATAAGAATCCGACCTTATATACTACACAAAAAAGATCCACATATATATTTGGATCCGCGTGCATCCGCTGTTTAGTTATAAAACGATCGTGAACGTGATCAAATATAGTGAGCACACTCGTGGTGGTGCAAATTAAAAAAGACAATCCGTTAAAATAAACTTTATCGTGCGATAAGTGGTGTACACACACAATAATAGTGTCCTGTGATCGAAAGGATTATTAAATTGAAGTTTTAGCCGAAAAGTAAGAATTGAAAAATTATTGTGTTGTTAAACTTTTATGAATTTTCACCCTCAATTCAAATGGATTAAGTTTGGTTTTAAATCAGTTGGTTGGTTATGCAGTATGTACAGTGCTCTCAAAGTTCTCAAAGCTGACAATTTAATTGCGGATAATTGTGGAAGAATAATTTGAAGCAGGGGAAAATCCAACTTTTAATTAAAGCATAAATGTGAGAAACGGATCTCATCGTTCACGTTGTTCTATTACTCATCGCAAAACGTATCGATTTAATCGTAGAGATGGTTTTAGTGCGTGCTTGTAACTTATAGACTATTAGTCAGTACAGAATTATAGTTTGTTAGAAATTCCAATTACTTATACATAGTTGAGTTTCAATGTAATTACTTAGACAACTTTATGTTTTCCAATTATAACTAATTGCATAGTCTTCAACTCAGAGCAGGAAGAAATATTTGTGTTTTATGGTGTGATGATGCAAACGGATGATGATACTGGAGAGAAATATACAAATAGGTTAAACTATATGACAGACACAACTTCGAAATTAATTTTTTTTATGTGCAAAAATACAATTTTAGCAAAGATAAACTATTTCGAAATTATTAGATAACAATTAAAGCCATTGGGAATCAATAGATGTTTATCTTTCAAAAGATTCTTCTTGATTTTAAAATTTAAAAAAAAATCACTTACTTCAAATAAATACAAATCTATTTAAATAAAAAAAAATAGATAGTGAGGGAATCCCGTGAAAACGTGTAAGATTCATATTTATACAAAAGGCAAAAAAGTATGTATATTTAAACTATCGCACTTAGCACCTGTTTCACTGCGGCTGCCCAAGTCTTTTAGTTTAGCGATGACTCAGTAAGAAATGAGTGTTTGGCTAAGTGCAAAATAATTACTGGTAGCTTGCGAAGATTTTTATTTTGTTGACTCTGGCTGGCTGTGTGGTGTCAAGAAATTTAGCTTGTTAGTTTATTTTCAAGAATATTTTACTGGTTGTTAATTTGAGATATGCATACTTGGGAAATTTCAATACTTAAAAATATTGCCGGTAAATTCCTTGCAATACTGTAATAGATCTTGAGATTGTGCAAGAAAAAAATACTTGGAATGCTAAACATTAGCATAATTTCGAATGTCTTATCTATGTACTCGTTGCAATTAGCTTCCTCTAGTATTCATCCATACCCTTATCTTTTCACAATAGGTTTTCGAAAAACCTAACCATAATACTTAAGCACTCTTATTTCTTTCTAGGAACTAAATTAATAGTGTCAATACTCAAATATTATTTTAATTGTTGAAACGTGTGTCAGTTAACACGTTCAGCGATCTGTAAATAAGAAGTACAAATGTGCCCTTGTCTCTTGAACGTTTCCAGGCACGTGTTAATAGAAACATGCTAACGATGCTTCTATAGGTGCTTATTTACCCGACAATTAGACAAATTTCCATGGTAATTGTGACCAAGAAATGTCTAAATGAAGACTAAGTACATATTATGACGGTCGAAAAGGAAAATTACCAATGTCGATCTAGGTGGCATTTTAGTTGTTCGGATGCAACATAAAAGTAAAATACTATCACAAGAATTAGAAAAATAATTACAATTATATTTTGAACGTTAGTTTAAATGACAAAAAAAAATCCAGCTCGAGGTCCTACAAAACTAACCACCTACACTCTGATCTAAATTAGACTATATACTTACTTACAGCCTTGTGGTAAAATTAAGGCATAGATCAATGACTTCATCATACACTTAATTGTTAATTTGTTATGGCGATTCGCCTGTTTTGCTCTAACTGTCACCACAAATCGTTCATATCGCCAAAAAAACCCAACCATTAATCGTCCATAATTAGAATATTCACATCCTTATCGACACCATATACGCATATACATCGATCGTTTTGGCTCCTACACATTTTTCTGTGCCCCTAGATGGCTTGAAAGTCTCTCGAAAAACATCTCTACGTATCGATGGGAATCGAACAAGTCGTTCGAAATAGTATTGAAGAGAGCTGCTTGGCTTTATTGACCATAAACTCCAATACTATTCTGTATAATTTATACATAGTTTTTATTCAGCACATTATTAGTTTTAATATGTAAATTTGTTGCTGCTAGTCGAGGCGAAATGTGAGATATTCGATTTCAAATATATTGATTTTTGATGGTATCTATAAAATGAAATGCGATGACAACAACGATACTCGTAATCGCGCAGTGGAGGTTATGCAATCAAGATCGAGGTTGAAATAAGTTAGGAATTTTTCGGGGTATTGCACTTGACCGCTGATGCTGATTATTTTATGCTTTCTTCTGATATGGAACGGAATTCTTGATTTTATCTCTAAATTTGTGTGATTATCTAAAAATGCTTCTATTTCTTTCAATCTAACTGTCCGTGTTCACTAAATTCTCATCAATAAGAGTGCTGACATGTTACTTGTTTCTATATAGTTTGTAAATCACTTCATTAGGGTAGACATTTGGTTTTGTCCGACGGTTTGTAATGTAATCTAAGTAGGTTAATAAAAACAGAATAGCTTGATTCCAGTACTACATTGAATTTTTATTTTTGGTATAAACCAGTATTTCGGATGCAACGTGCACCCTTCTGCAGTACAAACCTTTGTACTGAAGATGGGTGCAAATTGCATCCGAAATACTGGTATATACCAAAAAATAAAAATTCAATGTAGTGCTGGAACCAAGCTGTTCTGTTTTTATTAACCCACTTCATTATGGTTTAAAGGCATATTCTAAATGTGACTTACAATAATAATTAGCCGCAAGACAGAAACTTTATTTCTTTCTCATAATATTCACATACACGGATTTGTACAGAGCCTACAAGCAAGATCACTCAACTAGTTTTAAATAATTATGACATTACTTTTGCATTTTTCAAGTAGGAAAATTATGAGTATAAGTTGATATTTGTATTAATGTGAACAATATCAACCAATTAAGAAACAACAAACTGGAGTTTAACCGTAAAAAAACCGCCATCAAATTGTTCACTCACTCAGTTTCGTGTGAAAGAAAGTGACAAACGGAAAATGATACTATTATATCCATAAATACGTGAATGAAAAATGAACAGTTTTTATCTGAATACGATCCACCGATAAATTGGCGACGTCAGGCTATCGTGCCACATTGATGATGATGATGATAAATTGTTTGAAAAAAAAATATCCTAAGAAGAAGAAGAACTTAAGAAAATCAAATTTCATACACTTCATATGTCGCTCAATACAATCGTTCAAAATCTTTAAATTTTCCTCTCGATATTAGTTACATTCACTCCTTCCGTCAAAAGCGTCGAGTCTACATTTTAAATGGCCACCCTGAATTTAATAAATTTCTGAACTTGTGCTCTGAAATATTAAGCCAGACTGACGGATTTAAATTGGATTAAACCACCAAATTTCAATGGGAAAACTTGAATTGACACTCTTCAAGATATGTCGAGCCACTCATCCTTTTTTATACAACTGAGCCAAAAAAACCCTAAATAATAATGAAAATATGACGCAAATACTGCTGCTCAGTTCCTTGGACTTAGACTTCATTTATTCGTATTTCTTAAATATGAATCACAAATGAAAACAAAAGACCTAGAACAGTAACCTGAATTATTTTTAAATTTGGTAGGTAGTGTGGCTCGTTTGGAGAAAAATAATGTACAACGGTACCCCTTTTTAACCGTTACAATGTAATAGCATTTTTTATATATTTTGTCAAAATGGTCGACTAAATAAAAATTTGCCACATCACCAAATATTTCATTCGACATATGACTTCCCTTTCTAAAACAGCATCAAATTTCCAATAAAACGACACCGAGCCCGCTACAAAGTATGGCTCGTTATCTTCCGAGATACACCCGTTCAAACTTTAAAGAAATTTTAAAATTTCATCAAAAATTCACATGATTAAATCGTAAATGTAACCAATTTTAAAATTTCTTTTAAGTTTTAACGGGTGTATCTCGGAAGATACGAGCAACTTCGTAACGGGCAAAGTGTCATTTTACTGGAAATTCTATGTAGTTTCAGAAATGAAGTCATATCTTCGATGAAATGTTGGTGGTTTATCAAGTCGGGCAGTTTGACACAATTTACTAAAAACGCTATAACATTGTAACGGTTAAAAATATACGGGTCCCGTTGTACATTATTTTTCCCCAAATGAGCCACACTGCCTACCTTTAAAGTATCCTCCACCATGAATGGGACACCCTGTACGTTCGTGTTAGTTACACCATTTATAGCTCAAGAGCAGACCAATTTCCATGATTTTGGGTTTGTTGGATTAGGCTCTGGCAGAATAACTATTGGAACACGCGGAAAATTCACAATGGGCAAAAATTCATTATGGGTTCATTTTTTGTCTATTTCTGCATGTACATATTTCCTTAACAAATCAGCGGATTTCAGTAAATTAGCTCCACAGGATTGATCTCTAACCAAAGTAACAGGACACCTATTGAGACATATACAAAAAATCACAATGGGCGCAATTGTGAAGACAATTCTTTTTCACATGTGTTTCTTAAACGAATTACAAGATTTCAAAAAGTTTACCCCACCGGATGGGTCTACACATTGCTCCGGCAAAAAAAGCAGTATTACTATTGAAATAAGCAGAAAATTCACAATGAGTTTTTTTTCGCATATTTTTGTTTATATTTCTTAAATATATTAGCGGATTTTTGTAAGATTTTTCTGCCGAATTGGTCCTTTCCCTGAATATCAGAATAGTAATGAAACACGCGAAAAGAAAGTTCACAGTGCGGAAAATTATAAAGATTTGTTTTTCGTATATTTCTTTCTGTACTCCTTAAACGAATTTGCCAGATTTCAATCCAATGATTTCAGCCAAATGGTGTACACCCATAATAACTTTTGAAATACATATGTGAAAAATTCACAAAGAATAATTATTAAAAACAGTTATTATTCAAATACTTTTGTCTATATCTCCTGAAAAAAATTGCAGATTAAAACCTAAATTTCTACTACCGGACAGGACGCCACTTACAATACCAGAAAAGGTACTGAAACATTTACAAAATTCACAATGAACAATTTTCAAAATAGCTACGTAAACTTCAACAAAAAAAGAAAAAATCAAAATGAGCAAATTTTCAAGGCATATATAATTTGCGCATACTTTGCCTATGTCACCTTAGCGAAAATTTGATTTCAATAAATTTGCCCAACCATATTGGTCTCCACCCACAAAATACCACAATAACTATTGATATATGCGAAAAATTCACAATTTAATTCAATTCAATTCACAATGATCCAAGAGCGATACGAAGTTCACCGGGCCAGCTTGTGCAAAGTAAAATCCCTCCATTATATACGCATACACCGTATTCCAATATTTTTCAACATAAATGTGTAAATGGCGTAAGACCATGTCCATTTACACGACTTGATCGCCTTATGACCTCCTGTTGTTTTACCTACTTGCTTGTACTCATTTTCATCCTCTATTGATACATTTGAGACGCCAACTATTAATTACTCATTAGCCTTGATAATTGCGTGATTCTCTTGTTGCAGTCCCATGTTTCGATTGCGCTAATATAGTGTCCACTACACAAGTTACACGAAGTACTCGAACATCTTGATGAATATTTCTGCGATTCCAATATCATGTTAGCAATTAATTATAATGCAGTCAAATGACAAATAATATGCAATCAGACAATGTTCAATGATTTTATATTACTTGTACTAATGTATGTTCTTTTTTGTATTTTTCTTTCACAGATCCAACCGCAAAATGATTGTCGTTAAGACACTTTGTCTAGGCTTCCTGCTGTTCGGCTCAACGTTGGCCGATGTTGAGACGAATCCCTTCTTGCACGGTTTCGCCAACGACGTGAATGCTTTCATTCAGGATCAAGCTCGTTTAGCCTCTGTCGACAGCAATGCCGAAGCTAATCCAGATCATGTTGTTGCCAATCGTGCCATTGACGGATTTGCCGCACCACAATATTTGCCACCTGTTGAACGTAAACTCATCTGTTCCGGCAATCAAGTGTGCGTAAGCAAATATGCTTGTGCTGGTGGATTCTTTACTAATGAATTGCCATACGCCAAACAAGTAAGTATTTTTATATTTGGGTAGTTTTATTTTTTTTTGGGTTTTTTTTACTTGTACCTAATTAATGCCATTAGAATATGTGACGTTAGTATACGATCAAGTAGTTGTAGTCATCGTCATATTCGTATAGTCAACATCTAAGCGAGATCAACGTAATCATCTTGACAGAGACCATTGGCGCGAGAATCGCGTAAAATATTCATTTAGGAAATATGCACAAGAACAACTACTGTTCGCGACACCCATTAGCAACATTTTTGCTGCTGACCTCGCGCCATCAGTTGAGAGAGATAATATTACCAAATAATATAATAATAAACCCCGCGGGTCATAGCGCGGGGCCTGACACCGTGCGGGTATAATTCAGTTTTAAATGTCATGCTAATTGAATTTTTCCGTTGAGTGTTATGTTAGTATCACTAAAACAAGCTTATAGTAGTTTTGTTTGTTTTATTTTCTTCGTGGTCAGTATCGCGTGGATGATGGCAATAAACTCTGCCGGTGACCGTCGTTGATTGTAAGATGATGTTGATTAAAATGACTAATTTCAACGGGACCAAATGAGTTCATGTTGGTCTGAATTTCAGCCTATTGTTGCTTAGACTAAGGTCATTTAATGACAACAGCTTTGCGATGTTATTACAAAATAATTTGCATAATATTTGAAACGAAAGATAAAAATATTTGCTGGTAATGAATCGCCCGAGGAGAATTTAAAGTAAGTTAAGTTGGATAAAGGCAATATTTCTGTGTTTACAACTCCTTTCATTTCAGTAAAAGAAATTAACTGAAAGCAACTTCAACATACTTGAAGGCGAAATAAAAATTACCATGAATGCAAGCATTTGTAATTTTTAATTAAATGTAAATGATAAAATGCATATATCAACGATACTCTACTGATAAGCTGCTTGAATATCATGCATACATAGTGTGTAGCCTTTCATAACGACGTCGGTGATCTTACACCCTCAGCAGCATTTCAACTTTCTTGATCCTTACGAAAGACGTGTTTGGGTTCTCCCAACTACCCGCAACTTCCATCGATGCAACAGTCGCATTCATAAGTCATAATCTAATTATACAATGATTTACGATATTTTTCGTACTTTTTCGACGCACCGTGTAGATGCGGGCGATGGATGCGTGTTTCTGAGCACGTATAACTCGATGAATTTCAAGCCGATCAATTGACCAAACTTTTTACTGTATAATTGGCTTTTCTTAAACAAAATCTACACTCCATTTAGATAAGATGCAGCTTATCCTATATAGTAATAAAGTATTCATTCATTCATAAGTCTATTTTTCGGGAGAATAAGCTTTGACGAGCTCGCGTAATCACTGAAAAAAAAATACGTATATAAAATGTGAATTATTTAATACACAAACAAAAAATAAAAATTTGAACAAAACTCTTCCAGACACCTATATAGACGCCGTAAGTAAGTTGCAATTATGCCGGAGGATATAAATCCGCAGCTTGGCTGCCCAAGAGAGGCCTTAGTAATGATAACCTCGTGTCCGTATACTGAACATACTTGCATGTTTTGCTGTGAAATAAAATAAAAACCGGAATCTCTTATGTCTGTTACATAAAAAGTAGTTGACCTGATGGCATAATTTAAGCCAGAGCGTAAGTGAAATTGTCAAGTGATAAACCCGCGCCCGGCACTAACTGAAAGCAGAAAAAGAAAAAAAAACAGAAACAAAATAAAAAAATATATTAAACGAGATCATTTAAGGAGAGGAATTTCAATGCATAGTCCAAGCACGCATACGTTTTATCTGCATTCGGTGCGGAGTAGTTATGCATGTGTTTTGCGGGATAATATGTAATGTGATTTGTATAAATAGCACCTGTTTAGCTGGCAGCAAAATCACAACATGATTGCGTTAAAAATTGTCAAATTGGTGACAAGAATAAATTGAAATCATTTACGATCAAGACTTGCGCAAAGGAGGAGTAGAAACTTTCAATAATTTTACGGAAAACAAAAGACTTAAGCCGGAAACTTTATGTGGATTCACATCAGTTCTAACATCAACTATTAATGTTTTCGGTTGTACAAAAAAAAAATTGTATGGATCCTACGAAACAAAAGACTTGAGTCGGTAACTTGCGAAATTTTCAGATATAAATTTGTTCTTGATTTTTTTTATAAAACAATAATATTTGAAGAAAAAAACAGTTATTCTCGACTCCTACGATCAGTCAGGATTTTTATAAGGCGATGAAATCATCTACTGATGTCGCATTTCTTCGCGGTATACGTATACGCGCCACATGAAATCGTAAAATTTTTAACGATTTTTCACGACAAGCCATCAACCCAATCATTTGTCATAATTTTTAAACAAATTTCGGATTTTTTACACCCAATGTCAATCGGCAAAAAAATGCTACATGACTTTCTCTCTCAGTCTCCACCCGAATTCTGCAATGAAGAAAATTTATCGTATCCGAATTCAATCTAGAGTGATTAAGAAATTCCACGCATAGCAAGCCAAGTCCGCGACGCCTTATATGTACCACATCTATGTATAACATCAACTCGAACACTTTACATCGACATCATGCAATATGTAACGCAATAATTTCTGGAAAAACAGCAAACTAGCAAAAGTGCACTTTACACGAAGATGTAACAAAACTGCGCCTATACGAAAAGTGCACGCGTAATTTCCATTGCGTTGCGTTATCGTCGTCTTCATCGTCGTCACGTTTCTAGATGACGCAGATACACGCAGCCGATACAATCTTTTGCCGCTATAATGGTCAACTGTTATTTAATTGATTTCTCGCACATTTTCGCGGAGCAAGCCAGGCTGAGAAGTCGGGTCCACACCGCACCCTGTTGAAGTAATAATCAATATAATCTTAAAGTTGCCTGAAAAGATACAGCCGTAGTTGCAAGAGTCAATGCTTGATATTAAGCAATTACATGCATGCCTAGGTGCAAGATGACGTTAAATGAACGATTATACAAAATATATGTAATTCAAAAAATGAGTGTTATTCGATTTGTCAAAGTATACTCTGAATATGGGTGCGGAATGATTGATATTGTCGTTCTAATGATTACGTGTGTGCATGCGTACGCGTATATGAGGTAGCAAGCAAGTTTTTGCATTTTTATGGCATAATTAGATCGTGATAGAAATTTTATAAATATTTTTGCCTATTTTAAAAATAAAACTTTAATTTATGACTTTTTCTTGCAGGATTGCGCTATCGATAGTGAAGTGTGCTGTACCTATCGTCCACCCCCACCACCACCACCACCAAAACCAACCATTCCAGCCGCCATTGCTTGCGTTGGACGTTTCGAAGCATGCGTGCCACCACAACAATGTATTGGAGGTTTCTGGCAAGCTAATGGATTCTCCACTCCACCATATGTAAGTACCATACTTTTTTCGCTTATGGAACAAAAACGGTACCGAAAATCGAGTAAAATGCGAAAAGAAAAAGAACATTGTGATGCGCACAGTTAAAAGCATAATTTTCCAAATCTGTAACACGCTAACGTCTGCATCATCATCATCATCAGCACGTCCACGCATCTTCCCCGCGGCTTCGCATTCAGCCATCGAAACACAGTTTGTATATCTTCAAGGTCTCGGTCAAACTTGCTGTATTGCACAGACACATCACCGTCGTATATCATCGGACAACACAAAACATGTAATCTTTGGTTGTTGACTGCTTTTGATTTCGTCGTTGATGATGTTGGTTGATCATTTTGTTACTCTTACAGCCGTAACGGCGCTAATTCAAGTAGGCTTTTTGCCGGAAAAAAAGCAGACATACAGAATACAGGTGTGAATTCTACTTTAACTGACGGTTGCATAATACACCGTTGTGCCGATATCGCAGTAAAATGTTTCTGTCAGTATGCATGCTACGAATAAACCGGTGGAATTAGCCTAAGTCAAAAAAGAGACTTCTCCTACAATCGCAAATTTAAAACGACTTTAGGCCATGGTGTGACCGCCACAAAGTTTTTTTCTTAAATACTCTTCAGAGTTTCAATTCCTGCGAGACATGACTTCCGTTTATTCTACTAGTTGTAGTTTCATCGAAATCAGGATTTCAAGTTTAATCATGAACGGCGGCGCGCGGTCTAAGTAAAAAAGAAAACAGTTATGTACATTAACTATATCAATACTGCCTCTGTTTTATAGAATATGACTCTTCAAGCGTAGCCATTCTAATTTCAAAAGTCAATGACAGAAAAAGGTACAAATCTGACTTTTGCTTCCAATCTCTTCCCAAGACGATAGATGTCTTCCAGATGTCAAAACTATACTAAAATAATGATGATAAAAATTCCAACGTTGTTTGCGATATATGTTAGGTATATTTTAAAAACATATATCTACATACGACGAATTCTCCTGGAATAAAACGAAAGATTTACGCCAGTAACTTTTCATAAGAGTTGGCAATATACTCCCTAAATGCACCGAATTCGAAAAGGAAATACAATTGTCCACCTTTGTGGTGATTTCTTAGTAAATTTTAAGTATGTATATTCATCAAGGTTAGTAAAGAAGAAACATGTAATGGATTAAATACAGCACGTTCTACTTCCGCTCTTCAAATACCAATGGGATTGCTCAAGGAACTATGTTGTTGGTTTCAGTGGCGAAGATAGCTTTTCGGAGGGGGAAGGGATCAGTGGTCAGGATTATTTTTTCAGCACAGAGGAAATGCATTAAGTTCGGTGGTTCTAAATAAGGAATTTAAGGAATAGTTACAACCATCTTGCTTCCCTGCTTTTTTACCGAATAAAAAATTTCTTTAGTCGTTTGAAAAAGGTGCTGTCGCTTCAACGTTTTGGAATTGTTCCAATTCCGTTTGTTTAGCTTGAGATTCCGGAGGAATAGGTTTGGCACAGCGAAGAAAATATTGTATGTCGAACAACGTGGCACTAGAGATCAGATGTAGATTTTTCATAATCTCCACCTTAATGCAAGTATGTATATCTACTTAATCGAAGTTGGACTAGAGACTCCGGAATGATACGTGGGAACTTGTTGTCAGATGACAATGCATCTTAGTAAGGACTGAGAAGTGTATAGAATCACCTAAAGATTATAAGTACGCAGAATACGCTCTATACCTTTCCGATCCTAGAAGGTTGTGGAGAGAAGTTCAACTGAAGGCTCGTCTGCAAAACCGAGAGCAAATGTGATTGTTAAGAATCGTTCTCGCACTAAAAAAGGATGCCATAGAAATACGCCTGAGTGAGTGGTTCATCTGCAGTATACAATAATATTCTGTATCGAGAGCGAGAAAGGAGAACGTAAAGACGTTTAAGACTTGTGAAGCAAGTAATACCGAAAGATGGTCCGACGGATGAAGAAACAAGATGGTTGTGAGTTTATTCGAAAAAAAGTCCTACGGGTAGCATGATGCAGTATCGTTCAAGTCAGTTAATCCAGCATCTGTTTTTTTATCTGTTCTTGTGGCAGTCGCACTATCTGTAAAATAACACTTGAAGAAATCTAAATCTCATGTACGCCAGTATACGATAGAAATTGTCAAAATTCTAGCCAAGGCAGTAACCACAAACAATTGAAATTGTTGTAAAAAATGTTAATTCCTAAATGCCCCTGTCAATGGCATTTTGGTAGATATTGTTAAAAATATACCCAATTAACAGCAAAGCACTAAAATTATAAAATTTAGTATGAAAAAATATGTGCAACCAGGGGGATCAATCCCCTTGATTCCCTCCATATCTGCGTCACTGGTTGGTTTCAGCGACAAAAGTAATAGACCTCAGCACGACTGAGTTTCAAAACTCCCAACCACTGTTAACCATGCGAATCGCTCAACAATTGCATATAATCTTGTGGCATATATGAATTATTCTAACTTCTGACAAAAGCATAATTTGCATTTTTCTCTAGAAATCATCACCGCCCCCTCATGAATATTACTTATACACCAGTCGTACTGATTCGAATGAATAGTATTTTTCATCGATGTACATGAGGTCTCCTTTTAGCTAGTGCAATCTGTGTTCATTGTATTTTATTTTTATTTTATATACGAATAAATTTGAATTTTTATTGATGTGAAATTATTATGGTATTATAAAGAAAATATGATTTCTTGGCAAATGACCACAGAAAATACCATTTAAATTAGGGCATTGTGCAACGTGTTGTAGGAAAGGTCATGAACGACCACGACATGTTGAAGGAATTTGTAATAGATTGGACTTTGGCACAGCATCACTGCTCGTTCAATGTTATATCTTTGATGAGATGCATCAGTTGATTTAAATGTCCATATTTGGTTTATTGAAGATCAATTTATTTGCAAAACTTCTTGAGGTCATCCTGGCATTTTTCTCTTGACTCAAACGTCTTTGAATAACTATACTTTTCCGTACCCTCTGATCACTGAACGTGACTATTGCATCCGTCTGCGAAAACCTCACATATGTCACAATCATCAATCTTCCAGCATCTAGACTTGCAAAATTCCCCAGCGATGACATTCAATCAAGCACAAGCCGATGTTTCATAGACGCGCACAGTAAAAAGTCCTTCCACGATAAAGAATTATCGGTCATTCGAATACCGCACATGTGACGACAAAACTTGTTGTTGATGAGCAGCAACTTTACACGACTAACGAGCCATTGTGCAGATTCCTCCTACATCTGATCGAAACCACATCTCGCATCGCTTCCATTCATATAGTCCGTGTGTGCAAAGTGCAAAGGTATCTTAAGAGACAAGACTCATCATAAAGCACTTGTAAGTAGTAAGTTTTCATATAGTTCACAGACCTAGATTGCATCTGTAAACACACGACTAAGCCGCCGGCCGTAGTCAGTCAGACAGACAGATAAAATCAGTAAACTATTGAGCAAACGATATTAACTGGTTGATTGTTAGTTCAATTGTTTATTGTTTTTTATTATTTTTTGCTAGCAAATAAACACAACAATCAAAGACAGTTATTATGAATAGAGTCATTTTTTTTTTTTGCCTCATGTGGTGCTTCTGACCGTCCTCTGATGCCTAAAGCCTGTGATGCAATGTGAACTTGATGATGATGTTTGAATGAACCATGGACTGCCACCCATTCGAGTAGCGAGATATTATGAGTTGCAGTCAATTTTTTTTTAAAGTCTTCGACATTGTATTGTTTCAGTGAGCGATGTTGTTATTGTCTGAAAAATAGAATGAGTGAATGACAGGTGGATGTCAAAACCAGTAGACAATTTTTTATTTTTTTTTTATTAGTATTTGTATGGATCTAGATTAAAATTGACGATGGGAGTTTGGTCTAGATTTATTTTGATTAAATATCTATTGTGATGGAAGTCGTACAAAATGTACCAGAACAGGCGGTTTTTACTTTTTTTTTGTTGAAAGCTGCTGAGTTTAGTACAAGTCACGCCACTCTACAAGAACTGCTGGTACATCTTTTTTTTTTTGTTAGCACAGACATTCAATAGGATTTCGAGGAACAGTGATGTCAACTTTATTTACATTTCAGTAATCGGTGATATTCGTTACATTTATTTCGAGTAATCGTTGCTTTGTATTCGTTACTTAGTAATCGTTTGCTTTTAAAGAAACACATAAAAAAAACTACAACGACGATTGATACCTACTCGAATACGATAGAACTCGAGTTCTTGCATAGCTTTACTCTTCTTCCCCTGTCATTTCATTGGGTTATTCCACACTGAACTGATTATCGAGATAAGTCTCATATCATTATTCAATACAATGAAAATAAAGGAAGAGATTATACCATGGACCAACTGGCCGGACATGATCATGGCTTGAGAAATTCATACAAACATTTTCTAATTTTATTCTTCAATTTTGGCGACGGCTTCTTTTGATATAAGGCGGAAAACATACCTTGATTCTATCGAATCTGAAAAAAAGGAGTTCGAAACTTTGTCCCCACTAGCTCTTACCATTATTCCCAGTCAAATAAAATAGCTAAAGCATCTAGGAAAATACAAGTATAAGTTTTTGGGGGTAGTCTGGATGGTCTAGCGGTTAGTGCGCGCACCTTCGGTGCACAGGGTCATGAGTTCGAATCTCACCGTGTCCCATGGTGTTTTTCGAACTCACGAGCTTGTGACGGACTATGATCTCACTCAGATGTTAAACGAGTACCCATTTATGGGGATAAATAACACTGCTGAGCATGATGCTGATCTCATTACCTCAACAAAAAGCACATAAGATCTTGGAAATAGGATGTCACTAAGACATCCTGCGGCCTTAGTCCAATGTTGGATTGTCGCGCCTGTTATTTTATTTTTTTAAGTTTTTGGGTACAGAGCTATGCAGTTTTAATGGCGTTGGCCCTTTATCACACAACCAGCATATAAATCATACATTAGGGGTCAACCTCAGCAGTCAATGGACAACTTTTAATGAACGATTTCCGACTAAATTCTCCCAACACGTGTAGAGTAGTCCAAAGACCTCGTGGAGAAGGGATAGCATCAATGGCGTGTTAATATATATGTAACTTGGTCGTTAAAACAGGCTCTATAGGAGCAACAGAAAATGAGGAGATAAATGGAAACAACAACCCTCATGCTATATTCAACCCTTGGTGAAACTATACTAATGATGGCCAGACCCTATTGTACTTGAGACTACTTGATTTTCTGAGGGTATTTTCCCGATTATTCCTCGGCTATAGCTGCAATGACAGCAGAGGAGTGCCTGAACTCGCATATACATATGTATCTACACACCTTAGGCCTAAGTATTTCATCGTGAATCAATATGCATAGTAACCCATAAAAAGAATCACTCTCCTTGCACTGCTTCTTAGGCTCAGCAGCAAGAATTTTAATTCTCAAAATTTGAGTACCTAGTTAAGAATGAAAATGCAAATACCGTGGAAACTCGAGAAACACCTCAAGTCGAAGAAAATCCAATTCCCCAACCCATTTGAACAAAAAACGTGCAAAGGGTATAACAATGAAAATTAAGTTCATTATCTCAAAGAAAAACTCTATAACTCGAAGTTAAATTCCTGGTTTGGCAGTTGGTGAGACTCTATAAAAGACTGGACTCTATATCTCGAATTTTATTTGATTTGGCCTTGATGGCTCGAAAACTCGATACCTCAAAATCTCCATAAGTCAAAATAAAATACAGCTCTTTTCAGCTTCGAGCTATCGAGTTTCTACTGTATATGTATTGCTTAAATTTTACTAAAAGCGAAGTGAAATTGTCACCCTTTAAAGAGCAGAAAAAACTGATGATTGCAAATAAAACAGTGTGTTGATCTCTATAATTGGGGATTAAACTATGGAGGAGGCCCCCACTTATATTTCGAACACAATATATTTTGGAAACGGTACTCGTATTCACGGTTGGTCGCAGACATAGTATAGAAGGTAGGAAGGTATTTACTCATTGCTTGGACTATTTTACACAAATAAATTACTCTTTTATGGCTGAAGGATTGCAGAGATATCGACGGATTTCCGAAGTAGTACAAAGTTGATTGTGAAATTTCTGTGGCCAACATCCAGGTTAACGGTTATCTCTGGCCACCCTGTGCACTGATCGGGAAAGAGGTTTCAAGGATCCTTTAGGCAATTCCAGCAACTCCACGATTGTGTCGCCACGCCAAACGATTGCAGACATATCGACGGATTTCCGAAAGAATACGATGTCAATCGTTTCGCTCATGAATAGTATACGATAAAAAGTGCTGCTGGCTCGATGCTTGCATGTTTACCTGAGAGTACATAACGCACTGTGTACTTACCACTCGGTCTGTTCGATTCTTGCGCTTGTACCTGAGAGTAGATATCAGACTGTGTACTACTCGGTCTGCTCAATTATTGTGCTTCTGCCTGAGTGCATACATATGAGATTGCTTTGCTTGTTTGTTGTTCGGTACATATGTAACGACTACTTTTTGTACTCGGTAGTCGTTACTTCCCACATTTAATAGTAACGACTTCTTAAGAAATTAGTTGTTACTTTTTTGACATCTCTACTAGTATGATCTCGATTTTGAGAAATTTTGAGAGATTTTTCATATTAGAACGTTCTTGATTATGAACTATCTGAGTATGGGTCTGCGGGCTGCATTTTATAAAACTATGATATAAAGATACGCTAGGGATATTGAAATGATTACATTTCTGGGGGATTTTCGCCACGATAACAATTTTTATAAGTTATTTTCAGAATAACCAGAAACAAAAATCTTCCATTAGCCAAATTAACTGCCTAATTATCTAAATTTCATAGATACACACAATACATATTCAATCCAATTCATAAAATCAAGATCTGGATCTTTAGATGATTCTAGAAGCAGATGACGCAAAACCATTTAAAAATTATTGGAAAGTTGTTTCTGTAAAAAAATAACTGATAAGCACAATTCCACTATAGCTATCCGCCACAGGCAAATCGGAAATTATTATCCATAAACCTTCGTTGACATTTACCAAAAAAAAAGAAAAAAAACCCACAAAAAATATACATATCTGACGTGATCAAAAATCTTGTTCTACCGGTCATTGGAATGATTTTGCTTTTTTTATAAGCCTCCTAACTAATCTAATTTGCATTATATTTTCCGTATTGTTGTGCTAATCAATCCTAAAATTTATAATACAAGAAAAAATCAAATAAAACCACGCAGAAACATAGATTCAATCTTTTTCCCTCGGCTTGTATTTAGAAATGAAAAAAAAAAACACATGACCGTGAAATCAGCACGATATCATATTTATTATTTTCTGAAAAGACAAAACAGATAAAATCTTCAAAAAACAAAAACTGTAGCACTCGCTTTTTCCCATACATATTTCAACAGCTAAAATAGGCCTAAACGACAATGTCGTGATTTAATACAAATTAAATGCATTACATTAAGGTGTTTTTGTAAAATTTGAGTTTTTTTTTCTTACGAATTTCCATAAAATATGTAAAGTATTTTCCTGTCTGTCTGGTTATACGTATATAGTATCTACGTGATAATCAAAACGTGGTCGTCGTACCAAATTCAGCTGCAAAGTATAAAAAAAAAATCAAACTCAAACACAGTTTCCGTTTTCGCAAGATACATACATGCATACAAAACATCTGGGAAAACTGAGAATTGACTACTTCCGAAAATTAATGCATAGACAGGCGAAAGAAAAGCTTGTGGAAAAAAGGGCAGATCAAGGTCAACATAATAATGTAGAAGAAATATGCTTGATCTTTTGTGCATTATACAAAACCCTATACTTAGAATGACCTCGCGTTCAACCAAATTAGATGTCAAGGGTTGTTGGATCGTAAACAACACGCTGTGAACTATAGCATGGCGAAAAAGACATCCATTGAAGAAGACACCTGTTTGAAAAAAGATATCGTACAACATAAATCAACGAAATTGGTGTCGTCTTTTGCAGTTTGGAGTTGGTGTGTTCTGTTTTTGTCACATCATCTCATCATGCTGATGGCGAGGGTCAGACAGCCAAAATTGCTTGTTTTTTCATTAAATCTACATTAACAAGCAATTTATAATCATAATTTCATGAGATTTTGATTATTCTGTTGGAATATGTTAAACTTTTGATGTAAGGAAATTGATTTTGTTTTTCAGCCTAATTTTGTTGTTTTAAATTTATGGATATTTGAATCTTTACAAATATGTTCAAGCGATGACTTTTGAATGACCCCAATTAAAAATAGAGGCCTTGCTTTTTTTTTAATGATTTTCGTATGTTATTCTGAAGAAATATAGTGTCAAACCATGCGGCTATCATATATGGCAACCTTTGCCTAATGAGTCATCTTGTTGGGGTCGTATGACATGTTCAGTTTTCAAGAATTTTCTGGTCATATCGAAAGAAAAAATTAAAAACCTCCTGGCACCTGGACAGTGGCAAGTGATAAAGTAAAACTTTACACAAAATTGCATTCATATATAAGGGAAAGTGTTTGTGTCTCATGTGCAACTGCGGAATATTGCTGATTACGGTGTAGACACAGGAATATGCCATAGTTAGAGATACAGAAACTTCGCAAAAAAAAACAGGAATTTTGCGTAAACTAATTTTGAATATAAAAATTTCGCTGAAATTCGCATAAAAACGTAATTTTGTACATTTTGTTGCAGTTAGGCTTTATTAAACGAATGTTCGCAACTTACGAATGCAAAAAAAACCTCACCCGTTTACATTTTATCCAGAAAATAATAATAAGGAAAAAATCTACTCGTAAGTAGTGTGGCTGACAACTCCTCAAGGAATTGCGGTAAAAGAGAAACTTTTGAGGCACAGGCACGCTAGTATAGTTTCGCTTTTCTATGTGCAATGCATTTAAATTTTAGGGCTAGACGAATCACGAGAAAAGCTCTACCTAGTAGTTGCAGAAAACAAAGCTCATTCATCCAACCTCCGACTAAACAGCTTGCTTGGTGTTTGCTTTGCATCGTGCTCGTCATTCTGCGAACTCCTTGCATTTAGAAATTTATCTATTCTCGCATGAAATTTTGTTCCAAAAAATGAATAAGAAAAAAATTGGTTTCTTTTTTTAGAGAAAAATTAACTTTTCATGGAAAAAGTACAAATTATAACATTTTGCATCAATTCGCAACAATTAGCTAATTTCGCTGAAATTCGCATCTATTTCGTGAAAACCATAATCACACTAGTTGCGCTTATCTTCATCGTGTTGTACATACGGAAAAAGTGAAGAATTTTCGTTTTGAGTTAATTATGCAAAATTATGGAACTAGATTTCAAATTAGCTATATTTTCAATAAAACAGTATTTTGATTTAAAATTGATGTTATGTAAAACACCATAAAAGTACACACAAGAAATAAGATACGCTCAATTTCAATTTCGTTTTCGGACAAATCAAGGAATTCGCACTTGCGTAATTCTTCTTCTGAATGTACGATATATCCGCCGAGGATAAGCAATATTTTTCAATTTAATAAATATTTATACTTAAATTGCAATGAGTGTCATAAAAAGAAATCTACCCGAAAAACGAAAACTCAAAACCACACTGCAGCCGTGTCAAACTTGTTTGCAACCAATATGTCAAAATAATTTGTCCAATTTCGCTCCATACACAAAAACCTAAAATCAAAAGGAAAAATAAACCAAAATATTGAAATCGCGCCTTTCTGCAGCTAGTTCAAGTGATTCGGAGTGTCGAACTTTGTTATTTAATTAGCGAGAAATTGACATGTTATTAATGATTATTGTTCGTGCTTGCCCATTTCGAGAGAGGGCTTCAGTTTCACTTGAGATCGACGACGCGACGTTGTCTCGTTCCTTGGACCAGATTTTGTGCAATTGGAATTTTCATCGAACCGATCCGATTTCATTTCATTTCGAATGCACCTGTTATTATATGCACTTCAATATTACATAATAGATGCGAAAAAGTTTATCTGACCACAGTCGCAGTTCATTTCGTAAGTGTGCCCAATCGGGACATAGGTTGCAGTCCAATCATGATTGTATACGATATGATGACCCAAATCCACAAAAAAAAAATCGTCAATCAATTTTCCTTTCGTATGTAAGCAAAAACAAAAAGAAGACATGCACCAATCGATGGCATCAATAAAGAAAGATGTCAACGAAACGCGACGATAAATTTGTTGCAATCTCGTAATAGTTGGCGAATTTGTCGGACAAACTATATGATTAGTTGTGTGTTGGTGTCAACAAGAGAAGCGTGTTGGACTTTTTTCGTTTCTTTTGTTATGCGCGAGCGCGTACAGGTGGTCCAGTCACGACTTCTGTCGCGCGATTTGATAAAGATCCGTATTAGATTGATAGATGACCGGTGACGCCGACAATTTATGGAGGAATTTTCAAATTAATTGGTCTCTTATTGGTCGGTTTCGCAAATTGTAAAGCTATAGTTACGCAAAAATGTTCAACTCGATAGCACATTTGGTATCGAAAAATTGCATAATATATGTATGATTTTTATTCAATAATTATATAGGAAATTTTTCAAAGAAAGCCGCGAAATTCATTAAAATAACATTATCCGGGTTACGCGTCTAAGTCTTTCGTTTTCGTTTAGTGAACCAGTACGTTTGAACTCTACGCATAAACTAGGCGCACAAGTGAAACTGTATATCAAACAAAGATTAATTTTGTGGAAAATATGAATAATTTTCCAATTTTTGCTATTTCTTTCGATTGATTTACAGAGCGCGTCGCCATAAAACGGCCACCCGCTAGAGATGTGGTAATATATACTTTCCTGTTCTTTTGTGTTTGTGAAATTTTATGCAAGCTGTCACGGTTTGTTTTTTTTTTCATCATTTGCCGTTTTTTTATATGTTATTTTGCATGTCGCGGCAACATGACATACGACACTAATTTTTACAGTGGATGAGGGGGCAAATTGACTGACCTCGTGTGCGGTAATTTGATTTTAATGCGATTTGAGATAAAGGCGTGAGACACTCGGCTCTTGGGTTGTAAGTAAGATGGATGGGACGTCGTAGGTCGAAAAAATACCAGCTGGAACATTTTTTGGCGGCCTTTTCCATAATTAATTGACCATTAGCGGGCATAATGGTCCGTGTTAAAATACGGTTTGAACATTTTAGTAGCTTCTTGTTTTTGGGACGTAAAAAAAATTAAATTACAAGAGATTTCCGCTGAAAAGTTTCTATTTTTACGGATCTATGTTTTAAATTGGATTATTAATTCCGATTACGATCCCCAAAGAATTGTAGTTTAAACTAAATTATTCAGTGAAAAACCACGTTAAGTCAAGACACAGGCAATGATGATACCATATTTGCAGAATATTTTGATAATCTATTGACTTTGCCAACAATTACCCACTTTCCAAAAATACACCATAAAATATCGAATATTTACCTCTGTTCACACTTTGCAATTTATGCCACACTTCACAGTTCATATACATTTAACAATTGTCTAGGGTGTACAAAACGGCGCCGCTAGGCGTGAAAAGTCAATTTGCACAACTGAGTCCGTGTAAATTTTTTCATCTTTAATGGTCTGTGAAATATTTTGACGCTATATACGACACTGTGTAAGTACACCGCACTCAGATGCTAAGTGACCGCGATGCTGCAAAAGAGATTATGTCGTAACATGTAATACGTGTACGTATGTGTTCCAAGTGCATGTACATAGTTCGGTTGATTATTATTGTTGTTGGCGGATATTGGATGATAATGGCATTCCCATAATTTACATAAAACGCAAAAGTTTAATTGGGATCAAGATCATCGTTCAAGACATTGCGTAGTATGGCCAAAGAGGATTTTTTATATGATGATAAGTATGTTTGAAAGCTATAAGGCGGTTTTAAAAAAATTTCGGATTGTGTTAGGTATCTGTGTTCTAATTATTACGAGGCTAGAAGCTGATTGCCGCTATACCGATGATCTGCGGGATGTGAGCCCAATATTGCTCAACAAATATACATAGTGTTAGCACGGGCTTGCTCCTGGCATAAGCGGACCAAATTGTGGTCTAAGTGCGCTAGGCGTAGACCTGGTGGCTCCCATATCTAACCTAACCTAATTGCCAATTCATCTGTGATATTCTATATTTTGAAAATGAGAGTCGTTTGTCACAATAGCATGACAGAAATTTACTTAATGAAAAAAGAGTTTCTAGAATTTAAATTAAAAGATCCAACGAATCCAAAATACAAGACACACGGCTGACCGAAATCTTGTGAAATTTTCATTCCGAATTCCATCAACTCATTTCATACCCGTAATGTACAAACAAAAGCAATGCAAAATAAAAATAAATAATTGACAACGACCTTCCCATATTCATCTGTCCCTCGTAAATCCGTTATAAACATTTCTTGTGCAAAACCAGCTTTTGAGTCTGAATCTAGGAATATGTCAATCAACGACCATTTCCACTTCTTCGTCATTTTCTCGTTGCAAGTATACATTATGTATGGATATGCAATACGAAAAAGAGGAACTAGAAAAAAACACGATGCAGATTTAAAAGAAAAACCAAAAAGTAACATTTCTGCTCAGAGCATACAGTACACATGTGTGGAGAATAAAGAAAAAACTTGTAGATACATTATGCTACTACAAATGGCAAAGCAAAGGTTAATCGATATACATATATGTAGATAGATACTTTCGGTGTTATGGCCAGCAATGGATAGTTCATCATAAGTATATAATGCTGGTACAGATGTATTCCGCATAAACATTGGATATTTATATCTTTGCGTGTATACTAAACTTAACTTGGGGTGGTTAAGAAAAAAATAAAGCTAAGAAGAGAAGCAAACATTTTAAGAATTTCCTCATAATTGAAAATAGTCGCATACGCTCACGTGCCATGCACATAAATAATACGAAATAAATTTTCAATCATTTTGTTTGAATAAAATTGTTTTCAATTTTATTTTTATTTTTACCACTATTTGAGTTACATTTTCTAAGGACTCACTACTCGTACATGTAAACAATGCCTGAAGCATGTTTTTGGGCGCCATTTCTTCCGGCAAGCATTGTTGAAGTCTAGTGGGAGATGTAGATTACTATAAAGTTAGAGTAAATGGTCTTAAATATTTAATAGTCAGTCTTCCATTAGCGAAAAGATTCGAAAAGCAAATAGACGTTTCTTCTAATCTCGATAGAATCTTTTCAACAGATCCTCAAATTCCTAAATTCGAAACCCCCCGAAAATAATCAAACACAACATACGAGTTATTCCTTAAAATTGTCCGGGTTACACGTCTAAGTCTTTCGTTTTGGTTCAAGTAGGGATCATTGGCTATGTCCACATATGTGCGCTTTCGTCTTCCCTATCGTCTTCAAGCTCCGTATCCACTTTCAACATTGAACATGTCATTGATTGCGTCAAGTGAACAGAAGAGATCAATGTCTCATTCTATCCAGATCTGTTCATTATTTATCGTTAAATATGTGTCACGGCTTTGGTCAGGACGGGTAAATGATAAATTCTTTCATGAATTGTATGAATAGATGATGTGTTGTTAATATTTAACATTGGCAATTGCGTTCAAGAATGAATGCGTCTCTTCAATAGCGCATACATCTCAAGTTTCAATTGTCAAAATGATGAAGACGAACGAAAATTGAAACTGTCTGGACAGGCACATTGGGTGAGATTACGAGACAAAACCGTTGCGTATGTTCAGTTCCCTTTCAATTCTACCGACTGTTTGCGGATCAGAAACTTCCTTTGCAAACAGATTCCCTAAGCTAAGGTGACCCAACTCCAAACTTGTTGCATTTTAACGATAAATGACCCCTTGCACAAGTCTACCTCTTGATTACATTCATCATAATTGTGCGAATGATGATGACCGTTTCGTTTATTGCAATAGATCAACTGATACCTTTTTGGACAAAGAATTCTTAAGCGATTGACAGCTTTCCCGGCACGCTGACGGAGTGGATTCCGAGGAGAATCTCTAGAGCCGTCGAAGGGTAGCTTATCCTGGTTGCGATGTTTCTGAAGAAGAGAATGCATTTCTCCATGGTGATTATTAGTGGTGACGGTCCCCTGACCTCTTAGCGCCATTTTATTGAATTTGATGGATACATTTTGGGAAAGAAAACTTTATCTGGAGAGGGGAATCGGATGAAGTACCGTGATTTTCCCATCGTTTAGTGAAAGATTCACTGTAACTTCTTAACTTTGTCAACCACAGATGCTTTAAATTTTTATCTAATATGGGCAGTGTAAAATTTGTCAAATTTCAAAATTTTCACTCAAGAATTTCCGAAGTATGGACAATTTTGAAGAAAGCACAAAAGTGCGATTTGGGCAGCTGTAACTCCCGAACACGGATAGGTGGATGGATGGATTAGGCGCTATGATGGGTTGGGCAATGGTTACACCCAATACTGCAGCCTATTGGCTTATTGTATTTCCCATTAGAGCGAAAGAGTTTTGGGTCATTAGCTCTGTCCTTCGTAAAAGACTTAGAAGAAAGTTAACCAGGTTAACTCTAGGTGCGCCCATTCTAATGGTTTGAGCCATTTGGGGCATTCGAAAAGAACGTCCCGCTGATTTCTCGTCTTCGTTACAGAGGCGGCATAGTGGGTCTTGTGTGTAGATCCCGATTATATGCAGATATTTTCGCAGGGTACAGTGACCGGTTATGAGACCGGTCACTGCCCTGAGGTTGTTTTTGCTGAGGCTTAAGGCTTCGGTGCAGCTAGTTTGCCAGTTGGTTCCCAGTATACGCTTGTTGTGTCTGAGCCCTTCAACGAGTCTCCATCGATTTTGGAATTTTTCTTCGGTCCACTGTTTGACAACGATTTTAGCAGTGGATTTACCGATTGCAGGTTCGGGACCGGTGAAGGGAACTCTCTTTTGTAAGGGCATCCACTTTCTCGTTGCCTTCGACCCCCTTATGTTCCTTAACCCATTTCGGAGTTACGTTGTTTCGGGTAGCTAGGTTTTTGAGGTTCAGTTGGCATTCCCAAACCAATTTGAAGCTGTTTCGGGACTTGCAATAGACTTTATGGCAGCTTGGCTTTCATCGATTTTGAGTACTCTTCCCTGCTGCAAGGTTTATGGCTATAAGTTCTGCCTGGAAGACAGTTGTCAAGCTAGGGGTTTGGATATACTGTAGTTCTTGGTTTTAGTATAAACTCCTGCCCCTGTTCCTTCGATCCATCTGTGTACCATACTATATATTTTGATAGATGGTCGCCGTTCCATTGACTCAAGTCTTCCCTTGCTGTAGAGGTTTGAATGTTGGAGTCGAAGGTATACATATAGCCGGGGTATAATCTATACCTAGGGTTGGGTTTGCAATGATTTCTGTAATCCTAGTGTTCTACCCTTACAGGTGTCCACATGTTAGGTGATTTTAGTCTGTACGCTGCCAGTATTGCCTCTTCTGTGATTGTATGTAAGATCTACTGGTGGCAGGTCAAGTATAGTTCTACAGTTAAAGTTGTTGCACTGCCCATGGCGCCGGATATGCTTACGCAAGCCAGTCTGTGTACTGATGCCAAATTCGCGGCAGCTGTTTTTTGTTTGATTTTAGTCCACCAGACAATCGAGCCGTAGGTCAGACGGGGTTTGACCACGACTTTGTAAGTCCAGTGAATCATTCGTAGCTTTAACCCCCACGTCTTCCCTATTGCTCTTTTAGTTGCATATAGTGTCTGTTTACCTTTTGTGGTCGTGTTTTGCAGCTGTTTGTTCCACGTGATTCAGTTGTCAAGGGTGATTCCCATATATTTTACCTCAGTGGTAAACATAAATTGTTGATTAAATTAGGTTTAGCATTTAGCCCTTCCAAATTGTGTTTGCGACTGAAGGTTATTAGTGTTGTTTTGGCGGAATTGACCGATAGCCCTACCCTCCTGCACCAATCCTCCACTTGAGTTAGGCGGCATGAGTTCTGAAAGAACCCCTGGAAATTGTCCACTTATCAGGATGCTGATCTCATGGGCATATTCATGGGTATAAAAGTCAGTGATAGGTAGAAATATAAAATGTGAGCGCCAAGTAGCTCTAGAAACTATAAGTGTACCAATTCAGAAAGTCAGCTCAAAGTGTCAAAAAGTTATTGAAAATGAATGATTGCCAAACATCATGCGATTATCTCCATAAAATTCGATAGTACGTAAGTGAAACTTTACACCTTAAATCGCATTTCCTGACCGTTAAATAAATTTTCACTAAATATAGACATTGTGGTGCGCCACAAGTCTACCAAATTTAAATTTAAATTTTTTGGACAAGTTTAATGGGCAATTTTTGGTTAGAAAAGACAAAAGTGCGGGCAGGTAGTACCTTAAAATATGGAGGAAATGTGAACTCCCAGTAGCTCTACAATTGTGTTAAATTTCAGAACAATTAGCTTGCTAAAAATGCCTTTAAATCGGACAAGACTGACGACGGTCCTCAGCGAGCAGCTTATTATGTAGTGATTTAGGCTTTTTTGTGTGGCATTGGGAATGATGTACATTTTGCTGTACATTTACTGATGCTACGTGCCGTGCGTCAAAATGATGTTGGTAGTGTAGAGCAAAATGATGCAAATCTGGTCAGCTTACCCTAAGCGAGCGCCATCTTGCGGATTATCAGTTGACTGATTAAAAGAACTTTAGCATCTGACAGAACGGTGCATTTCCGTCCGCATCTATTCATTTAAACATGAAATAGAATGTAACTGAATCTCGTTTGAAACTGCAAATTTAAATATACGAACAAATGGTACCAGCTGTGAAGTGTCAATTATCACATTTTTTACTTTCCGCGAGATGGCGGTAAGAAAACCAAATCTGAGCCGATTCTATGCCATTTGCAGAACAAAATAGAAAACAGTTTGCGAAATGCAGCACAGTTTGTGGTTTGTTTTGTAACAGTGTCTTTGATTATAAAGGATCATTGAAATCCTATAGAAATTTTTAATGCAAGAACATCTCCCAATCAATAGGATAGTTCCACTTGAGAAATGTTGTTTACCCATTTCTGAGTATCTGTGACAAAATTGGTTCAGATCTTCAATCTACTTTAGACTCTGTGTACTTACAAAATGAATTAGTCACCTATCTTTCGTCATCGGCCAGAATACGTTTTGCGTTGGCTTTCATCATCCGTAAACATTTATCCAGACACCAACATCTCTGAAAACACTCACCACTCACACTCGTCTCTTCTTGATTGATAGAGCAAATTGCATAGTAACCCAACCTCTTAACGTCGTTAATCAATGAGCTACAAGCTAATTTTCATCAATCTTCCTCTGTACATTTATGACTAATTTAAGACAATGAGGTCACAAAGAATATGGTCACTAATGAAAAACACTGTTTGCACAAGAACTAGCGCATGTACAAATACAGACTGTCTAGAAGCGTATATGTAAGAAATTAATCTTTTGTTTATTTACTATAAACAGTAAACGTTTGACATAATGATGAAGGATAAATTCATATTATTATTATAGCTATGTCGTTACTTGGGCAGCGGGATTCTAAAGTATGGAAATAATCATTAAATCAGTAGTAAAACTTGAAATATCCATTTCTTGGATTAGACTAAAATAAATAAAAATATTATATTGTGCTACGCACACCTAAATACTATCAAAAATTACATACAATATGTGCCTGGCTCTTCGAACGCCATAAATATTTATTATCTTTTAAATTGCCTTTATTAAAGTTTAAAAATATAAAAAAAACCTTAAATATTGTGCAAATTTTTATTACAATTTTGATATTTTTATAACATTCATATTAATAGTGAATATTGGCCACCTGTTCAATAGGCACAATAATAAAATTCTGCAAATAATTCCTCATTCAAAATTTGACACAATTATTTTTTTATACTTCTATTTTAGATACTATTTATTCCATAAATATTTAATTTATGAAGAAGTGATAGTTTTTACATTGAAAAGTTTCATTTTTACTTTGAATTTATGATTTCAATAATTCATGGAATAAATCGGAATCCACCCGAATATGATGAATATAATATGATTAAATGAAGAGACCTTGGCACTTGGTTCAACTATGCATTCCACTTAGTGAGAATAAGTGGATATTTATTTATTTATTCATTCGTTTTGTTTTTTTGCAATGAATGTCACGCTGACATTGTACTTAACCAAAAAAATTAATACAATTTCGGTTAAAGTGGTAAATTTAAATTTAATTTAAAACCAAAACAAATACTGTCATTTCTTGCCAATAACCTAAGTAAATCTTTCCCAAACAAACTGGTCTTGATGATCAATTCATTCATTTCTTCACCCGAAGCGCAAGTGTGATAAGTCAAACTCCATACAAGTCTGAATCGCTCTCATGTTGCAACCGACTCTGCAATAATTGCACTCCATTACAAGCAAAGAGGAATCTCATCCTCTCAAGTATAATCGATGTTAAATGGTCGTTTTTGTTGAAATACCGTACCTTTATCGTTGTCTCGCCAACTTTGTTGTTGGCTAGAAAAAAAATCATCACCAAAACATAATATTCGCATTTTCGCATTGCCTATTGAAACATGTTGCTATGCAATCTGAAGAACAAGTATTGTATCTCTTTCGCGGCCTGGTGCGACCAGCACGTCGACGTTTTCCCGGTGTGCATTATGCATCGTTCCAAAACCGATCACACGATGTACCATCATTCTTGAATAACCATACGATAAATCTCTTTATCATCTGACCAAACCACCATCCAGTTAAGTATACTTTTTGTACACAGAGAGCCTTTTGAACTCCGAGTTGGTAATAGACTATGATCCCGCCATAGTCTGCGGCCAAATGCCAGAAGTGAATTTTATCTTTACCAAACACCTACCACTCGCTATATTGAATATCATGAGATATTTGCATTTTTTGATGATCACATGAAACACTTCTTTGCGCTTAACAGACTTTTAAGAAAGTCACAGTTTTTTGTCAGTACAAATACGAAAAAACCGGTAGCGAACAAGGTGCCATATTCATAGCATTTATCGTGGCATCATGCACAATATAACCGGCCGACCGACATTCTTGCAGAGAGTAGTAGGTCAACGTTTTATATAGAAAAAGCGAGCCCCTGAAAAAAGCATCACAACCTTGTCTCTCCTAAACGGAACTCATCAAATATATTACGTACATGTATAAGTAAGATCTTCATCTACGCAGCCATCCGATCCACCTGCGTTACTATGATTGTGGCGGTTCCACTTGCATGTCTTGCAGTAATGTAAATTATGCACACTTGCTAGACATCAGCTCTTCAACTATGCTCCATAATTATGATGATTATCGCATTTAGCTACAATTATCGAATCATATAGAAATGGCAATTATTTGCTTACCGCACAAGCATGAAGGCCTACCATAGGCCGCGTACATTGCTGAAGAATACGCGACACGGCGACGCACGGGGATCCGCTATACCACAAAGCTGGTCATTTATATTCAAAGATAAATAGTCATGTAGTCGTCATTCATGCAATCATTTTCGCACCAATACTCCATGCTAGGCCGGCAAATGAAATGACATTCAAAATGAATGCGACAAGAATCTCATTAATCTTGTCGTAATGATATGGACAGGGGTCTGCGACCTGTGCACCTTTTAAGATGCCATGCCGCAATACGTGAACAATTAATAATCAATATTTTTCTCTCTACCTTTTTCAGGCCTCAAAATGCTACGCCCCAGACGTTTGCTGTCGTATCCCAGATCCCGAGCCAGTCTCACTCACCGACGATGGCTACGTTGTCCGTGTTCCACAAAATCCACTTGTCGTTCCATTCATCCCAAGCACCCAAGCTCCAATTTACTTGCCACCTGAACGTATCATCCCACAACCAACCGTTATCAAGGGTGAATCTCAACTCTCGTTGCCAATCAATCCACCACCAAAGAACACCATCGATGATCCAATTGCCAACTTGCCGGTCACCTGTGCTGCCGCTCTTAACTGTACCGCTGTTGAATATTGTACCGCTACCGGTGTCATCTCGAAAACTCCAGTCGCTTTGACCCCAGAACAAGAAGCCTTCCGTGTTCCATTGACCGATTGTCAAGATCCAGTCAAGGGTATCATTGGCAAGTGCTGTCGCGATCCAGACTACGTTGATCCATGGCCAGTCAGCCAATTGGGACAATACACTGATCCAAAACTTTTCGGAGATGATGGTCAATATCGTCAACCAGCTGCCACTCGTCCACGTCCACAAATTGCCCCAAAACCAGCTCTTCCACCACGTGAAATCTACCGTCCAATCCAAACGACAGCTGCTCCAGTTTACACCGATCAACTTAGCCCGGCCATCTATCCAGTTCCATCCACCTGTGGAACCAGAAATCCAGTAAGTAGTTCTCGAGTAGTTAGAAGTTATTTTTTTTTAAATATGTTTTTTTTTCCAAAATCATAGAATGCTGCCCCAACTGGTCCAGGACCATACGATGCTGCTTTCAGTGAATACCCATGGCAAGTAATGGTTCTCCGTGAAACCAACAAGCAAATTCTTTGCGGTGGTGCTATCATCAGCGATAATACTGTTGCAACTGCTGCTTCTTGCGTACAAGGGTAAGCAATCGTATTGCCGTTAAAAAGCTCTTCTATATTATTCTAAATCTTCTCAAATAGACGTCAAGCCTACGACATCCTCGTCAAGGCTGGCGAATGGAAACTCGGTCGTGACGAAGAACCACTCAACTTCCAATTGGTTCGTGCTAGCAAAATCACGGTCCACCCAAGCAACGGAATGGCCCTCATCTACTTGGAAAATCCATTGAAATTCGCTCCACATATTGCTCCAATCTGCTTGGATCCAAGCGACCCAACTCCATCAGACAGCTGCGTCACCACCGGATGGGGAAATCAAGCCATTAGCAGTAAGTTGACATGGACTTCAACTCGCCACTCTTCGGTATATTCTAATTTCCTACATTTTGTAATTTTCAGTCCATCTTCAAGATGCTATCATGCACCACTCACCAATCTCAATTGTTTCACCACAAGAATGCTCAGCTGGTGGTAACGGATACAACTATGCTCCAGGACAAATTTGCGGTCGTCCACAAATCGACTCATGTGAACTTGACCAAGGCAGTGCTTTGGCTTGTCTCAATCCACAAGGACAATACGTCATGAAGGGTATTGTCATGTCGCAAGGACAATGCGGCACCAACGGCCCAACCATGTCATTCGCCAAGCCAGACATCGCCTGGCTTCAAGGTAGCGCTCCAACTGCTATCAATCAAGTGTCTTTCCGTCCAGTCACAAACGAATACCTCCCTCCTCGCCATTAATACAATATACAACATATTGATCAAAAATTCAAACAAGTTCCTGCATTTTCCCGTAAATGACCGCCCGGAATTCTTTACCGTAACTATCGTGCGAAAAGGACTATGGATGTGTGTCAGGGAAAATCCACGCAACTTGTATGTGTGAAGTATCTCTCTTTATTAAGTTTTTCTTTAGAAATACATCTTCAAACGGTAGTTACCATAGGTTCGAGAAACATGC
Source organism: Microchrysa polita (assembly GCA_949715475.1). Taxonomy (NCBI): domain Eukaryota; kingdom Metazoa; phylum Arthropoda; class Insecta; order Diptera; family Stratiomyidae; genus Microchrysa; species Microchrysa polita. The sequence goes on from OX454419.1 coordinate 76,550,141, forward strand.
AATAGTCCAGACAGTTTTAAGCCGTCTGCACTGCATCATGCTACTCGATGCCGTTCATTGACTTTGTTTTTGAATAAAAAAAAATGTGACCACCACACTGCACCACATACACCTACACCACTACTCATAATTTAAATCCTCGTAAATAATTTTAAGGTTTATTATTTCTTAAAGAATGTAAATGACTTTTTTTTAGTTTCTGTTATCTTTTCATTTATTATTTTATTTTTCATTTCTGTAATTAGATCTGATCTTTCTTTTTACAACAAACAAGAAATAAGAGAAATGAATACCTGTGTCTGTGTAATGATTTACAAGTGTCTTAGTATTTAAGAGATAATAGAAAATGTGAGAATTATATAAAAAAAAATATCAGTTTTTATTTTTGTAAACAGTTTCTGTTTTTCTTTTATTATTTTATTTTGTATATTTATCCCTAAGACTATTTAATTGTATTCATAATAAAATTTCGAAAATACTTCTATTTCTTTTATTTGAATGAGATACATAAGATTTGTATGGGTAAAACGTTCTTATTTTAATTTCTTTAGACATTTATAATTTTAATTGACTGATAAAAGTTATAGTTGTAATAGTACCCATTTGGCAAACGAAGCAATAACTTTGTTCTTGTTTCATGGCTTGCATTTATAGAACTCATTGCACCATTGGAAGCTTTTGCAATCAATTTACAACAATTCGTGTTGCTGTTCTCATTGTTCATTGTCAATCTATCTTCTATATCTATAATATCTATAACTATCTATATTTATAAAAGAAAGTCGTGTTAGTTACACCATTAAAAACTCAAGAACGTCTGGCCCGATTTCCATAATTTTGGGATTGTTGGATTACGCTCTGGTCGCAATAGCAGAATAACTTTTGAAATACGTGAAAAATTCACAATTAACATGAAATCACAATGGGTTCTTTTTCGCCTATTTCTGCGTGAATTTTTTAACATATGAGCTTGTTTTAGTAAATTTCATCCATAAGATTGGTCTCTATCCAAAGTAACAGGATAACTACTGAGACATTTGGAAAATTCACAATGGGCACAATTATGAAGACAATTCTTTATCACATACTTCTTTACGTATTTCTTGAACGAATTGCAGGATTTGACCCCCCGGATGCGTCTACACAAGGCTCTGGCCGAAATAGCAATTCACAATTTTTCGTTCGAGTTTTATTCGCATATTTTTGTTTATATTTCTTTATTGCGGATTTTTAGAAAATTTTCCAGCCAAATTGAAACACGCGAAAACATTCACAATGAGCAAAATTATGAAGATTTGTTTTTCGTATATTTCTTTCTGTATTCTTTGAACATTGAATTCACGGATTTGAGTAAATATGCAGAACTATATGGGACTGCTCTTCGGATAGCGGAATAAGCATTAAAACTTGCACAAAATGCACAATGTACAACATTATGAAGACCTTTCTTTTTCGCATAATTTGTATTTATCTCCTAAACGGATTAGCGGATGCCGGTAAATTTGCTACGCCGGCGCCGCCGCATTCTAAAAATAAGAGAATTTGAAAATTCACAATCTTCAAGGCAGCTGTTTTTCTGATCCTTTGATTACCATTCTGGAACGGTTTAGTGCAGGGGTGTCAAACTCAATACTTGGCGCGGGCCAAATAAGACTCTCCTCAGGTTTAGGTGGCCTGCAGGAGGAAAATTTTACAAACTTTTATGTAATCGTGTTACGAAAGTTGATTACAGAATATTACTTTTATAATATAGCGGAGAGTCTAGATCACTATAGAGGCTTCGGGATTATCCGTGAGAACTTCCTCCTTTCGAAAATGTACTTCAAGAACATCAACAAAATAAGACAAGAAGCGAAAACGTGAAAATATGATTGATCTGCTCGTAACCACAATTACATACATGATTTGCTCCAAATTTTGGACAGATTATAAAAAATGTTTAGCCCTAGTCATTCGAGGTCGCCCAAAATAACATTGGGAGGCAAAATAGTCAGATAGTGTGATATGGTTTTAAACAAACTCATTCACCAATACTGTTTGATAAGTATAGGTCTAAAAGTCAGGCACTTGGACTCTGATTTTTCTTCTTCTTCCTTGCCTCGTTCTTTATACCGCTCCACAGTTTCGCGTTGCTCGACCTGCGGTGTAGGCACATGCCCGTTTTGGCGATAATTTCTCAGCATATTTCTACAGGCAGCTCTATCTTGGATCGTGTCATCGCCGAGACCAATGCGTTGTTTTTGCTTTTTCATTTGACATATCCAGGTGTTCTTCGGTCTGCCTCTGGCCTTGGGTCCATCAAGTGGAATTTCCATTGATATCGCTTTCTTTGCGGGGTTCTCAGGCGGACGCCTTTGAACATGGCAACACCAATCCATTTGTCGGTCTTCGAGCTTTTCGGTGATTGGTTGGTCTATGGACAAGCTGCCTCGGATGTAGCTACTCTTGATGTGGTCCCTTTTGGTTACACCAACTGACATGCGTAACATTTTCATTTCAGTCGCTGTCATTTCTTTCGCGAAACTTTCATACATGGTCCAGCATTCTGATCCATACATGAGTGCGGGACGTACAACCGTTTTGTACAACTTGTCCTTTAGCTTCAGTGGCATTTTCTTATCGCAGAAAACTCCTCAGTTTTCTCACCACGTCATCCACCCAAGCTTTGTGCGGTGTTTGATGTCATCATCGCATGTAGCTCCGCTATTCACCATCGAGCCAAGGTACTTGAACTTGGTACAAGACTTAAGCTGCTCTCCTTTGACACTTGGGCTCTAATTATTATGTTGGAATTTTACATCCAGGTGATTTAGCCACCAATTCCAAGATTTCCATAGTCAATTCATGTTCGATAAAGCCTTTGTATTAACTGCATTTCGGGACCGAACAGTTTCATGAAGAGACTTAGTATTGTCCTGTACAAAAAAGATGAGCTGACTTTTAAAATCAAATAACCAGCCTCAAATTGTAGGTAGTATTTACAGAAACCTAAAATAATCTTGCATACGCCACTGACTGGGCCCGCGAGTTTGACACGTCTGGTTTAGTGTATTGGTGAATTTACACCACCGGATTAGTCTCCAACTTTTAGCTACGTAAACTTGCAACAAATTGAAAATTAGGAAATTTGAGCTCGTGAGCAAATCTTTGCCTATATCTCCTTAGCGAATAAGTTTATTTCAATAAATTTCCTCGACCATATTACTCTCTACCCCAAAACACCAGAATAACTATTGAAATATGCATAAAATTCAAAATGATCCTACGGTCACTTTTCGTATTGATTCGAATATTTTTGTAAATTTTCCCCTTTTTTCACCTAAAATAGCTGAATAACCACTGAAACTTGCAGAATCGACTGAAGGGATGAGCAAATTTTTGAAGGGAGCTCTTTTCCTATCCCTTGGCCACTTTGAAGGGATAAGGGGATTTTAGTAAATTTGCTGCACCGTAATTGTTTCTGTGCTGAATGCGATTAGAAGTATAGAATTTTTCGGAAAAATTAGCAAGAGCATTTTGATCAAAGTGATTTTTCCCATTTCTTCAAAGAAAAAACTAAGTCATGCTACTGTAGGATCCGCGGTCGTCAAGCAAGGGGTTAATAATTTTATGATTTTTGTTTGAATTGCCCTGCCTCGCAATTCACAGTGAGTTCTTTTTCACTTTTTCTGTCTGTGAATTGCTTGAACATGTTGAGGTGCCTGTAGGCTGAGATATTACCGCTAGAACGAGCAACGTGCCTCCACTGCAGACCAAACAACAAATGGAGTAAGAAGTAAGGAAGAATAAGGATTGGCCTCCGCCCCTAATAGCGGAATTGAAACAAGCACAAAATTTACAATGAACAAAATTAGAGGGGCAGTTCTCTTTACACACTTTTGCATCTCTCTCCTGAACGGATAAGCGGACTCCGATAAAAATGCTACGCCGAATCGGTATGTACTCCAAAAATTAAAATGCACAACCCCAAACCTAAATCGCCAAATAAAAATCCCAAAATCAATCTTAGATCGCGCGCACGTTCTAAGATCACACCTCAAATGGGGAATGGAGATTCTTAGCGGATTTCAGGTAGTATTGAAACATGTAGAGAAATCACAATGAGCAAAATTATGAAGACAATTTTTTCCTATTTCCTTTGAACAGATTAGCGGATTTCGGTAAATTCCATCCTATACTCCTGCTATCTAATTGACCACGTCGAAAAATAGAATTGTTGTTGAAAAATCTGTGATTCGTCGGTCCAGTTGTCTATATTTCTGAAAGAGATTTCAGAATCCCCTTCCATTCCACATTTCAGTTGTTGTATTTTTCCTATAAAATCGTGGAATGCATTAAAATGATGTTGACAAAACTAATATAGCGGCTCAAACGTTAAAGGTTTGTGTTACTAAAGGTACGTATTCGTAGAGACGACTCATGTGATGATCGCTCTGCGGTTGTATTAAAACAATCTGTTCTAAGCACCATATGTGTATATTTTCTATACAGACATTGTTCGCTTAAGTAATATTCGATACTAGGAATATAACCACATTAAAAAAATATAGAAACAGGGTCGGGAATTGGTTGCAGAACTACGATCGCCCACCAATCACCACATGAGTCGTCTCTTCGAATACAAAGCTTAAAATCGACTCATGGGATGATGGATCAGCGATCGAAGTTAGACAACTGGTTCTAAGCACTAAATTTGCAAATTTTCCATGGTTTAAGTGATTTAACTATAGGAATGCAGCCACATATTCAAATAGGGCTCAGAATTGGTTGATAAAATACTATCGCTCAGCAATCATCGCATGAATCGTTTCTAGCAACACAAACCAAGCAACGTGACATGATTTCAAGACAAAACATCCTAAACTCTAAATAGAATTAAAACGTGTACAGTTCAAACAAGCATTTGTTAACAAGAAAGATAACAGTTCGTGTGAATAAAGCAATACTATGCCCACTGGCACAGATGATTTTGTTTTTGATAGAATTGCGTGATTTGAAACAATAAATTGTCCAAAATTCAAAGATACAATTCCGAAAGCTAAAGGAACCGGAGAACAGAGGACGTGGGTAATTTTTGCAAGGTTTATAGGAATTAGGAATAGCCTGCTTCGCCTTTATGCAGTGTAAAAAGATCGACCCATTAGAAAATATGGCTAGTGACGCGTTTTTGTTAAGAAAAAAAATCTTCTAGTAAAGTTATAAAATAGAGACCACCGAACAGTGTTGCCACTCGTGTTACAATTGTAACATTTTGTTACAATTTTCGATTTCTTGTTACAATGTTACACCCTGACCAATTTTGTTACAATCGGCAAGAGTGGAGGGATCAACTATATTTTAATATTTTTCTAAATATTATAAGTGACATGAACAATTATTTTGCAAAACAAATTTTCTATTTTTGTGATTTGAGCATGATCAGCCATCTATTCAGTTAGGAATGTCCAACTTGTGGTCCGCGGGCCACATGCGGCCCACATCGCAGTTTTTTGAGGCATTGTGTAAAAAATGGAAAAGTTTGTAAAAAAATATATGTTGAACTAAAGTCTAAGAAATTTCTTAATTCTCGTCAATTTATGTATTTAAGAGCCCTTTGTTCTAGGAAGCTGACGGTTGTCTAAAGTACTTTTGTGCAGAAAAATATAAAGCACACCGTGAAATTGTTTTCTCTCTACCATAGCTAAATTATAACTCGTGTTCATATTTTCTAGGTACTCGACATTTTTGTTCGAGACTTATTACTGTCCGCCGAATAATTTTGAGTCCCAATGATATTTCACCTATAGTATTTCTTTCTGATTAAATTTATTTGCGAATTGTGGTTGCTGATGTATCCACAAAATTTCACCATTTTAATTTTTGTCAAAAGTTTCAAAATTTGCTTGGAGAGCATTTTATGAATATTCTATTTCTAGAGGATATAATCCCGAGGTCGTTAGTGACTCAGATTGCAATTTCTTTCGGTATTTTTATAATAATTTTTATCTTGCGGCCCGCTTAATCCTGAAGACCCTGACATTTGGCCCTGATCAGGTTTTGATTTTGACACCCCTGGATTAAGCGCCCGTTTTTGTTGCCTTGTTGATTCAGAATCAGTGTTCATCATTCAATTATAGCAGCCAACTGCAGAAGAATTGAATTCTACCTTGACCCAAATTTAAACAACAAATTTACGGTAGCCAAAATGTTCGGCCTTAGTCCAATGCTGGATTGTCGCGCCTGTTATTTATTTAAAATTTTCGGCAAAATTTGGAATGTAAGGGCTGGAAATTTCAGTTCAAATTAAAATAGCATTTAAAAGGGAACCTGATAGTTTAATTCAAATTTATTAATTTTAATTTTTTTACCGAAAACACTACCGAGTATAATTTTTTTTTGCTCTGCCGGATTTTTTGCTGTCTCCATTTGAGAGCACATCATAATTTGGCGCGAGTTGCACGTACTGGTGTCTTTGGCTTCAATCAATACACTGACCCGCGTATTTGCATACAAAAGATAAGTTTTTGCAGTAGGTTAGTGTACAGCACGCAATATCGAAGTTGCTTTTTGAACGAAATAAGTATAGCTCAAGGACAGATAATAATTTTACTGCATATATTTCAGTTCAGTATGTCCTTTAGTTTGATCGTGTAATATTAGTTAAGTTCGATTATCTTGAGCATCTCGTTTTGTGCCAACATTAAGAAATGATCTGCCCCTTCAGTCAATCGGAAACTAAGCTTCAGTGCCAAGTAGTGTCATTATTAATTGTGAGCTTTGTAACCAATAGTTTTTGTATTAAATCTGTTATGAAATAGTAGGTTCGAGTTTAAACAAATTGTGGACATTTTGACATATCGTTTCTCCTATAATCCCATCTTCGTCAAAAATGTTTATGAAACAGAACAGATCAAATTTTCGGAAAAAGTCAGACATTTTCAAACTCCTTTATTTTAATTTATAACTATCTACTATTTGTGGAGCAATCATTCAACTCAGACTTGCGCACATTTATTGCTAAAATTTTTCATTAACAACAATCTTCAAATTTGTTACACTCAACCTAAAAATGTTACAATTTTATCAGATAAATGTTACACTTAGAAATCTGAAAACGGTAACCCTGCCACCGAAGCATGCGATAAAAAACAAGTTTTTGGCAACCAAAAAAATTGTAGCTTTTCCGACTTTTCGAGATTTGGAACGAGCCGCGATTACTAGGTTGATACGAAGCGAAGGGCAATCTTATCGAAATTAGGGGGCGAGCCGCGAGTTTGATATGAAACGAAGCGTAAACCCTCGGAGCCCTCAAATGGCGAATTTTATATACGTAAGAAAGACAAACAAATCAAACTATGCATAGATAAAATGAAATAACCGTTGCTTCATACTCGAACTGCACAATTTTTCAACGAGATGAACTTGTTTACGAAACCTAACGAAATGTTACGCGAATAAAAATGTAATCTCTCTAAAGTATTCAATTCTGTCTTATACCTCTACAAGAAAAAATATGTAAGTATCGTACGCTAATGTAAAAAAAACGTCAATAAAAAAGAAAGGCACTTTAATCAAAATATTTCTCGCCAAATTCCGCACCAATCACCAAATCAATACATATTATTCTTCAACCGTGACATGATCCAAATTTTGCATCGCCATAAACGGCTGCGTCTAAAGTAGTTGAACAGCACTCGCTCTCAAAGGCCGCCAAATTGCAATAATAATTTGGCAATCATCGACGTTGACCTGTTAGTGTCACATTTCACTACCACATCATATGATTATGCCTAAATGACTTTATGTTAATTCAGGAATTAGATCTTGATCTATATTTACAAATTTTGCATGCATATCAAATTTTTATTGATACATTTTTTTGTTGTATCTCGTTTCTTGTGTTGTACATGTATTATCATTATTGACACAAACCTATAATGCAAAACGTGTTTCACGAATATTTTTTTCACGCAATCGCGACCGCGACGCAACGGATTTTATATACGCGCATCAACGCGTCGAACTTCAACGGTAAAACAGCGGTCAATTGGACATCTCTTTTTTTTTTGCAAGTAACTCAAGACGCATCGAAACCGCGGTATTCTACGTATATACATGTGGTGCAGTCGATAAGTTTATCAATAAAGTTGCAAATTACGTCATTACTTTCTCGGATTGAACTTCACATTCGATTATGGTAATGACTCTTTAATTTCATTTTTGTGAGTGGTTGTAGGTAGGTACAGTGCCCATATTGTTGATATTGCCGAATAAATTGATTGTTTATTTTTTTGCATGAATGTTATGTCATCTGCATGCAGCAGACCAAATGAACGAAAATGATAAAAATAATGTTCAATTGACTCTTGGCGTCAGCACAGTATGCCGTTAAAGATTTTTAGGTGATCATAAACAAAACATTTAAAACTGTCACACACATACGATTTTTCTCCATAAACTTTTTTTTTTTGAATATCTGCATATTTGCGATGATGATTAGCTCATCGCTTGCAAGAGATTATCGGCTTGTCAAGGTCGAATGATGATGTTTATGAGCATATGATTGCAATGATTGATAAACGATATCGATTGCTGGAGCTGGACTATTAATATACATACATATGCTATGCATTTTAATGGAACGGAGTAATATCCACGCGTGGGCACATTTTTGAATTGGTATTTTGAACTGTAATTTTCAAAGAAACTTGAGGGGTGGATTAGAACCATTTCTAATTTAAATTACAATATCGTCGTGCCATAACCGCCAATCTCCATATTTATAATTTTAGGAAAAAAACACTACCTAAAATTTTGATTGATTCTGAAAATCGAAATGTTCATCTACACAACACTTTTTTCTGTATATTAGTATAATTCAAAGCTCTCTACAGACCTCAGAAAATTGGGTAAAATCTTGAAATCTTACAAAATCTAGACTAAAATCTTCAGGATTTTCCCCACATTTTCATAGATTTTGTACCGGCATTATTAACCAAAATCCCTACAAAATCGTGGTGAAGTATGGTGAGCTTTGACGAGAAATGTCAATACTACAGTAGAGGCCGTCTAACGTCTAACCCATTTATGCTCTGTCCAAGGTTTTATACGCATAGGTGCCATTTTTGCAACATAACATAAATCATTCACATTCAATTCAATTCAATCTTTTTTCAATATTATTTTATGACTAACATATAGCTTAACATAGATACCGGCTGAAGCCTTAACTCTAAAGTATAATATTATTAATTGTAAATTGGTAATTTAATTGTATACTGGTGAAGCGCGCCGAGGAAAAAATGTTTCAAAACAAAACCTCACAAAGAAACAAAAAAAAAACAAAAAAAAGGGTTTTTTTTTGTTAAAAATAGAAATTACATCTAGAGTAACTAAAGCTAATTATCAATGGTGAGGCTCAGTGGCGCCGGAACGAATTTTTTATTGGAGGGGCAAGGTTTTTTTTTCTCAAATTCACATTAAATTAAGCGGTTACCATATACCGGACCTTTAGCCAGGACCGGCTCTACTATATGTGCAGAATGTGCATTTGGGCCTCATTAAGTGAGACAAACAAACAATTTCAATTTTGGATGAATTTTAATTATCTCATTTTTTAAATCAACATTTTGTAATTTTTAATGTTCTTTAATCGGAAGTTTTGAAAACTTTGCACTTTTATATTTTAAATTAACATTTTCAAAAATTTCGAAAATCTCGATTTGAAAAAAATGAGGTAAAAATTTGCACTTTTTGTGGAATTTTTGGGCGATTTAATTTTTAACCTTCCGGCGGGCGCAATACTAATTCTAACACGATCGGGCGCAATGCATCTGTCAGATTAAGTGCAGAAAAAAGATGAAACTAAGTTTCTGCATATTTTACACTCTTATTTATTGTTGCATTGTCTTTTTGGAACAGTTCTACGAAATTTTAGAAACACATACTGGCTCACAAAGTTTGATACCCTTCACATTTTCAATTCTCTAAGAATATTCCGATTTCACTCGCTTCAATATTTAAAAAACCTCCAACAACTCGACCGCTTAAAAAATGTGTGCTTATTTTACTAAAAACACACTATTGAACGATTTGGTGAGCCTAAAAGTCAACACAACGTTATTACGCAATGTGAAGAGTTTACAAGTGGAAATTTTCATAGAAAAGGAGCAAATAACACAATCGGGCGCAATACATCTGAGAGATTATTTCATCCCCTCCCGCCCCTCAGACATATGGTAGATAGAAACTGAAAACTGTTTTGGGTAGTTGATCGATAAAGATTAAGCTACTGCGAGTTTCAGAACTCTCCCTTTTTATATCGCTGATTGACGCAACAAAAAGTGGCCACTTAATCTGTCAGATGCATTGCGCCCGCCCGAAGGTTAAATTGTGATAGTTAGGACTTCCACTATAATAACCTACATTAGGTCGCAAACCCAAATTTTCGAAAGTTTCGGTTTAAAAACATCAAAATTCGAAATTATTAAAAAATCGGATTTAAAAATTTTAAAATGCGAAACTACAAAATGTGCAAATTTTGATTTTTATGTTTTCAAATGGAAAGTTTGGGTTTCGAAACCTTATTTAGAGAATATTCAATCGCAAATTCCTTTACAAAGCTGAGGATCCTAGTACAAGCCAACCCCCAGTGAAAACGAATTCTCTCTTTTAAGAATTTTTCAGGAATCTAAATTCCCTGTTAGATCTTTGTGAACATGGAGAAGGAATAGATGTGTCAGACGTTTATGTGTCACAGTTAAATGTAGCCATGTTAAAGACGTCGTAAAGCACTGAACGACCTTTTTGATGATGCTGGAACCGTCAGAAGTAATGTTACTAGCCGTATTAACTTGCTGTGCTCGATATGCTTCGAAAGTGCTCAGCAATTTCGGCGCAACACGTAGGTCAAGCTCCCGGCATACTCTTCAAAAGAGTTAACTGTGAGCGAAGATCAACAATATCGAAATCGAGCATAGCAGCCCAATCTCACTGTGAGATTCTCTACCATCGGCACGGTTTTCTGACAAGCAGAATGAAAACCTTTCTCGTTTTCGTTGATCAACGGTCAATAGTTTCGATATCGTGTAACCATAGCCGTATTTTTCACAAAAATAATTTTTCTTGTCCTCCATGACAGGTGGAGACAATTGGTGACATCCAGTGACCCCGTCGCGTGCCGGTGCCCGAGCTCAGCTACCGGGAATGTGGGTCGGGTTCCATGAAAGAAGAGGGGTCTAGCGATCGGCGGTGTTACAGTAAGAAAATTGTTGCACGCGGATATCTGCCAGGCCAGTAACAACCTGAACAGAAGCTGAAAAGAAAAATGGAGAGAAAAGCGACTTCGACAATCAACCAACGAAGCATTCCTGAAACAAGCAAAAAGCCGCTAATGAGGCGGCTTCATTGGCGAACGAGGATGATCCATCTGGGGAGGAAGCCGGAAAGCAAACACGGTAAGTTTATGTGGAATTCATGACGTTATAATTGCATGACTTTTCAAGTTGGGGGTATAATTATATGTTGACATGTCTTTTAGTTCTTAACATATATCTATTAATACATAGTATTGCTATATTTAGTCAACACTCAGGTCTACTTTTCTTCTTTTATTTACAGTGTGAGATCTAACCTTCAAACCCTAGGGTGCGCACCGGAGAGGGGAGGGACACGATGAGCCTTAATGACGTCAAGCATAGAGAAAAGGAGACCGAAGCGATACCTAGGATTATCATTAACTTATACATTAACCGAAACACTAATTTCTATATAAAATGAAAAAAAAATATTATTTCGAATAATTTTAAGGTATTTATGGTAAATAACTGCAGATTATAGATTTCCTCTATATACATAATATATGTCTTTCAGTTAACTATAACAGATGGAAACTCAAAACTAAATTGCCTTTTTCATTATGACCGAAATAATTGTTTAGTTTTGAAATCACGTGTAACAAGTATTATTGCGTAGATAATAAGGTCTAATATATATGTAAGTGTATTTAAAAATGTACGCTACCATATACGGCAATAATAAAAAGGTGGATATAAATAGTGCGTCAGTGTTTTCTGCATTTATCAAAAAAAATATAAAAAAAAAACGCATTTGAAAATACGTTATTTCCCATTTCAACTTTATCAGTAGCTTGTGTCGTAAATATGTGATTGGTATATTAACCATGGTACTATCAACCGTTTAATATTTTTACTTTAGTAGCATTTGTAACAGTTTATATATATATAATTTAAATTATGTATTATAATATTCCGTATCACTAAATAACTTTTATCATGTTACGTTCCGTCTAAAAAAACAATCAACGATTGAATTCCATATCTCTCTCAAAAAAATACGGACTATGCCATTTTATGCAATCCTACTGGTCATAAGCAATAATTTATTCGTCGAATATTCATTGTTTTTACAATTACCACTTACATTGATCTGGACAGCTCTCCGATGGGTGTCTTTGACATGTAACCAAATGTGTTCCAATTCCAAAACAATCGATCTTATGTCCTTGTTCATTTAAACTCAATATCGTCTCTTCATTGATATCATTCGATGCAACAATCGTTAGACCTTTGAACCATTCAATTCGAAAATATTGCGCTATCCTCTCAAAAGTTTCGCGTGCCAGACATGACAGGTATGCCAAATCGCCGGAATCAATGCGTACACCCACTTCTGTACGACGTCAAGACAAAAAAAAAAGGTTATCACCAGCACGTACACTGCGGGGAGGGGGGGTAGTCTCGATGGGCCCAATAGCCAGCGCTCCTGTGGACCGCGACTCGAATTTTTATAGACCGCGACACGGTCGACGTTGTCGCACCGTCGACTCTCGTGCTAATGGATTTGCAAGGAAATTGCAATTAATTCAAGAATTAGTTTGGCGAGACGTAACAATTGGTTGGCGACTTACCCGCGTTTCAGCAAATTTTTAGCGTATATCACGTTACTTTTTCTTGACTGCGGGAAAGCCACGGAGCACACAATTCACTAAAAATTACGCAAATGTGCTGCACTCTGCTACGGCAACCGCATGAGGAACAGTTATTAGCGAATGCACGAGCGGCTAGAATTTTCCCTGGTCACTAAATGATGGATGCGCGCGTGCAATCAGGATCAACCGGAATTCGAGCGGCTGTGGGCAAGCCTGCGAAAACGAGCGACAAACGCGGGTGACACGTCTAGCGAGCACTTGTTGGCATTCTGAGAACGGTGAATTTACTCAGACTTCCGTAAACGGAAGACGACATCCAAGATAAACGGGTAAGCGTTCAGGCGAGTCAACCGTAGCCGTAACTTGCTATCGGGGGCAATTCGTCGGACACTTTGACCAATTCGGAAGGCTCCTACTATCCTTGACCGCGTATCCTTCACCCTTATTCGAAACCACAATGCACGAACATTCTCCGACAACTGACTAACTGAGAATGGCTAAACGAAAAAGTACACGCGACGAAATTTGCGAATTTATAGCACCAAAGCGATTAATTTCACAGAACTCCACTTGTCCATGAGAATTCGCTTGTGACGGTGAAACAGAACGAGAACAACTCACTCGGCGACTTTTCTTCTCCAAATGAAACGGAAGCCACGCACCACTCAACACGCGGCCGTGTAGCGGCCCGTTCCATTTCGGAGCTGTCAGCCAGAGCGCCGCCAACTTCAGACATCAGACCTGTCATGCAACGCCATGAACACAACCATAGCAGCGAACAGCGACTAGCACGTATTCGGAGGCCGGTGTTGTGTGGCCGTGTTACAATCGTTGGCCTTCTCGTTAATTCGAGGTACTCTTGTAAAGGAAGAAGAAATGAAAATGAAATGATCATGTACATACTCGTAGTATTCATGCACTAGATGCACGTATGCAACTTTCTGCGAACCAGATATTCCATCATGGAAAAAAAATATCCACTAAGAATAATAAATTGAATATATGTATAAATTCATTTTTAATATAATGCAATATATGTATGTAGTACTAATTGCCCCTTCAGCCAAAATATTGAGGGGGCAGTTGCCCCCGCTGCCCCCCCCCCCCTGTTCCGGCGCCATTGGTGAGGCTTCTTATGACTCTGTTGTCAATGTTTTGGCAGTTAAGGCCTGAATAGACCTCGGGCGGAATGAAAATGACATTTTTGTCCGCTGCGATTTTCTCAATGAAAATGCATGCTTACTGTCGTGGAACATGTCGGTAATGATGGGGAATTCCATAAGCTACAATCCGAATATGGTTCCAACATTTTTCTCGGCCATTTTATGTATTGTTTTTCGATTCCCCCGTCATTAGATATTTTCCACGGTGAAATAACCGGGGAATCGAAAAATAATACATAAAATGGCCGAGAAAAATTTTGGAACCATATGCGGGTTGTAGCTTATGGAATTCCCCATCATTTCCGACATGTTCCACGACAGTAAGCATGCATTTTCATAGAAAAAATCGCAGCGGACAAAAATTTCATTTTCATTCCGCCCGAGGTCTATACTGCGCTTTAGCCCGAAATTTCAAAATGTTTTTACTAGCCAATCTATCTAACGTTAAAATTTTTGTTTCTTGGTGCAACTTTACGGTTGAGTAGAAGAAAGGTTTGTTCATTAGATGTTTTAGAATTTTATTTTGTGTTATTTGTATTTTATTTTTCCTAGTTTTGGAATAGAGACCCCATATTGGCGAGCCGTACGCAGCAATGGGTTGGATAACCATTTTATAAATTAAGAGCTGGTTATCTGTGGACAGCTTGGATTTTTATTTAGAATGGGGTCAAAGGCGCAAAACGATTTTAGCATTTTTTGGGAAGTTATTTCCATATGTGATTAGTTAGTTTTTTGTCAAGACATAAGCCCAGGTAATTTAGTTTATTGCTCCATGCAATATGATTGCCTAGAAAATTCAGTGGAGAGCATGGCAGGTTAGTTCGTTTCCTTTTTTTTGTGAAGAATGTGGCTTGTGTTTTTGTGGTGTTCAGCTTAATTTTCCAGCGAAAATAATATTGGTATAGGCATTCGAGTTGATGTTCCAGCTTAGATGATATCTGATTCGGGTCTTTGTTGTCGTAATAAATGCAAACGTCATCTGCAAAACAGCATATTTGGCAGTCACTAGTTTTAGGAATGTCAGCGGTGAAAATGTTGAAGAGTATCGGGCTGAGGCATGAGCCCTGAGGGACTCCCGCTGGTATGCTCTTAGTGCTAGAGTGAGATTCTCCCACCTGCACACAAAAGCTTCTATTTATTAAGAAAGATTGGAAGAATTTAGTCAGGTACACCGGTATATTGAACTTGATTAATTTGTACAATAATCCGTCGTGCCAGACGGAATCGAAAGCTTTCTCTATATCTAGTGCAACCACTCCCACGGATTCTTTATTCGCGAACGAATTCTTTATAAACTTGTGGAGTCTGTAGATTTTGTGTGTGGTTGAATGTTGTTTTCGAAACCCGAATTGAAAATCTGGAATAACTTTTAGCCGTTCAATTTCCTCATTTAAACGCCTTAGTATAACCTTTTCCAAAATTCCAAAACTCAGCTTTACAAAAGCCTTCTTAGGAATATTTTTTAAGGCTATGTTTGAGATTTTATCAAACCCAGGCGCCTTTTTGACTTTAAAAGATTTAATAATGTTTTTGATTTCCCGTGGGGTAGATAAATAAGTTTCATTGAAGTCACTTGGCCTGGAAGCTAACCTATCAACTTTATCTTTGACAATTTGATTATATATGGTGCTCCCCAAATGCATCGAGATACTATGTGCTTGCTGGAATTAATTAGCAATTATTTCGGCTTTGTCTCGACTGTCAAACACCAAACTTTTATCAGTAGATCGTAATGGAGGAATTGGTTTATTACGATGGAACATTTTGTTCAGTTTTCAAAATTTTTTACTATTTTTGGGAAGACTGAGTAGCATGTTATTCCATTTATTGTTACGTCTGATAAAAATTTGTTGTTGGATAGTTTTAGTCAGGTTATTTATGATGACTTTGGTTAATGGGTTTCTATCGCGTTGCCATTTCCCGTGGAAGAAATTTCTAGTCTGGATGAGAGCTTTAGTGTCATTGTCTATAGAAGTTTGAAGTTTGGTTGAAGCTTATTTACTTTAAACGAAGCAGAGTCTAGTGCAGAATGGACTTTCGCATAGAATTCATCCAGAGCCGCATCAATTTGGCGTGAGTTTTCGATACTAGATAGATCTTGCGATCTTAAGTCAATATTTTCGTTTAGAAATTTTTTGAACTTCAACCAGTCAATTTTTAGTATGTGTTTGTTACCCACATCAGAATTAATACCAGAGCCTGAACCCTCTAAATGAAATAACACCGGAAAGTGAGGAGATGACAGCTTTTTTATCGTTTGGGGTTGGGGAATATTGTTAGCGCCCTTGCTCAGAATGATATCTAGGGTGGAATCGTAGCCTCGATGATTTAAGAATGTTGGCTCAGATGGTTAGTGAACCATTAACCTTCAAGCGGGCGCGCGGGCTGTAATTTACCGCCCTGATCACATAAACACGCATAGCTTTTCCCCCATTGACCGGATCGAGGTGGGAGAAGTATGTATTCTTAAGTCATACTGTTATAGATACGATACAATAAAATTCTGGGTAAATTTTACCTTCCATACCTTTCCAGCGGTCGTCAAACGTTCGGGGATTGTATATTCTGGTATATAGTTGTGCTCAAAATGTGTGTGCTCTGTGTAATATCACTGAAGTGACATGCTTCGCTAAAACTGCTGAACTTGTTTTATTGTTCACCAAATAATACTTTTTATGATGATAACTTTTTGGGACATTTTCTTCTTTCAATTTACCATAATTATGAGAATGGAAGTTGTACGGTTGAGCGCAAATGGAGGGGAAAAGACGAGGGCGGTAAATTACCGCCGCGCGCCCGGTAATGTCACAAAAAATGCGCGCCCGCTTGAAGGTTAAATTAGTTCGAAGTTCGGGGAGAACATAACATTTGAAACATTTTTTCATACAGATCGCTACCCCACCACCTGTAGTACCTAGTCTGTCTAATCTAAAAATATTGTATTGTATATAATTTCTACTTCTTGTTGTATCAAATTACGATAAATAGCAGTTTCAGTCGTGTATGAAATTATCAGAGTTGCAATAGAGTCCACTGTACTGTCAAGTCTTCGAACAAGATTACGACCATAGTGTGAACAGCATGCGAGTTTTCATAGTTTACCTAGATTTTGCGGCCAAGTGTGAACTGCCTTTAAGTAGATACCTATCTTTTCGCGAAAAAAAAATAATTTTTGTAATTTCGGGGTTCTGAAATCTTTGTAACAAATTTTGGAGGTTGGCGGTTCTGACATCTGTTTCGTTGTATGGATTTTGAAAACACTAAAAATTAGATACAATACGACACATCCATGCAGTGGCGCAACCAGGATTTTGTCCTGGAGAGGGCTAATGCCATGCATATTGCAGGACATTCGAGTTATCCCTCGCTAGTGTGATGGTGCAATTTTCTAGAAACGACGCTATATACGATGATGTTTTAAGTTTCCAATTTAGCCTTGCTTATTTTCGATGTAAACTTTTTCGTAGCTTAGCGTCGTGGAAACGCGAGTGTTAACACTCTTAACCGGGGAATATTAACCTTAATTTGAGGCGCTTATTATTATTATGCGTATTTTGACTCACTATGGGAATTACTTATTTAAAATGGAAGAATGGGAAAACATATCTGAATATACTTTAGAAACCACCTAGAAACCAAATATGTCAAGTAAATTGTAAATAATATAGGCGTTTGTTACTAACGAGAGACATTTTGATGTTCGTTTAATATTAACCCCGTTACAGAAGAACACGAATGGCTACAGTTACGTCACCGCTACGACAACCCCATCAGCCATCCCAACTTGACTCACCAGCTGCATAAGTATGGTTGCGTCAAACCCATCTTCACATAAACACATTCGCTCAACATAAACAGGATGCATCAAACCCATCCTCACATAAACACATTCGCTCAACACAATCAGGATGCATCAACCTCATCGTAACATAAACACATCTGATTCGCATCACAACATAAACATCACATCGAAGTCGAACGTATAAGCACATGTGCATCATCATTGCAGATGCAGGATCAACATTAATTTAGTATAAGAAGACGAACATGTTTTAGTTTAAGGCAGTCCTCATTTGTATTCGAATTACTTCGTATCAGTCCTCAATAAAGAAAAGTTCCTCTTTCAACAAATCGGTTATTTTATTAACAACCCGTTAGGACACACACGTAATTGGCGCAGTCGGTTCTTCGAACAAAATCTATGTTCCAGAAAGTGGAAATAGAGTTTCGATTAGTGTAACTAGTGGAAAATTTGTGCTAGTAAAATTAAAAAAAACATTAAAAAAATAAAATCTTTCAAGGACCCCACCAGTGGTAATCCTTTTAGATACATTAATACAAATCAACTCTGTTGGACCCCACCAGTGGTAATCCAATAAGAGAGTAATAATACAAACTCCAAAGGACCCCACCAGCGGTAATCCTAAAAGAGTTAATAAAATCATAACATCATAAATTAAGTGATTGTGATTTAAACAAATAAAAAGCCAAAATGTTGGAAGGAGACTTACCAGAACTACCAAGAGAGGACGAAAATCTCGCATTAAACGTGGATCCCCTGAAATATGTCGCAAGCATCCCCGAATTTGATGGAAGAGAAGACATCAACAGTTTCATAACCAAAGTGGATCGCATTATACCACATGTAAGGAGGTACAATAACGATAGCCAACTAATAATCATGGAGGCCATTTATTCAAGGCTAAAAGGTAAAGCAAGACAACTAATAGAAATTCACAATAATGTAACTAATTGGTCCCAGACTAAACTCCTATTAATGAATAATTTTTGTTCACATAAAAATAGTATGAAATTATATGATGATTTAAGAGCACTTAAATGTACAGGCACAATTGCGGAATTTTATGAAAAAATACAATACAATTTAAAAACATTAAATACAAAAACCAAAGTTGAATTAGAAACTAGAAATTTACCGTTTACCGATCATATCGAACATAATTTGAGTGCCGCGTTGGAAATTTTTAAGGGCAAAACCCCCGAACCGGTCAGATCTATGTTATACTCTCGAAATCCTGGTTCTCTTGAAGAAGCTTTCAGATTGGTTCAGGAAGGCAATTATACAAATTATACCAGTAATCCTCATAAGAGAAACTATTTAGGAAAAAATAACAATTTCAGACAAGACAGACATGACGGACATGAACATCAAAAACAATATTATAACGTTCAACCCCCTCGTCCAGTTCAGCATAACTTCGTACCCAGAAATAATTATTACCGAAAACCCGAATCCATGCATAACCATGTTAGAAGTACTCAACAACGTTTTAACCAAGACAACAGGTTTAATCAATACAACAATTTTGGAACTTCACAACAAACTAGAAGAACCTTCCAAATGCCCCATTATTCCCACACAAATCAGGAACCTATGGAGGTCGATAATTCTGATCAGTATCGGAATAATAACTTACAAGAGGACTTAGCTGAAAATTTTCAGCTAGAAGCCTCGGAAACTCATTACAATTGCCATATGTAAAAATTCGTACAAGACTTGGTTTCATCCGCTTACTCGTGGATACTGGAGCCACTCATTCTATATTAAATCCTGGAATTTGTAGTCCTGACAAAATTTTTGACTTAAATCAACCTATTTTATTAAAATCAATTAGTGGCATAGTCCCTATTGCTCAACAAGCAATTATTCCCCCTCTAAGTGAATTTAATTCACCAAATAAAATGAAGTTTCTAGTTACAAAGTTTCATGATAATTTTGATGGACTTATCGGGAATGACAATTTGATCCCTAACGAAGCCATCATAAATTATAATAAATCTACTATTACACTTAATAAAAAAGTGAATAAATTATATAAAAATAAAACTGACGAAGAATCAGAAAACTATAATACAGTAATGGAACAATCTCTAGAAAAACTAGAAATGGAAAAATCTCAGGGAAAAATGATTACTAGAAGAGATAATCATTTAAATATGGAAGAAAAGGAGATGCTAGATAAACTCATTAAGGAACATAATGATGTCTTTTATCAACCTGATTCCAATTTAAGTTTTACAAGTGAAGTGAAACATAAAATTAAAATGACAACTGATAAACCTATTTATACTCGCACATACCGTTATCCTCAATGTCATGAAAAAGAAGTTGAAAAACAAATTAAAGAATTACTATTACAGGGTATAATACGAAATTCAAGTTCACCATACTCAAGTCCCATTTGGATAGTACCAAAGAAAGCAGATGCTTCTGGTAATAAAAAATGGCGCATTGTTATTGATTATAGGAAAGTCAATGAAAATACAATTGACGACAAATACCCAATTCCATGTATTGATGATATTTTAGGGAAACTTGGTCAGAGTCAATATTTCACAACTATTGATCTTGCTAGAGGTTTCCATCAAATTGAAATGGACCCTGCTGATATTGAAAAAACAGCATTCTCAACAAACAATGGACATTACGAATTTCTTCGAATGCCATTTGGTCTTAAAAATGCACCTTCCACATTCCAGAGAATGATTAATGGAGTATTGAAGGATCACATTGGTAAAATTTGTCTCGTGTATTTAGATGACATAGTAATTTTTTCTACATCCCTAGTTGAACACATAAAATCAATTAAAACTATTTTCGAATGTCTCAGAAAAGCAAATTTGAAAATACAACAAGATAAATGTGAATTTTTGCGTAAAGAAACTGAATTTTTAGGTCATATTGTGACAACAAAAGGTATTAAACCAAACCCAGAGAAAATTTCAGCAATAACTAAATTTCCATTACCCCGAACAAGTAAAGAAATAAAATCATTTTTAGGCCTTGCCGGATATTATAGGAAATTCATTAAGGATTTCGCTGCAATCGCAAAACCACTTACATTAAGACTCAAAAAGGGCTCAAAAATAAACCCAAATGATGCAGACTTTGTAGAATCTTTTGAAAAATTAAAATTACTTATTTCAACTGAACCAGTATTAAAATATCCCGATTATAACAAACATTTTACGTTGACAACCGATGCATCCAATTTCGCTATTGGAGCCGTCCTTTCACAAGAAGGACACCCAATTAGTTTCGCATCCAGAACTCTCAACGAACATGAAATCCAATATTCAACGATCGAGAAAGAACTTCTTGCAATCGTTTGGTCAACTAAGTATTTTAGACCATACCTTTACGGTAGACGTTTTACGATTAAAACAGACCACAGACCATTACAATGGTTAAGTTCAGTCAAAGAACCCAATTCTAAGCTTCAAAGATGGAAAGTTAAACTTGAAGAATTCAATTTCGATGTACAGTACATTAAAGGTAAAGAAAACGTAGTCGCAGATGCATTATCACGTGTTGAAATATACGTAAACAACTCAGTTAATCAATCCAATTTAGCTACAATTCATAGTGCACAAGAAGATGATACTCATTACATGCAAATTTCCGAAGGACCACTCAATTTGTTCAGACACCAAATTATAGTTAAAAAAGGTAAAATTGATAAAGTCACAACAGAAACATATAAAAAAGCTAAAACAATTATCTGTCAATTAAAGAACCCTTGTGAAGAAGAATACAGGAAAATACTTATGGAACATTCACCTAAATTTGGTAAAGTAGGAATAATGTTTACAGATGATACAATTTTCAGAAATTTCCAACAGGAATACATTAAATGGAAAAGAGATAACAAAAATATAATTTATATAAAAACAAACTACAGGCTTATGAATGCTTCAGATGAAGAAATAAAAGAAATAATTTTGAAAGTACATGTTAAAATGAATCATGCAGGAATTAATAAAATATACTCTGAAATAAAAACAAAATACTTCTATCCTCATATCAAAGACGAAATAGCTAAACTTATTAATAATTGTCATTTATGTCTATGCTCCAAATACGATAGGAAACCTATAAAAGAACCATTCAAACTTACTGAAACACCTCGAAAACAACAGGAAATATATCATATGGATGTTTGGTATAAAACAAAAACTGATCTTTATTTAACTTGTATCGATAAATTCTCCAAATATGCAGCATTAGATAAAATTAAATCGAGAAATTGGGTAGATATACTAAATGGAATCAAAAACATATTGAACATAATGGGAAAACCAAAGAAAATAATACTCGATAACGAAACAGCATTTAAAACAGAAATAATTAAAAACTATTTTCTACAAGAAGAAATCCAAATACACTTTACTACTGCTAACTACCACACTGGAAACGCAGATGTGGAACGTTTTCATAATACTTTAGCCGAAAATCTTAGAATATTTAACGCAAGACAAAAGCAGAAAGAAACCTTATTTCATGAAAACCCTTTGACAGAAATTTTACATTTATACAATAGAACTATCCATTCAAGCACGAATGAAAGACCAATTGAAGTACATCATGGTTTAGGTAACAATCCAAAAATATATGAAACACTTATTAAAAACAAGGAAAACAGTATTAAAAATTTAAATAAAAATAGACTAGAAAGAGATATAAATAAAAATTTCGTTAATGCTAACCCTAAAACCAAATTAGATCCAAGGAATAAATTCATTAGAAGTAATGATACAAGAAAATTTCACAAAAATCAACATTTAGCCAAAAGAAAATTTCAAAATTCAGAGCTAATAACTCCCTTTCGTTCCAGCAATCATAATTCTTCTACTGATACTGATACCAGTCTCGTCAACTCAGGTAATAGAGATGACCAACATTGCGGACGGAAACGGTTACATATTGGTACAAAAAGAAAAGGTACAATTAATAGATCACTACACCCACATAATTCACACAATAAACTTGACGCTTTACGAAGAAAGTTTCAAAAAGATAGAAGGAAACGTTGAAATTCTGCATTCTCTTAATTATGACTTAACTGATATTGCCCATGAACTAACTCATTTAGAACATGAAATTCATTCATTATGGTTACCTGGAATAAGCAAAACTAAACCAAACTTGTATGGCAAATTAGCAAAACTGAGCAGAACCCAAAATAACCCATATACACCTGTAAACTCTCCAGAACTATGTGAAACACTAGGACTAAAGACTGACTGTAAGAAAACGAAAAACATTAGACAAAAACGTGGCTTAATTAATGGTTATGGACGATTGTTGAGTTGGATAGGTGGAGTTATGGACGATCAGGATGCCTCACGTATTGAAGCACATTTTGCCAACCTTGATAAAAATCAGAAAGTTTTGAGAGAAAATCAGGATAAACTTTTGAAATTCAACACTAATTTTGACAATCAAATGAAAATTTTAACACAAAAATTTAATAAAAACCAAAATGAATTGAAAATAAAAGTAAATGAAATACGTAAAGACAACAATGAAATTAAACGTAATTATTCTGCATTTGAACAAAAAGTAAAAATTCTTTCAGATATAAATCACTTTAACGAGCAAATTGAAAAAATCAAAGAAATAATATTAAATTCAAAAATTGGAACATTAAATCGTTATTTAATCGAAGATGAAGAAAGCGATATATTTAAAATAACTATAGATAAGTACCCAAAAATAACAACCGCAGTTGCATTTAAAGAAAACTATATACTAATTGTAATTGGAATACCTCAATATGTTAAAAATAAATACCAAAAATATACTATGGAACCAATTCCAAATAAAGACAAAAATTTACAAATTGTAACAAATGTAAATGAAATATTAGAATATAATAAAACATTGTATTATCCATCAGATACTTTAAATGATTTAATTGAAATAAAAGAAGAATGTATAAAAAATTTACTTCAAACAGAAATACAAAATTGTAAATATGAAATGAACTCAAATTTTACTGTTAAAAAAATAACTGAAACCATAATTGTAATAAAAAACGCTAAAAATACTAGAATTCAACATAATTGTAATGAAGAAAAAAATAATGTAACAAATATTGTAAGTCATAATGTACTTATTAAATTTGATAATTGTCAAATAACTATCCAAGAAAAAACATACAGAAATTTGAAAATTCCATATTTTGCCCATATAGTATTACCAAATATTAATAAAATAAAAAACTATACCGTAATAAAAAAGTTAACTTTGGAAGATATAGAATGGAAACAACAAAATTTTACAACACTTCAGGATTTAGAAACATTTGAAGATAAATATGAAAAACAATCATGGATAAATTACTCATTTCTCACCATTGTAATACTAATTGTAATAATTTTAATTTTCAAGCATATGTATTATAGAATAAGAAATAATAAGATTAACATTAACATAACGAAACGAGAAGCCGAATTATATGCAATTGAATCACCTGAAATTATACCACCTCAAGAGGACGTGTTACCCATAAACCTACCATTAGCAGAGTTTCGCCAGGAGTCGAAACCTAAGGAGGGGCGAGTTACGTCACCGCTACGACAACCCCATCAGCCATCCCAACTTGACTCACCAGCTGCATAAGTATGGTTGCGTCAAACCCATCTTCACATAAACACATTCGCTCAACATAAACAGGATGCATCAAACCCATCCTCACATAAACACATTCGCTCAACACAATCAGGATGCATCAACCTCATCGTAACATAAACACATCTGATTCGCATCACAACATAAACATCACATCGAAGTCGAACGTATAAGCACATGTGCATCATCATTGCAGATGCAGGATCAACATTAATTTAGTATAAGAAGACGAACATGTTTTAGTTTAAGGCAGTCCTCATTTGTATTCGAATTACTTCGTATCAGTCCTCAATAAAGAAAAGTTCCTCTTTCAACAAATCGGTTATTTTATTAACAACCCGTTAGGACACACACGTAATTCTACTTACCATAAAATCAGAGCCATCGGCTTATGCATACATCAACCCTCGGTAGAGATTATGTTTTTCAAGGTATACTTGAGTAGCGGAATCCGGTGGGCGTATCCCCACTTCTACGACAAATGGAAATATGTGAACTAAGCGTCAAAATGACTCACATTAGTGTTACCGTGTTAATCAGCACGCCGATTTTATTGTAGGATATCATGAAAAATAAAGTCGCTGGGATTTAGTTTTCAATGCTTGTTTGACCAAAATATAGTGGCAAAGGTCTCTTTGTGCCGACTAAAGAGTTAATTAAATACATGAAATTGAAGATTTATGATTCTGCCATTTGTTTGTTTTAATGCCAATGTATGAAGATTGGTGGTTCTGACATCTGCTGTGTGGAAATTTTTTTACACTATCGGGAAAATGTGTTTTCTTTTTCCCTATACGAAGTAGTGTGGCTGGTCTAGCGGTTAGTGCGCGCATCTTCGGTGCACAGGGTCATGAGCTCGAATTTCACCGTGGATCATGGTGTTTTTCGAACTCACGAACTTGTGACGGACTATGCTCTCACTCAGATGTTAAACGAGTACCCATTTATGGGGATAAATAACAGTGGCGGCTCGTGGCTCTAAAAGTATCGAAGTGACCATTAAAAACAAGGATCGATATAATGTAAATGATATTCTTAAACCTTTTGTTTTACAAAAGCAAAATACTATCTTTGTCATTTCATTGACTTGCATAACTCAACCGAACAAAATTTGTACATCCAAAACAATTTATCAATTTCCAAATTATCCACAAATAAAATTCTGCATCAACTAAAAACACAAGAGAAATCGCAAAGAATCACCTCATACGATACGCAAGTGAAGATGAGGTACAGCCAAAAAGCTATTCACTTGCTAAGAAAATCCAGTGTACACATTTCGTGCTGAATACATTGTTGCAGTAGTATCGTGTATCTGAAGTGAAGAGGTGGAGCTGTGACACGATTACCTGTTCACTTGTTAATCATTCTATGGATAGGAGAAATTTGAAGTAAAAAAATTTCGGTTTGTGATATACAAAATATGCATTTTATATACATTTTGATTATGGTTTTTCATTGATGATTTATTGAGGAGTTAGGAGTTAGAAGCTACTTTTTAATATTTTTAAAATAATAGTATGTATTAGAGGATATGTTCAATTATATTTTGTAGTGAAGGGGCTCTTCACCTGAAGAGCCGCCACTGATAAATAACACTGCTGAGCGTGATGCTGATCTCATTACCTCAACAAAAAGCAGATAAGATCTTGGAAATAGGATGTCACTAACACATCCTGCGGCCTAAGTCCAATGCTGAATTGTCGCGCCTGTTATTTATTTTATTTATTTAAGTATTCTTTCTTAATTGCATGGAGGCTAGAAATCACATAATTTTGTAAGCCAGTGGAAATCAAAAAAACCAAAAGTCCATCGGAAAACAAAAACACTTCACTTGCCCGTTGTTCGCAGTAGACTGCTCTTTATTGTCTATTTTGTACATGTATGGGTGTGTTAGTAGGGAACTATATCTGTCTCTGTAGGGATGGGCTTAACGTAATTATATCTTTAGGGATGGGCTTAACGTAATTATATCTTACATACTCGGCCATTCTGACCTTTAATCGTCTCGATTACTTTTAACATATTTTTCACTAATTCATAATTATTATTTTTTATTTTCAGTTCGGCAATCTACGGATTAATATTTCACATATCTGATACTTAGTATTTAATTTTAATTTACTGATATTGATTTTAATTTTGTGTTCATTTATTATTATTTATGATGATTTTTTCCTTTTACTACACATTATACATATTTTTTTTTCTAAATTCACATTTATAAATTCGTGTATGTAGCTTATATTAAACTTAACTCTACCGAAACGTAAGACCAAGTACATAATTTGCAAAACATTGAAGCAAGTATTTACAGACAAAAAAAATACTATAGAAAATAAAAAATTATATTTCGAAATAGCATTCGCAGAGTTTTATTTTATTTCTTATGATATACTTATTTATATTATTGTCGCACAGAAGAGTCTTTAGTATTGGGTAGGTATTTTTCAATAAAAAAAAAATACTTATTTGAATTTCAGTTACGTAACATAAGGTTTCATGTTAGCCGGCGAGCATATGCCTTTATACGCGTTCCGTGACACCTGAATTCCTTCGACGTCTCTGATTGCATATCTATCATTCGGTAGTACTTCAGAGATCTCATATGGACCTTTAAATTTCGGTAAAATTTTCTTGTTAGTCCCAGGAGTCACGTCTACACTTTTAATCATTACGTAGTCACCTTCCTTATACACATGTGGTCTTTTATGTTTTTTATCATAATAATTTTGATTGTATTGTTGGCTTTCCTCAATGGACTGACTTGCTAAATTCCTTATTAACGATAAGTCCCTGTCTTCACCACTATTGTTTATTTCATCAACTAACTCTTTTATCTTATCCCTAACCTCACCTTTTTGACCTACACCAAACAGTAAAATGCTAGGGCTAAATCCTGTACTTTTATTGTAGGTGTTGTTTAAAGCAAACTCTATTTTGTTGAGTGCCGTATGCCAATTCCCGGCAGAGGCTGGATCTGTCTCTTTGCCTAACATCGGTATAAGAACTCTGTTGACGCGTTCTACTTGTCCGTTGGATTGAGGTGACATAGTAGCTATTTTCGAATGAATTATATTATTTTCCTTAATAAATTCCGAGAATTCCTGCGACGTAAAGCATGTTGCCCTATCCGATATAATTCTGACTGGTCGACTATAATGGGAAAAGTAAGATTCTAAGCAGGAGACTACTTCTTTAGTCGTAGTACTTTTCACGGAATACAGTTTAACAAATTTGGTAAAACCGTCTATTACCACGAATACATGTTTTTTGTTGGAGCTATTAGAAGGTAAGGGACCCAGATGGTCAATATGTAAAGTATTGAAAGGCTCATTACTTTTCGGGATACTATGTAACGTTCCTTCCGGTTTACCGGAATGCGGAGAGTAATGAATGCACTTTAAACATGTCTTGATATAATCTTGAATTTTCTTTTTCATCTGAGGAAACCAATAAGACTTTCGCAAATACTCAAAACACTTGTCAGCTCCTTGGTGGCAAAGACTTTCATGGTGGGTCTGAATCACACGCTGCTCCATCTGTTGGGGAACATAAAACAGAGACCGTCCATCCAGTTTCCTATAGACCAGACCGTTGTTCATTTCGTACATAGAGTTTTCGCGACTCTCAAGTTCGGTAGATATTTTCGTAATAATTGGGTCTCGATTCTGAAAAGCAGCTATTGCTAATTCGAAGGAATCATCTATAGCCAAAACGCCTACGTTTCTGCTTAACGCATCAACGTGAGACATCCTATTTGATGATCGGTGTTCAATAGTGTAGTTGTAATCTTGCAATTCTAACGCCCATCTAGAAATTCTTGGATTAAGTAATTTTTTATCTAAAGTTTGGGCAAACGACTGGCAGTCGGTTACTATCTTAAATTGTATTCCTATTAAATAAACTCTAAACCTACGTAACGCATATATTATTGATAACGTCTCGAGTTCATAGCTATGATAGTGGGACTCAACTTCAGTACTTCGTTTGGAGAAATAGAAGACGGGGTGAAATCTGCCGTCGGACTGTTTCTGTACCAGAATTGCTCCGAATCCACGACTGCTTGCGTCACAGTGCAATTCGGTTTCGTATGTTGGGCTATATATGGCTAAGATTGGTGAGCTAATTAGATGATTTTTCAACGTTTCGTAAGCTGCCAACTCCTGTTCTCCAAATTTAAAAATTGCATCCTTCTTAAGTAAATCGTGCAGTGGCTTACAGAGGGTAGCAAAGTCTTTCACAAACTTCCTGAAGTACGAACAGAGGCCAACGAAACTTTGAACATTTTTCGTATTTTTGGGGATAGGAAAGTCTATGATCGCACGTATGTTCTCAACGTTTGGTCGTATACCATTTGCACTAATTGCATATCCTAAATAGTTTATTTCCTCATAAGCAAATTTGCATTTGTCGTACCTTAATTCTAAGGAAAATGTATTAACTAAACGAATTACCTCTTGTAAGATATCTAAATGCTCATCTATTGTTTCAGTCGCTATGAGCAAGTCGTCCATGTAGACCAAAAGTTGATCATTGCTAATGAGAGATTTGAAGACATAATTTATGTACCTTTGAAAATTGGCCGGGGCGTTTTTTAACCCGAAAGGCATCCTTAAATACTCAAAATGACCTATTGGCGTAATAAAAGCTGTGTATTTTGTTGATTCTGGCGATATTTTAATATGGTGGAATCCACTCTTTAGGTCAAGTAATGTAAAATATTTTTTGTTACGTAATCTATCCAAAAGGTCTTCGATCAGAGGAAGAGGATAGTTCTCCCGTAAAGTTACTTTATTCAATTCTCTATAGTCTACGCAAAGCCTTAATTCAGAATTCTTTTTTGAAACCAGTACTATGGGGGAAGCATAAGGTGAACTGCTTTCTCGTATAACATTTTTTTGGAGAAGTTCGTCTAGTATCTTTCTTAACTCATCTTTATGAGCAAACGGTAATCTACGAGGATTACAATAGATAGGGACTTCTTTGCTCAACTTAATTTTCATTTCGAAATTTTTTGGGAAATCTGTGCTGACACTCAATTTTTCCGGCTTGGGTTGCTCAATTAGTTTCGCAATCTTTAATTTGTAGTCGTAACTAAGGCTAGGACTAACATTGAGGATTTTACTTACATCATCGTCATGAACATTGATATTTAATATTTGTGCGACTTCGTCATCGCTGGAGTCTAACACTTCAACCTTATTTTCCAAATCAGACTTCTTCTGCCGACTTACAAACAGTTCTTCTAAGCTTGCCTTTTCGATGAAATCTCTGCCTAAAATTACACAGTGTTTCATAGTTTGATTAGCTACAACGAACAATTTTAGGTCATAACGAAAATTATCAATATTTACGATACATTTTACCTTACCGATGATGTTTAACTTACTACCATTTATTCCAGTGAAACTGGTGTAATCGTCGTCTGCGTTTGAAATCAGATGTTGCGGTACAAATTGTTCTTGTATGAAGCTTATCGGGCTTCCCGAATCTAGCAGAGTCAGCAAGCTTGAACTGGATGTGACGTTGGTCCGGTCGTTAAATAGCTCAAAACCAAAAACCCGTTCAAAATCGTGAGCAAGTTTCCAGTCGTTGTCGTGTTGTATGGTCATCACATTCCGTTTCTGGTCACACTGGGCTACGCGATGAAGCATACTTCCACACTGAAAGCACGAGCCTGGGGGTCTTTTTGGCTTGGGACACTTTGCGCTGATATGTCCCGAACCATTGCAGTTGAAACACTTGGCAACTTTCTGTGCATCCTTTGCGGCTGTTGTAGACGTTCCAAATTGTCGACTGTTCATGTGAGCATTATTTTTAAACTTTTCATACTTTCTTAACGCTATTTTGAGTTCCTCCATACTATTAGCGTTGTAAAGGAGAACTTTATTAGTCTCCTTGTCTGGTACACCCTTGATTACATACTCTATCAAATCAGCTTCGTCAATGTCGTTGAAGCTGGCAATTTCTTGCATCGCAAGGACGTAGTGTTGTAGCGACTCGTTCGAATGTTTTTTACGATTTCGTAACTGGTCATGCACGTCTGCTTTTGTTGTTTTCCTCGCAAATTCCTTAATGAGTGACGATTTTAATTCGAGCCACGTGGTGGCTCTTGTTGACCGCAAAAAGAATTTCGCAGTGCCAATTAATAACCTTTTTGCGCAAACGTACTTGCTTGGGTCATCCATTTTATACAATTTGGCGAAGTCATCGAGGTGCTCTATCCACCTCTCAACGGAGAGGTTATCGTCGCCACTAAATTTTGGGATTGACCCTTCTACATCGCTGAAATTGAATACCCTGGCACATTTTTCCGGTGACGTGGAAAGCTCGGCGATTTGCTTTTCCAGGTCTATTATCTGCTTCATTTTGTCCAGTTTGCTTTGAAGCTGCGCTATTTGCTCATTAACATCGTCGTCGTCGTCGTCTTCAAGTTCGCCAAGATAAGGCGACCCAGCCTGTGTCACCTGTTCCTGGAGTCGTTCCGGATCCAGATTTTTCCAGATGTCTGTGAGTCTGATAATTAGAGCTGCCTTTGCTCCTGTGGTGTTGGCCTCTAGGGCCCGTAGTTTCTCCTTGAGCTGCACAACATTAGCAGACTCTAAAAAATTTTTTGCCGCCAGGCTCAATTCGTTCGGCATTATGGTAAGAACGATTAGGGACACTGTGACGATGACCACAAAGATTTTCGACGCGTGACACGGACTGTTCTCTACAACAAGTTCTTGAGCGGCACTCGTATGTACCGGTCCAGAAGGCAAGATTGTTCACGAAATAAAACACCCGAACACAAAGACTGTCGATACACACTATGAATTTTTTCCCGTAGCACCCGTATGTGCAGGTCGAGATGACAAGATCGTTCACGAAAAACAAAAGAAAAAAATAGACGGTCGATGCAGTCCACTATCACGACGAGCTCTCGAGCGGCACTCGTATGTACCGGTCCGGACGGCGAGACACGAAGACTGTCGAATTTCAGAGTCAACAACAATGCAAATCTTCTGCGCAGCACCCGTATGTGCTGGTCGTTAATGCCAAGTCGATTTACACCAAATTATTCGCGAAAACACAAACTCGGACGGAACCCGTATGTATCCGATCCAAATACAAAAAGTTTTCTGCGAACACTCACGTAAACTAACAATTGGGGCACATATCCCACTTCTGAAATGTAAGCCAGTGGAAATCAAAAAAACCAAAAGTCCATCGGAAAACAAAAACACTTCACTTGCCCGTTGTTCGCAGTAGACTGCTCTTTATTGTCTATTTTGTACATGTATGGGTGTGTTAGTAGGGAACTATATCTGTCTCTGTAGGGATGGGCTTAACGTAATTATATCTTTAGGGATGGGCTTAACGTAATTATATCTTACAATTTCAAAATCGATAAAATCGTAGAATGGCGGTTTTGAAATATGAGTCACAATATGGTAAAATCTTCTTTTATTCCATGCCCAAGAGCCCAATATTAACATTAGATTTTGAATGAAAAACTTTAACAGACCAATGTGAAGAAAATGTAGTAAAGAAGAAAAATAAAATCCGGAAAACACTGCATAATATGCTGTATGAATATGTAACTGCAGTGCATGTTGTATGTACATAGTAAAAAATCGAACGTGGATGCATTGTAAATCTTAAAAAATTACTTACAGTTTTAGGCACAATTTGCTGTTGCAAGTGGTCGTATCTTTTTCTGTTGCAAAACATTATACACTAATTCAGAAAGAGAAGAGTGTTTTCATGTCAGGTTATTTGTCCGAATACCCCGCTCCACCTCTTAACTTTACATGTAAAACGTTGAAAGGTGGTGTCACACTTTCTGCATCGAAAAAATAGAAGAAGATCAAAGCGGCAACGAGTGCAGCCGAAACTATAGAGATCAATCCGCTCTAACAGTCCCCAGTAATATTAATGGTCTTAGCCTCCTCTAGGACACGATTCTGAGTGCGCCACTGCCATCGATAGATAGATATATCTTTTCCATAACTGGAATTTGAAGACAACTTTTTTTTTTCTACTTTTTTTTACAAAAATGAAAAATAAAATAATTGCATAAAAGTTATATCTTCAGCTTAACTCAAACAAGGGAGTTTAGCTCTGTATAGCTCTGTTCACAATAAAAATAAAGTTTTTAAAAGTTAAAATGTTTGGTACAATATTACATATGGACGTTTGGATTAAAAGTAGTTTTATGTAGGTACATACGAAATTGGAAACCGGTTCTTCGAACAATTTGATTAAATTCGTCTATTTCATCGAAATTTAGAGCAAATTAAAGGCTTCCACTAGTCCGAATTCCTCTGTAGTCCGGATCGACCCCGGTTTTTATTAGTCCGGATTAGCGAGTACGCACTGTATCCGGATTATAGTCCAAATTATTGTTGAAATCTGAACTATAAAATACATGGTGCAAACATTTAGTGTTTCGGAAAGGCGTGATATCCGGATTACCGAGTCAAGACTGTATTTTCTTTGCTTTGGCAGATTCCGACGAGAAAAGAATTTTTTCGTTCAAACGTAATTTGCCAACATTGCAGAACCCCGGAAACAAACCGCAGTTGTGCACTGTAGAACGAAAAATGTACTCGGTACAACAGTAAAAATTTAGTATATCGAGCCCACAGCTCGTATTGTTTCATCTACAATCTTCTTACAGACGTAAAGGCGATATAATGTGAATTACGAAACAACTGAAATGAAGAGAATATTTTGCTCTTTGATTGATCAAAGTGGTAGCCCTGAAAAGGGCCGTTGGTTTTGTAAAGGACCGAAATCGTCCAATTAACACCCAAATTGGAAAACACTTCGAAAAGTGTTTACTTTTTGGCAGTAACTTTCTTAGTAGCGGTGACTTTCTTCGGTGCCTTAACTTGGAATCTTGGCTTTGCCGGCTTTCTCCTTCGGAGCCTTGGCTTTCACACTACCGGAATTCTTGGCAGCTTTAGCTGCACCAGCAGCCGACTTCTTCTTGGCAACAGCAGTCTTCTTCGGTTTAGCCGCGGCTTTCTTTGCACCTGTCTTCTTCGGTTTAGCGGCAGCTTTCTTTTCACCAGATTTCTTGGCTGGCTTTGACTTAACCACAGACTTCTTCTCTGCTTTCTCGGCAGCCGAAAGTTTGAACGATCCGGAAGCGCCCTTGCCTTTGGTTTGAAATGGCCGTCTTGGAGTGATATTCGCTTCCCTTAATCGTCTCCTTACCGTGCGGTCACTGACAGCTACTCCGCGAACATGCCTCAGGTTCCGCTGCGCAGCAACACCCGTGAAACGATTTCGTAACGTACTTGTTACAATGAAACGGTCGTCTCTCTCTGAAGTGGATCGAGGGCGGCCCGTTCTTGGTTTCGAATTAAAGCTACCAGTCTCTCGAAATCTCCTGCTAACTCTCGAGACAGCAGACTGACTCATTCCAAGACGGCGAGCGACGGTTCGCTGACTATGATTTTCCAACAATAGGGCTACAACTTGTGCCGCCTGTTCTGCCGTCGTATCCATTGATGACCAAACAGTTACTGAAATTACTTCAGATGTAAGTTACCTAACTTTCCTGACTAACTTTGCATACACTCGGCACATTTTGAGAATGTACGAGACCCAAAGCCATGAGAAACTGAAAGAACGCCACGTAAACTAACAAGTTTCCATGAAGAGTACCTAATGAAATTGCTAACTGCTAAGTTTGTAAATTAAATGTAATTATTGAAAAACTGACATATAATCTACGAAACTAGTTTTGGTAATCCGTAGCCAACATCATAGGAAATCGTAAAAAAGAAAGATTTCATTGTAAAATTCAATGACCATGCCATAATCATGCGACAACTTCACAGCTTTTCTCCGGGCTACGGCTACAATTTTTTGAAATAGTTGATTTTTAGTTAAAACTTACGTATTCTTAAAAATAAATTTTTGTGTCAGTTAGCCTAAAAGGTCTACCTATCATTTATTGCAAAAACAAAACAATACTATGAGAATAACAAACGAATAAATCGTTCGAAAGTCACCTTGTCGTTACCAAAAATGCTCATTTTCGACCCACCATCAATTTTATTTCGTCTTATTTTTATTTACTTTTTTAATATTTTTAAGGATATTTATGATAAATTTTTATATAATATTAATTAGAACTGTCGTTGCTATTGTCCTAATGTTAGTTATTATACTATCTTTCCAAATTTCAGTTTTTAGGCCAATATGCGTATGTCCTATACAATCTTCTACGTAGTCTTGTTGTTTCATACCAAGCAATATGTAGTACGTAAATGATTTCGAAATGCAACGCATTTTCATCAATGTTGAGGATGCGAATTTGAAACTACGTCATTTCATATTTGGCAATTATGCTACGGATTCAATGATGTTTTCAATTAAAATGAGGACAATAATAGGAATAAATTGAATACAGAGGCTGGGGAAAATGATCTAAAAATGGAGTGTTACGTAACTCACGATGACTAATATGATAAGTAGAGGTGCGGAAATTTCGTTTTTACGAAATAGATTCGAATTTCGGCGAAAATTGCTCATTTTTGCGAAAAGATGCGAAATGCTCTAATTTGAAGCTAATCGACGAAAAAGGTAATTTTTTTTGTGGATAAACTTTTAGTAATTCTTGGTGAATATGAAGGGAGCAACCTCTCATTGGCAGCACTCAACTGCTACGATGTTGGTTTTTTTTTTGTCCGTGCTAGTCGGTTGGCACATTTCCGACTTGTCGCTTATATTAACTTTTAGGCGGTCCTCCAATTTGTCTGCAGACTCGATTAATCGACCTTTCAGTTATCTGAATCACAAATTGTCGACGTTTGGATAATCGACGATCTACTGTGTTATATTTCCTTGACTAATTATATGGGAGATATTTTTTAATGGATTTTAAACCTTAAGGAAAGTATACTCTTTTATAACCCGCGTGAATTGTTATTGTTGGTCCAGTTTACAGTTATAAAAGCCGTGGAAAACTAAAGAAAGTGCAGAATTAAATATCATAATGAATGTGGGCCACCCAATTGTTTTCACCGGTTTGACGTTTAAAATTTTAAGTAATTTATAATTTTGTATTCAGTAAATAAATCTTATTTAATGCTGTACTAAATTAGTTAAAATTATTAATTAGTGGAGATGTGCCAAGAGAAAAGTCTGAAAATTGTGAGTTGGAAGTGAAATACCACCAAGTGGAGTGTCTTAACCCTAGAGCAGACATGTCAACTCGCGGGACGCATGCGGCCCACCTCACTGCTTTGTGCAGCCGGCGGCCAGGTTAAAGGAACACAAAGTGCATCAGCACAAATGCGTAAACATGAAATGAATAGTGTTGAACTCAAGTACCTATATGTATATACAAATTTGTGTCACACCACATCAGAAACAAATTTTAGTCTATTTTCAGCCATTTTTTGTCTGATTTTATGCATGTTACCGTTGCAATTTTGGCTCCCAATTTTTTTAGACTACCTGTATGTTTCCGGATAAATGTTGTGATCAGCTGGCCAAAATATGGCGGAAATTGATTCACAAAATCTTGTTACTGACGGATCAACGAAATTTTGACTTCTTGAATAAATTTGTTTGAAGAACATTTTTAACACATTGGCTGCGGCAGTCATTTTCTCAACTTCGTTCCCTTTATAAAACAAAAGTTCACAAGAAACTTGTACAAGCTTCGTAGCTTTCTTTTGGTCGAGAACATGATGGAATAGCAATAGCGCAACTTTCATAAAAATATGCAGATCTATGTATGAAAGTTACGCTACGGTAAAAAGTACAAATTCTATTTGAAATGTGAAGAGTATTGTATCGTCCTTCGATTTTTTTATCTTTGCCCTCGTTCCAATTTAGATCAAGGTCAATAAAAACAGACCGTATCTACATACAAAAAATCATGAGTCACACATAAACACATACAAAAACTAAATTATACTTTCAATTAAACAATTTAGATATAGTCTTGGCTCGATAATCCGGATCACTTATTGCAAGAGGTATAATCCTGAGCAACGGAACATCCGGATTAGCGCTATAATTTTGTTTTTCCGAGAAAACCAGTTCAAATAAATAAAAAAAGAGAAAGAAACGGCTAATAAATGTACAGTGAAAGCTCTATTTGCGGACAGCTCCGATAAGCGGACATCTCTAATAAACGGACAAATTATTTGGAACAAATGTTTTTCCAGTGATTTGTGTGTAATTTTCATTCTAATAAGCGGACACTCCAAAGAACGGACACGGACAGTAGTTTGTGGAACATTTCGTCGACACATCTCCAATAAACGGACGCGACGCTCTCATATCCGGACAAATTTGTTTCATACGGACGTTGATATTCTCAGAAATGTCCGTTAATGGGAGCTCTGCGTCCGATTCTTGGAGATGTTCCCAAGAAATTGTTCTACTGGCAGACGTTTTCGATTGAAAAAAGGCTAAACCCTTGCATTTTCTGCTAAATTGTAAGTTTAGGTTTGGTTTCATAAGGGTGCATGTTTTGAAAGTCATTCAAGATGGCACCAAACAAAGAAAGTTACCGATTGCGACCAAAATATTAAGTCATTTATAAATACCGGCAGTAATTTGCAAACGGATAATAGCAGTGTTGAATTGGAATTAGGCGAAGAATGTGATAATAGTGAAGAAGTTGCTTGAGAAGATGAAGAGCTTCGGATGCTCACGGAATAAATTGTTTTGAAGCAGCTTTTCGCCAAATACTGAGCATACAAAAATTTCAAGTAACATTACATTGCATTTGAAAAATTTGAAAACCCATATCCAAAACTGTCTAATAGAGCAAAAAAAGGCAAAATTGCGCCAAACTATTGTCCTCGATTTTTTCAAATAACATACGAGTACATGATTAACTTTTTAAAAATTAACGAATACATTATGTTTGCAAAAATGTTAACATGTTAGCAACTGAATTAATAAAAATAGAAATGAATTAAATTTTGTTTATTTTTTTTTTATCCGGCAATATTTTTTTTAATCTATCCAATAACCGGACATCTCTCTTAAGCGGACAAAAATACGGCTTATGAGAGCTTTCACTGTATTTTTATTATTTACCATCATATCATTTTCCCAAATCCCAACCGTCTCGGTAAGTATGAGACCAAATCTGCTACTACACACTGAAAATTTCAAATATGTATTTAAATTTTGAAATCATTTTTTATGAGACAGTAAATAGTTTTTAATATTGATAGCTTAGAAGGTTAAGCTCAAGATTTTATTTCCAACGATGGCTTGGTTTCAAAGTTTTAAATTTTTTTTTTTAATTTACAATGTATGATGGAAATGGAAATGGTGTACAATTTACTACCAGAAAGCTGACAACTTCTTCAAATTATTTGAGATACACCTGATACACGAGTCTGGCTGATTTTTTTCCGCCCTGCAAAAACAGTTTTGCACGATAAATTGTGACGATTACTGGGACCGCTGTACTCCTTCCTTACATATACGCCAACCTAGAATAGAATGAAAGGTTGAAACATTTTCAGTGTAGCGAAAACCAAGTTTTAGGTACGTTTTCCTCGGCACGGCTCCAGCGGCTCTAGCGACTGCGGCCGGCCATTGCATATAAAAACTCGTTTTTAGTTGATAATCGCTTGGCACAGCTACACAATGAAAATTAACATCGAATGAACCGCGCGGCTCTTGTTGTATACAGGGTGTCCGGAAACTGCCGCATAAACGCACCGGATTGTGATTCCTCATGTGATTTCCAGCAAAAAAGTTGTCCCGAACATACCCCCTCAGCTTAACCCTTTAGCTGCCACAGGCATTTAAAGATTTTTGAAAAAATCATTTTCTTTCACGACTTAGAGCCTAATATCTCCAAAGCTAGACCAGCAAGAATAGTGAAATAGAATGATTATTACAGCCAACAATATTACCTATAAAATAAAATTAACCGCACTAAAATCGGATAAGAGGTTTGGCTTTTACAGAGCTTCAAAGTCAAATTTGCGTGATTTGAATCAAAAACAATATTTTTTTCCATCTCAATTTTCTCCAACTTCTGCCAAGGTGAGGTGCTTGTACAATTCTTTTAAAAATTAGTGTGGTTAGCATTAGAAAAAAAACAATTGCTTTACATTTGTGCTATATACTATTCATCTGCTCATTTACCTACACACTTTGTCCATATGGAAGCATCTGGCTGGTCTAGATCAACAAAATGAAAGTTAAGGAAGGATAGAGATGGAAGGAGGGCAAAAATTTAGTTGTTTGATTACATTGCACGTCACAAAAATAAAACATCTTGTCGGTGAAAAACATCAAAGAACATCGACATAAAAAACATCGACTAAGTGTCATCGACGGTAAAAACATCGACCATCGAACCAAAAACATCGATGATTAGATAAAATGACTCGCTTAACCGGAAAACTGATACTTTCTAACCCGGAAACCGGATCCAGGCTGCTTTTTATACCCTTCGCTTATTAAGCGTAAAGGGTATATTAACTTTGTCATGAAGTTTGTAACGCATTGAAGGAAGCATCTCCGACCATATAAAATATGTATATATATGATCAGCGTGACGAGCTGAGTCGATTGGACGATGTCCGTCTGTCCGTCTGTCTGTCTGTCCGTCTGTCCGTCTGTCTGTCTGTTGCGACGCGTTTTGCTCGGCCAGTTTAAAAGCTATGGAGCTGAAATTTCGCACACATGCTTCTTTTTGTTGCAGGCAGTTTGTATGTTTGAATCGCTAAAATCCGACAAGGGGGTCGTGGGGCTGCCATACAAACCTACCCCCCACAATTAGGTTCTTCTTAGAAAAACTTTTTTATTTATGCACCAATTTCAATCAAATTTCACACAAATGTGTTTTAATTGGTAACACACAATATATGTAAAAATCGACCAAATCGGACAATGGGGTCGTGGGGCTGCCATACACACCTAGTCCCCCAAATTATGTTCTTCTAAGAAAAACTCTTTAATTTTCTCATCGATTTCAATCAAATTTCGCACAAATGTGTTTCTAGTAATACCACAAAACATATGTAAAAATGGACCAAATCGGACCATGGGGTCATGGGGCTGTCATAGAAACCTAGCTCCCCAAATTAAGTTCTTCTAAGATTTTTTTTATTTATACACCAATTTCAACCAAACTTCACACAAATGTGTTTCTATTGATGACACAAAACATATGTATAAATAGATGGAGTCGGACCATGTGGTCATGGGGCTACCATACAAACCTAGCCCCCCAAATCAAATTTTTCTAAGAAAAACGTTTTTATTTGCACACCAATTTCAATCAAACCTCAGAAAATTATATTTCTATTGATGTCACATAACAAACGTGAAATCGGACTATGGGGTCGTGGGGCTGCCATACAACCTTGACCCCCAAAATTGGGTTCTTCTAAAAAATACTTTTTTATTTGGACACAAATTTCAACTAAACCTCATGGAAATGTATATTTTTAGTTATGGTACAAAACATATGCAAAAATGAATTATATCGGACCATGGGGTCATGGCTGGCATATAAACCCAACCCCTAAATTAGGTTCTTCGAAGAAAACCTTTGTGATTTGTCCACCAATCTGAACCAAATGGGTTTTAATTGATGCCACAAACATACGTAAAAATTGATGGGAAGGCCATAGGGCTGCTATACAACCTCCTTCCCCCTCTTTTTGGTTCTTATAAGAAACCCACGTCCGGCTTCGCCCAATAAATCTTCGCCACCGCACTTATGAGAAAATTCAAAAGCATGGAAGCGGGGAGGACTGAACACTAGTCATAGGTAGGTACGCCCGAAAAAACTTTTAGACCGAGGGGAGCGAAGGGTATCCAAATTTCGGCCGCGCCCGAAATTAGCCTCGGTCTCGTTGACATCTAACAAACTCACACCCATATCTGATAAAAAATAAAAAAAAGTCGATTGTTACTATTATATAAATTCCTACAAAATTGCATGTCGATCGGATGAGTTCACGAGATTAGTGAACAGACGGATGCACAAAATCAATTTACAAGGGGGTTAAAAAAAAACATACAAAACCCTTAAAAGCAATGGAAATTCGGAGTTTATTCTGATCGATATTATGTATCGGATTGAAATAGATCATCGGCGACCGGCTCCCAAATAATATTAAACATCTTATTTATTTAAACGTGTTAGGCGAGCTTAAAACAGATAGAGTTAAAAAGTGTTTCCACACTTCTCGACTCCCATGTATGAACAATCATTAGATATTTCTTACAGATGAGTCAACCATGTAAAATTTCACAACTTTTACAATTACTAGTCCGTTTTTCATCAACGAAATTCAAAATTGGATAGTGGATACCTTGCCTGCTTTTCAGGGCTCAAACTTTTGTTTCCATATCAAACTAGACGTAATAAATAATAAAAAGTGGATTGAAATATTTCATTTTGTAAATACATCTTTTAATTTAAAATAGAAACTTTCTTTGATTTAGCGAAAACAAACACAATCTTACATTAATGAGCTCCGATTAAAACCTTACCAATTTACAGAATTGCAAAATTCACCTTTTCTTACGTAAACAATTCAGTTTAAATTGATTTCATATGGCTACCGAATTCCTCATCACAACCACCCGTAATAATGTTGAAATCAGTTAATCTGCCTATTCAATTCATCTGCATCCAGTTGTTTACAATAAATCACTGTAACAATAACAATACAACAGAAATCCAATTCATACAAGTTATTTTGTTTTTCAGTTCGGAAGCTTATTTTCGAATTCCAAAAATATTTATATATCTATATATTACCAAGAAAATCTGCTAAGACACACGGACAATAGGAAC
Source organism: Microchrysa polita (assembly GCA_949715475.1). Classification (NCBI taxonomy): domain Eukaryota; kingdom Metazoa; phylum Arthropoda; class Insecta; order Diptera; family Stratiomyidae; genus Microchrysa; species Microchrysa polita. Next base: position 76,591,468 of record OX454419.1, read on the forward strand.
GGTCGTCTTTGATAATAATTTACTGTGATAAAAACGATAACAACACAGCCGCCGTGCCCGGCCGGAAGGTGGTTACGCATCACATTCCCATTTATCAATCGAAGCAATCTATTGATAAATTTGCTACTTAATAAAAATACCATCGTCCCGGTAGGAATAGCCTAAAATAAAAAATATAAAAACTATTGGTTTTAATTAATTCATGAAATGCCCTTAATAGGGGATTAAGTGAAAAATATTAAAATAAACTGTTAATAAGATTCATATGCGCGTAATAGTTGACGGACGGACGTAAAAACATAATAGAGATTTAAATTTATTTATTTTTTATTTATTTAGCGGAAATCGTATACGAGTAGTAGATACGTTTTAAGTGATAACTGTTGGGGTAAAGAGCACGTTGAAGGTCCGTGAGCAAATAACTATTGAACATACTGGCAATTTCATTCCATTGACTGCGGCTCTTCTTTCATGAAAATAAAAAAGATATCAAGCATTTTCTCACACACTAAATGTTACCTTATTTTTATTCATTTACTTCTCTACGATTGCGAATTGACCACATTTTTTGTCTGTGTGTCATTTTTTTTTATTTATTTCTTTTCTCCCAAGCAAAGCAATGTACGCCAAACATTTATAATACAAAACGTTCATTTTATTTATGTATATTAGTAATTAACGTCATCAACGGTCAATCGTTTCATCTCATTTGAATAATTGCATTGTTGCGCATTATTTGACATCAGGAAACCGTTTAATATTTTAATAAACTCGTGTAGACACCACAGTCTTTTATTAGAAAAAGGTGTCTGCAACATTTGATATTGCAACAAAAATTAGTGGCGTCTTTATCGTTTGTTTATTTTTTGTCACCTTTGTTGTCTTTTGACCGTGCACAAGATACACACATAAGTTACAACACAAAGAAAAGGAAAAAAAAACATAGCCTTATGATGTATGGAATATTATTTTTAATTTTTTTTTTTGTCGTCATTCTGAAAAAGACAACTGAAAATTTATGTTGATATTGTTTCAGATGGCATGGTATAAACTGAATTGATTTGTTATCGTTGCACCCCCACAACTTGACACTGATCGCATTTTTTGCAACGCGATTAGCTAATATTGTTAAAAGGTTAGATGGGTCTCGGTGTCATCATTATGCTATAATATAGTGTGTATCAATGAGAGTAAAGGTTTGGATGAATTAAGTAAGAATGGTTAACGGTGATACATCTTAGAGTATGGTTTTGATTTAATTAATGGACAAAAATCCAGAGTTAAATTATATAGACAGTCATGATCATGATCATACATTTACATTTTACAAAACCTTTAAAAAAAATGTACATACATATATACTTTCTTATTAGTATGCGTATAAATTAAAGAACAGTTAGTTTGGTAACAAAAAAAAAGCAAATAGTGGAAAAATTCAAATCAAATTTAATTAATTTTTTTTTGCAAAAATTCTTGACAAATTTTTGTTAAAAATTGTGTTATTGTGCGACTAACTAGCAGCATATGTAGCAATAACAGATTTTGCTAAATTAAAAGAATTCATGTAGGGATCTCTTCGTCAATCTGTCATTTTCTTTGAGAATTATTTGAATATACCAATGGATTTTCCGTTTTATTTTCAATCCTACAATAAATTTACTTATAGCTTTGAAAAAGGATACGTCGCGTCGAAGTCATAGTTGCAATCTGGTTTCGATTTGTACTATATTTTGGTGAAATATATCGTTCAACAATATTTTCCGCCCCTTTCCATATATTTCAAAGGGACTGACGGCCACACATGCGATCAAACGTTCGGCGAAAGATAAACGATGTCTAAAGAAACGAAAAACAAAACCGGCGTATCATCATAAGACATAGTATGAACATGAGAAGTGAATTCTGGCGCAGACGCTGATGTGCAATGGCGTTTCAACAAGGCTAGGGCAGCCTTCTTCATTTTGACTCCATTCTGGCAAAATAATAACATTTCCCGCCGCACAAAAATCAGAATCAATGCACTTGTAAAATATATGTGCTTCTTTATGGCTGTTCAACTTGCAAGGTGACCAATGAGATAACAACTAAGCTGCAAACTTTCGTAAGCCAGTGTCTACGGCGCATCCTACAAATTCGCTGGACGGAGATTATTTCGAATGATGATCTCCGTCGTATCACAGGCCTGGATCAGATAGGCACTTCCATGTCAAAAAGCGATAGTGGCAATGGGATAGGTCATGGCTCTTCGAAAAAAATATTGCAAAGCAGGCCCTGAATTGGAGCCCACAAGAGGCTGTATGAAGTTAGCCAGTCATTTTTTTTTAATTACGCCCTTTTGCTCGGTGAACCGTTTGTTCGACTGCGGCGACGTTTGTTCTTGATTGTTCGCCAATTAATACCGTTTGTTCTTCTCTAATTATTTAATCATAACAACTTTAAAATTGTGGTTGTGAACTTAGCCAGTCATTTTTAAATATGGGTCGGAAAGGTATAGGTTTGGTATCAATCGAAAGCCAGACGTTTGTTCATTTTGTAGGGCGTTTGTTCATCCTGGAAACGGAAGGATACAGGAATTATTAAGGAAAAAGAGATTAGTTGTGACGTCATCTTCACTCAACCAACGCCATCTACTCAGCTCAGCTGTACGGACAACCCGTGTCCCGCGAACAATTTATGCAAGATCCACACCATAATCGTACAGCTGAGCTGAGTAGATGGCGTTGGTTGAGTGAAGATGACGTCACAACTAATCTCTTTTTCCTTAATAATTCCTGTATCCTTCCGTTTCCAGGATGAACAAACGCCCTACAAAATGAACAAACGTCTGGCTTTCGATTGATACCAAACCTATACCTTTCCGACCCATATTTAAAAATGACTGGCTAAGTTCACACTCACAATTTTAAAGTTGCTATGATTAAATAATTAGAGAAGAACAAACGATATTAATTGGCGAACAATCAAGAACAAACATAGCCGCTGTAGAACAAACGGTTCACCGAGCAAAAGGACCTAATTTCAAAAAAATGACTGGCTAACTTCACACAGCCCCCACAAGAAGCCAATGCAAGACGCCGAGTTGGACGACCAAGAAACACTTGGAGAAGATCGGTTAATAGCGAGGCTGCTTTATTAAAGAAACAGTGATCAGACCTAAAGACGATGGCACAGAAAAAATGAGGTGGAAAGTAGACCTAGTTGTTGCCCTATGCCCCACAAGGGGTTAACAGGATCCAGAGATAAGAAGTGAATTCATATGAATTTTGTGAGGCCACTATAATCTAATGTGTTACTGCTCCAATTTTGGATAAAGACAGAAAAGGGTCTAGCTTAGCCTATAAACGGTTTCACTAGAGTTTGATTTTTTCTCTCCATTGTTGTCAACAGACTAATCGCTATTTAAAATTTAATCTCAAATACGTAACAGAATAATTTACATACATGTCTACTGTACGGTATTGTCGGTATCGAAAATGTAACATAATGGGACGTTTCAGATTGTAAGAAAACGACCATACGGGTAAACTTGCACGACAAGAACGAACGTACGATCATTTCACACTATCCGATCAAAACGCGGACGGGCGAACAATAATTACACAGCAAGTATGTACAAATGCTGCCATGCACGCTCCAAAGTTATTGTACAATGAAGTGACGAGTCGCCACTAGAAAAGCTCTCGCCGTCCGTTTCGTCTTGCTCTCGCCGTCCGGTTTCGTCTTGCAATGTGAAACTACCCAATGGCCGGGTGTCTGATAGCTCTTATTCAGTACCTACCTATACCTGTCAGCTGGTTAGTCTTATCACATAAAGAAGCCACACACAATATTCAGAAAGCTTTTCCATTGAATTGAATGGCATTTTTGTTTATTTTGCATAGTTATGTTATCTTTTGCTTATTTATGCTGTTGTTTGAAAACCCGCAATGATATTTTCTAAGATGATGGCGTAACCAAGCAAAATATGGCAGAGCTATGCAAAATAAACAAAAATTCCATTTAATACAATGGAAAAGCTTTCTGAATATTGTGTGTGTCTTCTCTATGCAATAAGACTAACCGGCCGATAAGATGTACGAAAAATTGGCCCAATATATACAATATACCTACATAATAAATGTAGGTAAGGGCTCTATTACACAGCATATTTCTATTATCATATGTATGTCATATCCTTAAGCCTACTTAATTCATTCGGTTCATTTTCCCACATGCACTAAACGAAATCAAGTAAAGACTTAAGCCTTAAGCATGTGCCATATAAATGATAATTGAAATATGACTGTGTAATGGAGCCCTAAGGTGTATCTATATAAATTGAAATTTGTCATTTAATACATGACAAAACCCTCCTTTTGTGTGTACATATTCACAATATACTTATTCTTAATAAAACTCACATCCTACAAATAGGCAATTTGATTACAGCATAGATTCAAACCACGATGGCGCTGTTGCCATTTATCTCACCATGGGAAAATATGAATACACCACACCGCTAGTTTCCCCTCTAATAATTTGATACATATGTAGATACCAGTGTTTCGACTTATTTTTTGATGACAGTGGTACGTTTGCCTTGAAAATAGTGGTGAAAAGTGGTAGATTTTAAAAACTTCGAAAAGAGCATTTTTATTATTAGGAATCACAAAACAGAATTTATTTCCATTGTTATAATGCAGCATTTTCACAATGATTTTAAAGATAATTTCACTTTGAAAATAAAAAAAAATGTTTTTTTTTTATTGAACAAACACCGGGCCGACTTTAAGCAGGATATGCACGATAGACATTAGAAAAGGCCCTAACACCCTAGACAGACGACACTAGTTAAACATAATTAACTCTTGATTATGTTTAACTTATTCGTATGTCATGTGCTTATTGGCTTGATGATACTCGAAAAATTTAATTTAAACATCATTATCACAACGTCATTAAAATTTGATGATGTCTACTCGTCGAGTAATCCGGTCTCCACTACTTCATAAATATTGGAAAACTGGAAGTAACAGCTGATTTGTCCTGTCAGTTGTTGCTAAATTTAAAGCGAACGGTGGCAAATTTAACTTTGAAAAGGTAATAACATACAAACTATTTGATTTTAAGCATTCTGAATTAAACAAATTTTATTTTAGCTCAGTAAAAGGCAATCAGTTTGACGAGGCGATGACGCTTTTAAATGGCAACTTAAGGAACCGAATTTTCATGCAGTAGCAACTGTGAAGATTTTTTATCGGTGAAGTGAATAGTGGAAAATAAAAAGTTTTTACGTACCCTGGCTACGAGAACAGAACATGATAATATAAAGCTCAAAAAATTACAAACCCTGTCAAATTTATATGAAATTTTTATATCCTATTTTGGAGAAAAAAAACGCAGCGAACCAACTTCAACTTTTTATTTTCGTTTTAAATGACGTGTATTGGATATAAATTAATCAGTGCCTGTAATTTAGCAATGGGAATAAAGGTGTGTTTAAGACTTTTCTTGCAAATGCCTATCTGTATTTATTCGAACTGAGATTCTCGGATTACTTATTTTCTCGATATTAACATTTAAAAGCCCATAAATATGTTATTTATTGTAAATTGTGTACTAACTGCATTCTATTAGGAATAAAAATTAATGAGATGCATAGAAATCCGGACTCTAGTTAGTAAATTATTTTATTTTGACAGTTCAAATGCAATTGCATTTTTTGCCCGTGTGTCACTAGATGAAGTTAAACATACTTGAATTCAAATATCATTAACTCAAGTATGTTTAACTACAATCGTCTGTCTAGGGTGTAAGTCGTGAATATGGAACTTTTTTTTGATAAATCATTTATTTTAAGAAAATCGATCAAGAATATTTCGAAATAATTTTTATTTTAGTTTTCTACTTGAGATCATGCATTCTTATCATCCATCGTCGCACAAACTGAATGGATCGTCAAATTAATATCGAACATTGATTGCGAAATCCTCACAGTCAATGCTACGAATTGTCAAGAAGACGATATTCATGCAACATTAATGCATATATTTTTCTATTTTCATTACTCAGGTGTCAGGTTTGCTGTTCAATATTAAGCAAAAATGCTTTCAAAATATGAATACATCAATGGCCGTGTTTTTTCAACAGCTAACCTACACTAGAAGGGATAATTTTCATAAAAATGCTATTCAGGTTAGCAATTCAAACCCGAATAGCATGCTATTCACTTTTAATGAGCTTTTTAAAATCCGACTAAATGTATGCAATCCCAATCGCTTCTAGTACGATTTCCAATAACTAGCTAAAATTAAATTTTAAAATGAAAAGCTTCCAAAGTATAGTTTACATGTTATGTTGCATACAAGTGTCTGCATCAAAGAAATGTTTTTGTTTGTAAATTCATGCTAAAAATGTCGTTTGCCAAATTCTTATTCTAAAATAATTATGGTTCACGCATAAAAATATGTTTTCATTGAAAAAAATAGCATTTAAACTTTTGCGTTTGTAAAGTGAAAACGGTGCTTTAATATAAATAAGCAATAATTTGAAATAAATTACAATGCCTACGTGAAAATTTAAAATTTAACCTGGATGCTACCCTCGATGTTTTTTTTTGCGCGTCTGGGATCTGGGTCAGCAAACCTTCCCCTTATGTTGAAAAAAGACGGCCAATTAATATAATATTTCAAAATAAATAATTAAAAAAAATCAGAAAATCTTGTGTTTCACTCATGTCTTGGTACCACAAAAAAAAATAAAAACAATTTCTGAAGGATTTAAGCAGAGTTTAAAATTTGGCTTGGATGTTTTATCGACCCTAGCCTTAGAGCATGGCTGATAAGTTGAGTACAGTCTATTGTTTGTCTCTTGGTTTGTAAATAATGTAAGTTGTACATGAAAATGTAGTAAAAAATTGTTGCAACTGCTCTGGAAAAAGTTTGCAATGGTGTGAATAATTTTTACGTTATAGGCAACTTTCGCTAACTCTTCGTGTTTTCAAAATTTAAGAAAAATAGTTAGTCTAATTTTGGAAATTAACATAAATAACATAAAAGTGGTAAGATCGAAACACTGGTTAAGATTAGATTACATTGTAGATACATACTTAGGTACATACATACATTTCCATCAATTTACGAAAAAAATATTCTTACACTGAAAAAAATCATTTGCTTAAAACAAGAACAAAATACAATAAAAAACAGCCAAGAATTTTTTTTCCTGATTTAATATGTATTTTCTTATTCCAGGAAAAGTTTTTTTTTTTGATTTAAGACGTTTTTTCTTGTTCCAAGAAAAGTATTTGCTTAAAATAAAAAAATAAGCATTATTTTAAGCTGCATAACTGTTTTCTGAAAGAAAAAAATCATTAAAATTGACGGAATGAATAAAGTTTGAGTTATGTAATTATGTACCTACTTACTTTGTTGTTGACTGGATTTGCATTGAACTCCACTTAAACGCGGCTCCAAGCATTTTTCTTTTCTTTGAAAGTCAAGCCGTCTGTTTTTTTTGCTTTCAATGATATATACATACATATGTAGGTATTTTAATACCAAATCGCGGAAAAAAAATTCTGACACGGAAAAAATGGTTCGTTTTTTTCTCCGTTTTCAAATACGATTGACAACTCTTGTGTAAAGATTGAAACTACAAATCACTACATACTATGATTTTAAAATTCTAACAATAATTCCAATAAAGAAATTTAACTGAAGAAAAATAAATGAAAATATCGTTTTCGAACGGCAATTACATCGCTGATTTTTTGCAGTGGTTGGGAATGCCCTTCTGACTATGGGAAAAAAAAGTCCTCACCGATTGGAAGTCTGCAACATTTAAAAATGGGGAAAAGGGGGTAATTTTTGTTTTCTTAGCGATTAAAAAAAACGGTGAAAATTACAGAAACTACATAAAATTGCCTTAGCAATGATATATAATACAAATTATACAAACTCCCCTATTTGGGCTCTCCAACGAAAATGTTTAATATTTTCGAACAAATTTCAACCAAACCTAACTTAAATGTGTTTCTATTGATAACACAGAACATATCGAGGAAAAAATTGAATCCCTTAATTGAATGGGTGGCTGGAAAAAAGTTGTATGTTGCATTTCATAAATTTTTGGAAAACGTCATAAGAATATAAGTTGTTCCGACACACTTTGAAAGAACATGAAGTAACGAACATGAAGTAACACATACAACATTCTTCCACTTCTCAACTATGCTTTCACATCTTCCATAGTCATTGACCTTATTGGTTGATTATTTATTATATATCTAGAAGGAATGATACACAAAATGGTCTGAAAAAATGCAACATACAACGTTTTTCCAGCCACCCCTTCAATTAATTAATGCCATAGGTACGCAAGAAAAAAACTATTAACACGAGAAGAGCGAATGGTATCCAAATTTCGGCCGTGCCCGAAATTAGCCTTGGTCTCTTTTATACCTTCATAAAAAGTTCTATAATTCTGGAAAAACAAATTTCAGCCATGTGATTTTATGTTAGTATTCACATTAAGTTTTATACGGCTTTTTTTGGAAATTTGGGTTGCTCCAATCAAAGATCCTCATTTCCCCTTTATGAATTTGGCAAAATGGCATGTCCATAGCTCTCCCAAAATTGAAGCAGAAAGCTAAAAGTTTATCGCTGCTTGAAATAAACACTATACCACCCACCAAAATCAGCTCAATGGTATAAAAACTACGGGTATCTACCAACAAAGGTCTAAAATTTATTTTTTAGTCTAGCGCCGAATTCTACAACAATATGCTAATATGTTGTATATCTTTGGAAAGGTTATTTGATGATAGTATTTTTGGTTCACGGACCAGTTAGCTATCTATATAGCTAATTTTTAAATATCTCCTAAAAACTAAAAAAAACTCCCTTTCCTCCCTTTATCTAGGTTGTGGACCTCCAATATCGGTGGGAACTTTTTCCTATAATCAATCATTCAATCAATCAAGAGGTCATCCACCAACCATATTGCAAAAATCCATCAATGTAGGTGTTTTGCCGACCAATTATCGTATTTTTATTTGACTAATTATTGAAAATTACATTTCATTCTCTGCCTTAAGGAGTCCTTAACGTTTTCCTTGACGTATAAGTCAAGGACGTTTAAAAATACAAATTTAAGTCAAGGAAGTAATTTTAAGGTCGCCTTGAGCTAAGGTCTCCTTAAGGTATGTTTATAAATTCGGGCCTAAGTGTATATTGACGAAACAAAATTAATATTTATTTATTTGAAAGAATAAATTCAAATTGTCCAAGTTCAAATCTATTATATGGTAAGGTTCAGGTAAAATACCAAAAATATATAACGTATGCAGGTAAGACTATTATTTGTTAAACTGTAAACTAATATTTATGGGAGAAATATGCACTTAGTTTAAACTGGAAGTGGTATCTGGGGTATCAATTCATTTTTGTATCTGTTACTTTGAAGGTTTTTAAAGTAATTGCTGAAGGAAACTAAAACTTTTTCCCAATTTCAGAACGATCTATCAGGACTCTTTTTGATCAATATGAGTCAACACTACATCAACCGTCGGTGATACATTAACTCCGACCTTATTATTTGTTTCATTCAATAAATGTTTCCTTATGTTGACCAATTGTCAAAAATTCAAATTGATTACATTTGCTAAAAATCCAAACAAAACAGTTTTCACCAAGCGTAACCAAAGATCGCATATGTTACAGCAATTACCTGACGATAAATTACATCATCCCAATGACAATACGCATATCCCTTTTTCGCCATACGATTATTGTTTGGGGTGCGGACACAGTAACTCAAGTCAAATGATATCTCACCCAAATTATGCTGAGTCTGTACTCAGTCACTCTTTCAAAATCAGGATCATCCTCGATTGCCTTGTATCATATTATCATCGTATGTTTTGAGTACCGCAAATAAAGATAATAATAATTTACCCAATACAATATTATTATCACAGTGTCAACACGAGTGTTGATTTGCAACAGGACATTGAATGAAATAGAGAAATCACAAAATTATTCGTAAGAGGGATTCCTTTCGACCACATGCTGTTTTTCGGGTTGCGGTTTTCCTAACAGTCTGTGGCCATTTCGAGGGTTGTATTGTAATCGCGGTGTATGTAAGTGCGGAGTGTTGTGTCATGGAACATTGACTTCTTCCGTGATTTATGAGAATTTTATGAAGTTTCTGGTTTGGTAAACAATGACAACAGTACCACATAGAACAATTTTATTATGTGATTTGAAATCATCAGACCTAGTGGATTTCTGCAGTGCAAAAAATGCAGCTACAACTATGCAATTTGCATTCTTTTCATTACAGACCTGACAATTTTATTTATAAAATAAAGTGCAAAATTATAATTTTTTAAGTGTAGTTTCAAACTACTTTTTATACCCGTCACTATGTGAAAGGGTATATTTACTTTGTCATGAAGCTTGCAACGCACAGAAGGAAGCATCTCCGACTATATAAAGGATATAAATATTATTGATCAGTGTGACGAGAGAAATCCATTGAGCGATGTCCGTCTGTCTGTCCGTCTGTTGCAACGCAAACTAGTCCCTCAGTTTTAAAGCTATCGGGCTCAAATTTTGTATACAAGTTCCTTTTTAGTGTACGCTGTATATATGGAATCGAATGGAATCGGACCATGGGGTCATGGGGCTACCATAGAAACCAACCTCTGAAAATTAGGTTCTTCTAAGAAAAACTGTTTTCCTTATGTACCAATCTAAACCAAACTTTACCCAAGTGTGTTCCTAGTAAAGCCTCAAGCCATATCTAGGAACGGAGGGAATCGGAACACTACGTCATAGGGCTGTCATACAAACCAACCATTGGAAATTAGGTTCTTCTAAGAAAAACTTTCTTTTTTATGAACTAATCTTAACCAAACTTGACCCAAATGTGTTCCTAGTAAAGCCTCAGAACATATCTAGAAATGGATGAAATCAGAACACTATGTCTTGGGGCTTTCATTCAAACCACCCTAAAAATTACGTTCTTCTAAGAAAAACTTTTTTTTATGAACCAATCTTAACCAAACTTCATCCAAATGTGTTCCTAGTAAAGCCTCAGAACATATCTAGGAATATATGGAATTGGAACATTACGTCATAGGGCTGTCATACAAACCGACCTGCAAATATAAATTCGTGTAAGAAAAATCGAATGTAAACCAAAATTCATTCAAGTGTGTTCCTGGATTAGTGTCAACGCATCCAGGAACAGATGGAATCGAAACATGTCATAGGGCTGCGGTAAAAATTGTTAACACAAAAGAAGCTTCAGTTTCATTCAACTGTGGCGGGTATTCAAATTTCGACCGCGCTCGAAATTAGCCTCGGTCTCGTTCTTTTTTCTACTGTGCTATACGTGGTAACACGATTCCCGGCCAAAGCAAAGAAACGGGTAACCTAAGATAATGATAGAAATAAAAATTAAATGCTGAATAAAAAAACATCCTTAATGCAACTTTGGCTAACGGGAAAATTTATTATTAAAATTTGGATATTTCTGCTTTCTATGTATCTATGTTTAGTGAATATTTTTACCGTCATATATTCTCCCATAGTGATGTGCAATGTGCTACTCGATAGTTGTAGGTATAAATGCACTTTTGTAAAAATATTATAGAAAACTGCCTTATATGGCGTCGAACGTCTATATATGCGGTTCTGCAGACAGCTGAAACGCTACGCGGTACCTTATTCAACATCCACAATATCGCGCGACAACTAAAATTTATTACCAACGTTTGTTTTGCCACACGACAATCATTCCCTTATCGGCTCAATTGATTCTACCTGCGAATAGATACATTTGCCGATTTTAACTGAAACGTTTATCTTTCACTCTATAAATTACTATCGGGAACATTAAGAAATAGCTAAATTCAATTATAAAAATAAAAACGATGAAAAGGCCATCGTAAAGACCGTATCTGAGCAGGATTTACAATTTACCAAATTTTCATCACCGATCGTCATTAGGAAAATGTGTCATAAATAAAAATTCCTTGCAAAGGTCAAGATCAAGAGTCAGAATGCGATAGCTTCCTGCAGTGTTTGTGTAGCTATGTGTGTGCGATGTTCAAGCGGATATACGCCAAATTGAATTTTAGGATGGCATTTGTGAAATTAAACTGAAGCACCTCAAAACACACCTTGGTTGTTTTGTAGGGTCATAATTTCGTGATGGCATCGTTACGAAATCAAGGAAATAGAACAATCGGCGCAATATAATAGACTCAAGAGAAAATATTTTGCTAGGCGTTTGAAATTTGAAATAGGCAGGTGTTTTAAATGTTTCTATTTATGCTCGTATAAACTATCGGGAGCACGCGATATGGCATGAACCTTGTGTTGAACATAAAATTAAAACAAAAATAGTAATAGATGCTTTTTTCTCAAACAGACGGGATCAATGTCCACGAAAAATGCAGTGATAATAATTTCAACCGTTTTTATTTAGTGAGTACTTCAACCACGTGATCCAAGTCATATGCTGGATATTTTTTCTGTAGATTGTCATTGTATGGGACTTCTAGTAGTTACTTTCATGATCAGGTAAGTTTTCTTTGTACTCACTTAGCTAAAATTGTCAGTTCTTAGCAATTTTAGGAGAACAAGTGTGAAAATACGAACCAACATTATTTAAAAAAAAGTATTTAAAATAATTTAATAGTATACCTACCCAAAACCTTAAGGAGGTAAAGGGGTGGCTTATACGATTGTTTATTAGTTTGTAAAAAATTTCAAATTTGGAGTTGTTAGTTGACCCGCTCCAAGCGGGTTTAGTGTGTATTTCATCCTAAGATTATGAAAATATACAAGGATAGAGCACTACCGTACTAATGGACTATCGAAAAGGGGACCATTTTCGGTGTTGTCTTTCTCTTTCTATCCTACCATATGTATTCTTAGTCTGGCTGTCATCCCAGTATATTGGTTGAATGAATGAATGAGATATAGCAAATGGTATATGACTCTGTCTTTCTATTTTCTTAGTCTGTGATTTCATCCAATAGATTTCAAATAGACTGCTCAAATATTTTTGGTAAACCAGTGGCGTGGCGTGAGTTTGAAGTAAAGGGAAGCAGTTACGTATAATTCGACATTCATGTAAATGAAATTGGGAACCTGCGTACACCTGTCTAGAAATGGGAATGAAATCCTAATAAAATAAAGATAACTGGAAACTAAAAAAATATTCTCTATTTCTAGACTTACGAAGACGCATGTAAGCATTTGTGTAGTATGCTTTGTATTATTCAAATATCAACATGCATACGAATATGTACATACTATGAACTCCGTATGTTGAAGACGTTATCGAAAAGTTTTCGTAAATGTATCACGTTCTGGCTCACTTGGTAGAACGCGGTACAGAGAAAAAGAAAAAAATGCTAAAAACGTTAAATATAAATTGCAATATTTATTCGTCGACGTATCCTAGGATACCGTGAAAGGTGTGTTTTGCTTAATTTAAGCCAGAAGAACTCGATGCAATGACAATTCGTACTTTTATCATCACCTACTTCAATACGTATAATGTCGATTCGTACACCACAACTGTTTTTACGACTTGCCTAAACTCTCTATTCTCTATTTTACTTTAATTTTCTCTTATAACTTTGCACGTACAAGAAATTACGAACACACATACCGCCAAGCATAAAACAGCTTCAAATTAAATGCAAACTATCGCATTGCTGCACCGAAATACAGATATCTTGTACCTTGGTGCATTGCTTTGCTATGCCAATTCTAATTCCAATCAGAATGAGCAAACTTTTGGTACGAACTGTACACACCGCCGGGTGGCAAATTTTAAAAGAAGCAATTAGAAATCCACCTCCAACGGCGAATTCATTCTCGTACTAACTCTACTCCGCCGCCCAATGCCCCGGTAAATCTGCTCTACAAGCTTTCATCTTTCATACAGGCATTATTTCGCTCTGCTTCTGTCTCGCCGTGACTGGCCTGTAGACTCTCTCGCTGTTGATTTTTCTTCGTGAGACAGGTGGGTTGGTGTATTGGTTGGAGAGTGCGCATGCTAAAGTAATTTTATACGTTGCGACAGGGTTGCGTATGATTTTATGTAATATACATACTTAAAAGACCGTGTATAGTGTACAAGAAAAATTATAAACAATGTTGATAATACGTTATGCTTCTAAACGTTTTTATTTTGAAAGAAGAAGGGAAGCAATGCTTCCCTTGCTTTTGCTTCCAAGGACGCCACGCCACTGTAGGTAAACAATAATGTAATAGGAATACTGCAATAACTAGATAAGTGTATTTAAATAAATTTTAGGTTAATGCAATTTTAGAATTATAGTAATTAATGTAAATCGCGAAATATTCAGTGATTGCAAGGGAATCATGGAGCTTTTTGCTTGTTTTTCCAATACGTAAGAAAATTGTCAAACCTCAATACAGTACAGAAATAGGAAATAACGAGACCGAGTTCTAATCGTGCGAATAGCACGATGAGTGTATACCCTATACCCATGTACAAACCTAGAATGCGTAAAACCGAAAATATTCAATTTCATTTTTTTTTAGGGGAAGGGGTAGATGGGTCGAACCTCGAACATCTTTAGTATCTTATAACGGCATCCAGCAGCTATCATTTGCTATATATTTGAATTTTTTCGCGACATTCTATCAAAAGATATGGCGGAATATTGCTTTGTAGGGGATGTAGGGGTAGGGATAGTCAGACATTCTCCACTTTCCACCAACTTGAAGCATATGTCACAATTAGGCATTGATTAAAATTTCAGGTCGCTAGCGATATTCTGTTAAAAAATATGGCCGAATTAAAATATTACGGAGGAGTAATTTGTATGGGAGGTAGGGGAACCCTTGGTCCTTGGCCTTGGCCCCTTTTCAATACCATTCAAGCTTTTATCAAAACAATCATCTGACCTAAATTGCAAAACGCTAGCTTCATTATTTCGCGAGTTATCCTGCGAACTGACAGACACACAGACGGACAGACAGACAGACAGACAGACAGACGGACATGGCTTATTCAAATCAGGGACCGACCCTGATCATTTATATATATACTTTGCCATACCTCCGGTCGCTCCTTTGAGGTGTTACATAAATCGTCGTAACAAAAACAATATACCCTATACCATCTTATGGGTATAGGGTATAATAAAAGTGCATTAAATTTAAAGTAAACCGTTGATTACTCCACAAGTCGCTACTTTGTCAAAAGGGCCTTTATGACCAGCAAGCTTATGGACGGTTTAGAGACAACTATTATTCCGGATCTAATTTATAGAATACTAGGAGTGAAATCTTTGGTCTCCAAACAATTAAATACGGAATCAATTTCAATTTTCTATGAATAACTCCGGTCACGCGATCCACCTTGTCCTCGGAATCGAGGAGGCATCTTTCATGATGGTGAAACAGCTGAATACGAGCATCGACTACGAGTTCTCCCGCCGCGACAAAAGTAGCGCGAGCCCGTAACGCGACAACGGCATCGAAAAAGCCGTCGCTTGAAAACGCTAGTAAGAACAGCTGCCAAGGCCCGACTCTGAGCTTAAGCCGAGGGCTCGCCCTAACTACCAGCAGAAGCCCTGTTCCTTCTACCAGCCGCGAACATGCTGCGCATGCCCAGGGAAGCTCAGCATCAGTATTAAGACCTCTAGCAACGGATGCTGATCAAATCATACTAATAGCAGCTCCCGACGGAAGACCGTGGCTTACTTGGTTGAGTCGCACTCTACGATGCTAGTAATCTAGAGGTCCGGAGATCGAATCTCGGCGTGGTCCAAAATGTCCGTACATGTGCGGATAGGAAATATATAATGCTTGCAACATTACCTATATACACTCCGAAATGATATGCAATGTAACGTTGACTCGAAATTGCCTATAAACAGCTGAGTTAACACACCATGACCCCACATGGGGCTATACGGTACTGAGAAGAAGACGGAAGACTGGCGCCACCCCGACAGCAATTCAAGAGGCCATGTTCCTCCACCTTTCCGGGGCTCACGTTCGATAGACCGGAAAAATAACTACAAAACTGAACGAAAACACCACACAAAACTGCACAAACACCTCTCGCTGTGGTCACTAGGGATTCTCCTTCACCGCAGAGGGAACAAGGGCGTGCTCATTACCTGTGGACTAGGGTCCAACATCTCGGAAAAAGCGCTTCCGAACACCGCCGCCCTAAGCGCGGCAAGTACGAACGAGGCGGGCGGTCTCGACAAGGCAAGCGTAGCAGTCTAGTAAGCCGCTCTCTAAGCAATTACTGAGTACTGTCAAGGCACTCGAGGCGAACCTCAGCCTCGATAGCGCTGATACAGGAACCATTGGTGGCCAAGGCCCGCATTTGTTCACTAAACATTAATCACGGTAAGTTGATTTACGACAGGTCAGTGGAGCGCCCTCGGGGTAAGAAACTTCGTGACTTTTTAATGTCCAAATATGTGTTCGTCCTCAACAAATGGTGCAAACCCACTTTCATCACCGCTGAGCGGGAGGAGGTTCTTGACCTCACTCTTGCCAGTGGACCGATTTCGGAGTTCATCTCTGATTGGCATGTATCAAGCGAGGAATCCTTGTCAGATCACAGGCACATCAGATTCAATCTTGCAGGGAGCTCAATGCTCCAGGCTGCATCAAAAAAAAAAAAAAAAAAAAAACAATTGGAAATTGATCAAAGATCTGGTCCTTTCCAGTGTCAATACTCTATCGCTGTTCTTTGAACCCCCCTACGTTGTAGAGCTTGCCGCAGATCAAATAAATAGTGTACTCATCTCCGCATACCAGGAGAGCTCTTTCATTCCAAATTACAGGTCTACCCGTAAGGTCCCCAGGTTAGGAGATTGTCGTCAGCACTATTGAAAAATCTGTAGATGAAAAAGAGATCGCTCTGTGTGCCTTCTTAGACATTGAAGGTGCCTTCGACAATACTGGATACGACGCTATTTCCAGAGCCCTCGTTATGAGAAGAGTGCCACTGCCCCCCGTCAGGTGGATTGACACCATGCTGAAAGATAGGAAAATTTACTCCTCCTCGGTGGTCACATTCTCAACATCAACACAATCAAGGGCCGTCAAGGCGGTGTACTCTACAGATCAACGGCTGATAATACAGGGTATGTCAATAGCAAGTAATCCGATTTAAGTACCTATGTATTTTTTTCTGGGAAATGCAAGGTAAAATGTCAACACAAAAATTGATACGTTTTCATGAAGAAGTAGCCTTATTTGTAAATAAAATGTCAAAAATTGTGTCTAACGGCATATTTGCGGAATCGCTGGCGCTCCCTAAAATATATGATCAAATGAAATGACAAAGCCTCTACTTTCCAACGAATATAATTTCCGTGTACATTATAAATGGCGTTTCTCCGTGCATTAGGTATATCAATTTGAAATTCAATCACAGGAAACAACTCCTGTACAGACCGGCCCAAATTTAGTATAGTGAAATTTCGTCGGTAGCCACTAAATGTCTTTACTTATTCCTTATGCTATTTGGTTCATAGTTTTACTCTTTCCTCTAGGAAATTTTGGCGAAGAAAGTAGTTTGTGATCATCTAAAGTGTTAACAACTATTACGATGTAGCTTCTGGCATACAACTGTTTTCTTTTTATGTCACGACAGGTCCAGTTCCTAATTCGAATTTCTCTCTCGACTTATAATTATGCAGATTCCACTGTATTGGTCGAAAATTTATTCGAATTAAAGCAATGCACAACTTTGAATTAGAATAATTTGGTGAAATAAACTTCATTCTGCACCCAACATCATCAATTATTATCAATTTCGTGCTACAAAACCTTCCAGCAATACCCATCAATTTTCATGACTTAATAATTGTCAAATATCGCGTTTGTTGAAGCTATTGCCGAATACCACTTCCAGCGTACGAAAACTCTCATTAAAACTCAATGCAATTTGTCTAATTGGCAAATTTGAATGTGCCCTGCATATAATGTAAGTTTCTTTTTTTGTAAATGAGATAGAGCTTATTAGGTTCATTTGGGTATAGATAGTCCATAAAGTGTTATTAACCCCGCAAGAGTCTAAATGCGTAAAAAGTGTGCCTTTCGGCATTTATTCAATGACTATAATGCAAAATGGCTCTTTCGAGTCAATTGTTCCATACTTATGCATTCTACTCAGACTCGGAGGAGTAAATTCAAATTGGGTCAAGGATGGCTGGTATAAAAACGTTTCTTGTTCAAGCAGCCCTAAGGTACAGACATGGTTCAGTCAGTGTAGGTATCGCGTATTGCTTCTGCTTGTATGGTAAATCTTGTCTCTTCCGTCATTAGTTTTTTTGATGTAATTTTCAACGCATCATCAGGGCCAAATGATAGGTTCCGAGCAGAGCTTGATCTCTAAGCATTTTATATAGGTATAAGTATCTCTACGTCTAATTTACATGCTTGCACATGTAATCGCGCACGGATTATGCGCCTTGCTCATTGGCGATAAACAAACGTCGATACGTGTGTCGGCAAAAAAACCGGTGGCGGAGTCAAATTTGCAATTCACGTCCTTTGCCTGAGATGAAGTAAAGACTGTTTTAGCATGCGTGTCTAAGTGAAATAATGCCTACTTGCAATTTTGCTGAAATATGCAAAGGTAGTTACTTTTTGGCATATTTCGTACCAAAAGGCAATGAAGTTAGACTGAAAGTGCTTCAAGGGAGATGTGGTCAAAATCAGAACAAAAAAGAAATATTCATAATGTGCATAGCCGATCACGCCGCAAGCTGTGAAACAGTAAAAAGGATTTAATGTTGATGTGATGCTCATTAAAGTGCACCTCGAGGCCCCAGGATTTGAAGACGATAATTCAAGACTTAGAATTTTGCTTTTTTGAGTATTTGTGAGTGACTTTTCTAGACATTTATAGATGTTTTGAATTAAATTATGTTCTACTGAAATTAAATTTACTTATAAAAAAAGATGAATTCACATATATCAATAGACATACGATAGTCCCTCCCTATGCAATTTTACTCCTATTATTACCTTAATTTTCTTGTGACAACGTCCACATCTTATCTGGTCATCTAATCGTTTCATGTGCGCGTGGCTCTGCGCGCTTTGATCAATTAAGAAACGAACAAGAAAAAGGTTGCGATCGACATCATAAAAGACAATGCCGCAATTACCCACAATGCTCTGGCGCTTACCAACAACATACCTATACGCGAGCACACTCCGATAACTGCAAAAAAGTGACCCTCGTGCGTCCGAATCTATTGTTAAAACTAAGAGATCCTGGCGTATGATCAGCACAGTATACACATAAATAGCTACACTCAAGTCATATTTCAGCGGTGAAGTAGAGACATTCATTTCGACACTAAATCGTTAAATCGGCATGTTGGTTTGCATGAGTGCTTTTTCCTTCCTTAAGATACGATTGCTCCTTGTATATTGGGCACTGGCAGGTGCTAAGTCAGAAAGTGAGACGAAGACATTAAGGTGACTTTGTACAAAATAGTGAGGATATAAGACACGCGTGTGTACACATTCTTCCTGGGAAAATTAAACGACGAGTTCTTATCTTTTGGCAAATTAGAGAGATAATAATCCATTGAAAAAATATGGATTCGATTTGTGTGACCGTTATAATGTAGTTATGTGCATACCTACATATTGCATTATATTAATTAATATCAAAATATCTTAATTAGTATTTCAGATAAATTTCAAGACCCGCGAGTTGTTGACACTTTCGTTTCCTAACTATGATATCGTAGGTATAGGCACCTACATTTTTCACGATTGAGATTCATAATCTCTTCTATGCAATTTGATTTTTGCCGATTTGTCACAATTAATACATTAGGGAAGTCCATTTACTTTTCTTGACGATTATTTTAAGATCTTATCTTTGAAAATAGTTCCCACGAAATACATTTTGAAATTATTAAAAATACCCACTATGGGCGGTTAGGCAAACGTATTTTAATAATCCAATTATGTATTTGCCCTTCCACTTAGTCATCTTCGCAATTGCACGAGCGTTAATGACAGGTTTCAATCAAATCATATTTCTAAAAAAAATAGCTACCCACCGACATCTGTATGCCTAAATGGGCGAAAACTTCCTATTTCGATAAGGAAGAAATTAAAGTCAAATATCCGGATTTCGCGCGACACCAATACCATGCATGCTTCTTCTATTCAAGCATAAAATCCGTGCAACGTACAGAGATCAAATCACATGAAAGACCAACAAACTCAAAATCAACTACAAGTATTATACATATCCGTATTGTTTGAGACTATCATCAGATAAGGGTTCGCAAAAGGACAAAAGCACAACCACCCCATACGGAAATAATTTTGAAAAGTGTTGACAAACGAATTAGGGACCAACTGAAAATAAGGATAAGGACATGGACAAAGGACGCGACAACTGACTATGATTTGATTCAATTTAAAGACTCACACGCGTTTGCATTCGGAGTGTTTAGCAAACATGACCATTATCTGACTATTACACCAGGGATTATCATTGTCGTACATTGCTTTCTTCAAGTGGGTATACTGACTTTGTAACTCCTATGGGGTGAGACGGAGATATATTCGAGTTAGCTTATGGTCGAAAGATTAGCTTTTTGAGTGACGTGCACAAGTTACATGTCAAAATATGTGAGGGGATTTCCTTTCATCCGAAAATGTACGGGATTCGTGGAGTGTGCTTTTGAGAATTTGAGACATTTTTTCGCCAGTTCCAAATTTTGCGAAAACGTAAGTCTTCTTTAAGATTCTAGAAGCTGCGATTCTTCAATGTTCTTACATTTACCAATTATATGAAAATAGCAGAAAAAGTTGTATCTCATTTCAATGTTTAGGTTCAGTCATTTTAGTTAGTTATAGTTTTAAATTATAAATTAATTCGGATTTTATTTGTTTTTAAATTGCATTAATATTATTAATTTCAAAATATTGATGATTTCTAGCCAAATTAGAGCCAAATAAGTACACTTGTAAAGCGGAAGCCAACTGAATACATCACTCAGCATTTAAGTATGTACTTGTTCAGAGTTTTCTACCGCCCTGAGCTAACAAAAATTTGTCGCATACCTTACGAAAACCAGAAATTTTCTTCTCAAATTTGTGCAAAATAAAATTTAAACAAAAAACTTAATGAAAAATCATATCATATTGTCTTTGGTGTACAGCCTTTTGTATGCTCGCAATTCCTTATGTAAGAACTTTTCTTCGAGATTCTTGGGTTTCTAAGGAGTCAATTACATCTGAGAAATCTATATCCTTCGTCTCCATGCTTTCTATTGAAATAATAGCCAATGACTTCAGTCTCGTTTCAGCCATTGTACTGCGTTAATGATTTTTTATTCTACGAAGCACCGAAAATGATCTCTCCGCAGTGCAGTTAGAAGCAGGCATATGCTTAAAAATAAACGTAATGAGATACTTACGTATGTAAGGATATACACTTAAAATGCCTTCCTCATCAAGAATTTGGTTTAACTGGATGGCGGTTGTAGGTACAACATCCAAACTTTTTAAGAATTCCCGAAAGTGCAGACACTCATTTATGAAATGACTGGGGTCATCACGTAAATCGGTGTTATAGAACTGACAGAGCAGTCGCTTTCTCGTCGTTATTCAAAGATTGCATATCGGTAAGGAAAGAAAATTGATTTTGGAGTTCTTCGTAAATGCCGTGTCGATAATATTGTATCGATTATAACGTTGAATGTATTAATGTGAAAATATTTTCGTCCGGTGAAAACAGTGTCGCCGCTCGCCGTAATGTCTCATCAAAATGTATTTTTCTCTTCTTTGGTCGTTTCTTCATACTCGGTGATTGAAGATTTGGGAATGGCAAGCTGCTCAAATTGATCGCAATTGTTTTTCGCGTCATCAATATATTGGGCAAGAGAACCATAGTTCGGAAGTTACGGTCAAATCAATATCGATCGCATTAAATCTCTCTAGGATTTCACCCCATAGAGTAGATAAAATCGCTGTTTCGAGCCTTTGCATTTGCCGCAGATAAATCAGAAGATTCACATTTAGTAGCAGGTTTTTTAACTTCGCTGCAGCTTATATCTGTGAGAGCTTTCATGATTTCGCTTCAGTTTTTATTTAAGCTCGAACAAGCATCTGCGCGGGTCGACCATCGGGATACAGAAAGTTTTTTTTTAGCGACACATTACTGAAGTTGCATGCGCTTATACACAGAAGAATTGTGTAATCGCCAAATGATAGAAAAAATATTATCGGCGATAATTTTTTCCAAAAAATGCTTCCCCAAATTTGCCGCCCCTAAATTCTGCCGCCCTGGGCTATATCCCAAATAGCCCATATGTAAATACAGGCCTGTACTCGTTTTTGATTTATAGATATTATTCGGTAAACGATTCGAATATGAGCTTACTCTGACATATCTGTTGGAGATGGTCTTCATTGAAATAATATTTTTTACTCAGATGAAAAGTATAAAATTTATCTTATATCTACTTCGATAAAATTTTTAAATTGTAAAAATGTAAAGATTTTAATTTTATATCTTTCTTAAATTTATTAAAAATTATTTTTCCCATTTATCGGCTTAGATAGTTTTAAATAGAAATAACTCAACTCTGGTGCTATCTAAATTTATATGCAATGACATTTTTAACAGTTTATTCAACTGTACAATTAAAATAAAATAAATAAATAACAGGCGCGACAATCCAATATTGGACTAAGGCCGCAAGATGTGTTAGAGACATCCTATTTACAAGATCTTATCTGCTTCTTGTTAAGGTAATGAGATCAGCATCACGCACAGCAGTGTTATTTATCCCCATAAATGGGTACTCGTATAACATCTGAGTGAGATCATAGTCCGTCACAAGCTCGTGAGTTCGAAAAAAACATGATCCACGGTGAGATTCGAACTCATGACCCTGTGCACCGAAGGTGCGCGTACTAACCGCTAGACCAGCCACACTATTAGGAGGTTTTCACACTTACGCCAGACTACGTAATCTGCGGAGCCTAATCAGGCAAATCAAGCTGAGGTGAATTTAGTGTTCACACTATCCCTACTTGATCAAAAATGATGTAATTTTGACGTAAAAAAATATTTTTAGTGATAAATATGTCAAACGACATTTATACGATTTTAAAGGCGGACGATTTTATTTAAATGTTTTTTTTTCAATTAGTAAAAGTGTATTCTTCTTAATATTCAGTGTTCACCATAAATAAATTCATAAGTTTAAAAAAATGAAAAGATTTTCAGTTTCGTGATTTACAGCGCATAGAGAAGTTACTCGAGTGATGTTTGAGAAATAGCTAGTGACCCCGCAGCGCATCAACCTTCATGAAGAAGTCGTACGCACCGCGAAACTACATACGACGCGATGACTAAAAATGGAAAAAACGTCGAAACAGTGACTACACAACGAAAATGAATTGGCTTCTGACGAGATGTGCGGCCGCGCATTGCTGCTTGGACAGGACTCCCTAGCTAACCCACCCGAGACATTTTTCTAATTTTGAGTCGGTCCAATCCTCTGATATGTAGGTTCAATCCCACTTCATGTACATTTAAATGAGGAACACTTTTTACAAAATAAAAATAAAATGAATCGAATGAGCGGAAAAAAATCGCGTAATGCATGTTTTGCCATTCAAAGGCCTATGGTCTCGAGACACTCCTCTGTGCTTTAGGATATTGTTTCATAATGTATATTTCCTTTCCGACCCTTTAAAGTCCGAACTCTTAATCGCTTGAATTTCCTTTTCTTTGTTCCTGAATATTAACTCTAAATATGATTCTTTTAAGAATATACACAAAAAAAAATTTTACCTCACCCCCTTCCCCCCTTTCCATGCTGTTCCCAATTGGGAACAATGGCCAGTAATGGGATATAAACAAAACAAGGTCGATTTTATTCCAGATATGTTGGACTTTATTGGTTCTTCAATGTAATTTATGGAAAAGTATAAATCATATTTTGGAATTCGATTTATGGAAAAGTATAAATCATATTTTGGCAAAATTCATTCAAGATGAAGACGTTTGTTGCACTCCTTACACTCCAACCGTGCATATGACTTCCAAAGAGCACATCTTCCTTGCGATGAATCTGATCTAATTTGCACCTTGCTGGGCTAGCATGTGCTTTAGGACGTGGCTGTGGACCTATTTTTTTATGAAACCCTTGTTACTTCCCGCCTGAAGTCTAGGTGAGTCATTGCGCGATTTCCCATGCATTTCCTTATGCACAAACCAGGCTGCTACTACTGCCATGTTGAGAGCATTAGCGAATAGATTCCACCACTACTTTTTCCATCGTAGGCATGGGCGATACGAAGATTAGAAGTCCATAAAATATCGACCCCACCCATTCCGTCGTTATATTTGTGAAAAAGATGTGGTTGTTGTATGCCTATCTTTTTGTTCTCCTTCACAGAATATCTACATGCTGATTTCGCCATGACTTTCGATTCCTGCAAGGGACTTTACGGTTGATGCGATTGGAGAGTAAATGTCTCCCACAGTAATGATTCTCAGAAGGCAACAAGGTGGTACTTACTGAGAAGGAGTATGCCCCAAAACGACGTCCATTCAACGCCGCGCCGATCTGATCAACATGCTTCCGACCTTTTTATTATAACGGAAACTTGACCGCAAACATCACTTGGTCTAAGATTTCTTGCTCAATGTCTTCATCGTCAGTAACTTTGTCGTTTTTCTCAGGACGTAATTGGCAGATATCTATATTATTCAATGAACCCACGTGGCAATCATCTAAGCTCTGTAGATATTCCACTCCAAATTTACGAACTTGAACTCTCACTTATGAACACCGAATAGAGACTGACATAGAACATGCGAAAATTGCATGCAATTGCAATGTAAGTCCAGTCATATTGAAAAATTGGAAACAAAATAACTTTTTTTACAAGACACTGAAGTGAGCCAATGTTCCCAATTGGGAACACGTCAATTTGAACATGTATAGCCGATAACGGTATTATTTTTTTATAAAATTAAGGTCACTACTGTTATTTCGTATGTATTTATTAGTTGTAAAAAATAAAAATACATTAAAATTTCAAGGTTTTGTTGGTTAAAAAAAATTGAAATTTTTTTCCCCAAAAATAAAAAAAATCCTCATTTTTAAAAAATCACCAAAAAATAACGGCAATTTTTTAATCATTTATTTATTTTTTTTCGTTTTACCAACTTGTTAACAAACTATAAAAAATGGAAAAGAACAAAAAAAAAATTGCAAGTGGGTTTAAAAAAAAACATGAAATTATGTTCCCAATTGGGAACATTGGGCGGTAAAGGGTTCAAATAAATTGTTTGAACAGGATAAGATTTTTGACATGAAAAATGAAATCTATGACATTAAAATAGACATTTTATGCATTACAAGTGACAATTATGACATAAAAATTTATTAAAATTCACCTCAACCGCATGGTGAATTAGATAAAGTCGTTCTGGCTACTTAATTTTCAATAGGCAGATTACGTAATCAGCAGCTTAATTAGGGCCCAGATTACGTAATTTGCAGCAGATTACGTAATCTGGCACAAGTGTGAAAACCTCCTTAGGAACAAATAAACAAATAAATATCTTACCGTTGTATACAATTTTTTTTTCATTTACTGCAGTAATAATATTATAAATAAATTTTACTATTTTGGACTGCAAGTTTTACTACTTTCGTGGTGAAAATTTACAGTTAAGACAGTTAATTTTATTAAATTAGTAAAATTCGAAGTCAAACGATTACCTTTAATTATTTCCCACGATAAATTATTACTGTTGTAGTGAATTTTTACAATAAAGAAAAATTAACTTTATTGCATTGTAATAAAGTTATTCACAATGCGAGTAGTAAATTTTACTACAAATGCGATGGGGTCAAAATAAATTACATTTCTGTAAAATTTACTACTGAAGTACTGATTTTATAAAATTTCACTATTTTTTCTCTCCGTGGGACGGTGGATAACTCAAATCATTTTTGAGCATGCTACATCCACCGTTAAACAACAATATTTTTGTTGCTTTGTTTGTTCCTACTCAAGTAATCTAGAAGTTCTGTTAGGAAAATTAAATGCATTTAATTTCTCAATTAATTCTTAATATTCAAAAATTTAAAAATACACTGAACCAAAAAATTCGTAAATTCGACGAATTTACATTTAATATGAAGAATATTTCATCAAAATACGGTCAATGAAGCTGTTATTTGGATTGAAGAATACCATAGTCATATTGAATAATTACGAAATTATTGTAAATTGATGAATAATTTGTCAATATGAAGAAATTTTCATTTTTTTTTTAAATATAAAAATTAACATTGCGTCTTGTCTTATTCGTATTGAAACTAATTTCATTTATTATTATATGTCTTCAAGACACTCACAATATTTATTAAACACTTTTTTATATACAAATAACCATATTACCCATTGTGTTAGATAGAATCAGGATTCGAACTCGGTCCGCTTGCGTGCCAGTCCACTCACACTGCCATTGCGCCAGAAAGGAAATATACTTCCAATGTTCTCAAGACAAGCACTACTTGATACACACTGCATGGCGGACGCCTTATTGAGACTCGGCCAGGACACTTTTTATTTTTTTTCTTTCTGACAAATTGTATGAAAAAATTTCTTTTTGGAACTGAGATTTCTATTAAAATTTAAAGGCAAAAATTACTCAGAAAATCGAAAATAAACAGGAAATGCGTTACTATAAATTCATCAGTGTGAAGAATTTTCGTAAAAGAGAAGAATTGAAGAATTGATTTTATCAATATGACTAAATTATTCACTGTGATAAAATATAATATATATAAAATATAAGAATGATGCTATTCTTCCATTTGATTAAGTTTTATCCTTTTGACGAATCTGACAAATTGTGAATTTGTTATTTTGACGAACTTTTGTCAATCTTACAATTGCTTTCAATAATTTAGCGCAAACAAATCGTCAGTTTGAATAATTTCTTCTATACGAAAAAAAACTTTTACAAAGTGCGATTTCTTCAAATTGATTAAAAATTGTAAGCGAATAGTAATAAAACTGATGAAAATTTAGTTAATTTGATAAAACGAAAAACCAAATTTTCATATTGAATAATATGCAAATTTCATATTGAATAATATGCAAATTTTTTCCAAAAATCTACCCGGACTTTATCAATGGAACAAATTATTATTCAAATCAAATAAAAATTTTATTCAAAATTTACGAAGAAAAAATTCGTTCATATGAAGAAATATTTGGTTCAGTTTAATGTGGAGCACGGAGTGCTCTTTCACAGAAGCGCAATTTCCAATGTGGAAATATACAGTATATAAGATTTTAAATATTTCTTCAAAAGATTGAAAAGCTTATGCAAATGAAGAGTAAACGTTGCAAAACTGCATCCAATTTTTGAACATATTTTATTGTTTGAGTTTATGAGCTCTCTTTTTTCTTTTCTTTTTTAAGTTGAAATTTGACGAAAGGTTTTATCGTATATAGCAGGGCAAAGCAAATTTATATCAAATATTTATGGCTGCTACGGTGTCCTGCAAGTTTGAAAATTTTTAGAAATATCGAGTCACGAATTTCTAAGTTATCGGAAAACTTCGATTTAAAAACGCAAAATCCAAAGTTTGCTTAAAAAACTGCTAATTTGAAGTATAATAAATACAGAAATTGTTATTCTGAAATTATAACCGTAAAAGTATAAGTAATCTTGCGAAATTATCCCCTCTCCCCCTCTCAGAAAAGCTATCTACGCCACTGCTTCTTATAAAGTCTTTTTTGGTTTATTCTCAAATAATGTCTACATAAAACTTCAATTATGTTATGAGTCTGGTCGTTCTCTTGCATAAAATCGATTTGTCCTTGCAAATATCCTTTCTCCGGGCTGTTAAGTAAACAGCATTTAAACATATTGAAATTGAAACTCTTGTCAATTGCAGTCTTTATGAATTGCAAGATTATTACCCCGGCCAGACATACAGACCTACCAGCGCTGATTATAGGTTTCACATAAAATGAGCGTTACGAAAAAAAATGAAATTAATGTTCAGAAATGTTTCTATTTATGGTTGACGCAAAACTTATGAGGCTTCATCAGAAGCAACAATATTAAATCATCAGCAAATATCAGCGACGTGCATTCATAATAAGCAATTCCAAACTGCTTGACTAGGAAAAACTCCGGATTCATTATCACCGACATCACCAAATATCATTTTTGACAACATTTTCTCCTCCTGACGATTTATTCCGAAAACCCCGCGAAGTATGTATGTACATGCAAAAACTAAAACGAACACCATGCCGCACATAATCGAACCAAACTTGTTTGCAGCATGTGTACGGACTTGGCGAATGTATCTATCATATCATAATTCATGTACACGTAGGTACATGATGCAGTGAGCAGAGGAACATGTTGATTCCAGATGCTTGAGTCGGTTCATATGATGGGCGAATATTTTTTGTTTGTTTTATGTGCGAATTTATATGAGCGCACTCAAGCAGAATTGGTGTTGATTGACTTACATGTTGCGTGTGGATTGAATATGGATAGTAGACGTTAAATGCATGTTGAGAGGAAAATATAAACTTCAGTTACATTTTCCAGAAGAAATCAGTTGACTACTGGTGACTTTTTGTGGAATTTAAAAAAATGTTTGTAGTTTTCTCTTCAAATTATGTCAGAGTTGTGCTGTGCGGCAGATTTTTTAATAACATCGGAATTTTCGACCCTTTTATTCGCTAAGAAAGGAGGATCGTTCAATCTGGGTGGTCAAAATTTAAAATTCATTTTGAATGTAAACAAAAAAGCGTTACACGGAAATTTAATTTTGAAACATATGAAAAGTACATTTGGCTTACCGGAAGTTGTAAATTAAATAAATTATTTTGTTGGCCGTGTCTTTTGTTCGCGAACGAGAAATCTGTTTGGAATAAATCCGGATTTAGCATTTAAATATTTAACGGGTTCAGCTGTAAAGCACGCTAGTTCGGAAACACATCTTCAGTCGTTAATTAAGTTAGATTTCTTCGGATCGCAAAGAATAGAGCTTATGCCAAATTACCAGGCGGCATTATTGATTATTACATAACGAAAAAGTTGACCGTAATCGGAATATTTTGAAACGTTTAATCGATACAGTGATTCATCTCGCAGAGCAAGAGCTTCCTTTATCGGATTCTATGATATAAGTGCCAACCGTAAGGCAATAACTTCTCATATTTTCAAATTATGTCGGCAATAAGCTAAATGCACAATGATACGATAGCGCAGCAGTAATGAGTTATCAAATCCGCGGAGTTCAATCTCTAACTCGCGAAAGATATGAGCCCGCATCGATCGTTCCATGCTATGCTCATTCACTAAATTTGGTTTTGTCTAAAACGGTTGAATTGATTACAGAAATTAAGCTTTTTTTTGCGTGCATAAACGAGATAGCTTTTTTCAGTACATCCACTTAAAGGGCAGATCTTTTTTCATCTATAGTTAAGCGCCGATTACCACTTGTTTCCAAAACGCGTTGGCATTATCATTTTCGAATTATTAACGTTATATTTGAAGACTAGGATGATATTATAATAGTTTTTGATACGATTTTAAATAATTCCGAGAACTGGGATGGCAATTCCTTGACCTCTTCCGATACGTACACATCAAAATTTACAGAATTAGATTTTCATTTTTTCAGAAATATTCTCCAAAACCGATGTTTAATTTAATATAATTCAGAGTAAAGCTATAAATATTTCATATGCAAGCCAAAAAATTATTGGATTTGAGAACTGGCTTGAAAAAGACTTTTCTCAGAAGTTTGAAAATTTATGCATATTCGAAAGTAGCAGAAGAATATGAGCCACCGCCGCAAAAATCTAGAAATTCAAAAGGTCCGATACAAAATTTGCGAAGGATATTTAGAGAGATTGTATACGTCATTCTCGGGAAAATTCGAGAGAGATTTAATTCATTCAAAAATCTTTCATTCTTAGAATTACTCGAACCAAATTATTTTTCCAAATTTAAATCAAATTTTCCAGAAAAAACATTGACTCGCTTATTGAGATTCACAATTAATTTTTTGATAGAATAAAGCTAAAAAATTAACTTAAAGTAATTTTTTCGTCAGAAGTATTTAGAAAGGCAAATGTGAATCAAATTCTAGAATATTTACAAAATCGGCCTTAAGTCGCGAATAGTTTTAAACAAGTATATATTCGAGCAAAATTATTAACAATATTTCCAGTCACTGTGGCTTCTGCCGAGAGGTCGTTTTTATCTTTATAACGTATCCATACATTTTTAAGAATCACCAATCCTAGGAAAGGTTTTCAGATCTTGTTTTGATTGCTGCCGAAAAGGATATTCTCATACAAATGCGAAGAGAAAATTTTTTTTATAAAGTAATTAAAGCTTGTTTGGATAAAGAGAGGCGTGAAGAATAAGAAATGCTTTATTTTTTTATACCTGATTTCTTCTATAAGGCATAAAGCCTCTTGCTATAAACGCTTTTGCAACTGTGTTTATTGTATTATTCAGTTCATTTTTATTTATGTGAAATTGGCTTTGGAATGATCAACTGCTTGACTATGAGGAATTTTCACTGCACGTCACTGGCAAATATAAAGGGACTCCCAAAATTCAAAATCCTTATTTAAAGTTCCTATGTCAAATTTTAAAAGACCTGCGTGTCACTTGTTGCAGAGTCGGATTCTAATGTCTCCATGAATGAAATGTAGTCTGTGAGCAATTTTCTTATAGGAGTGTTGATGAATGATTTTCAATATTTTAATATACAATCAAGTACCTACGGCTGCAGAGCTACCCTCCGTCAAATTTTAAAAGACCTGCGTGTCACTTGTTGCTGAGTCGGATTCTAATGTCTCCCTCCATGAATGAAATGTAGTCTGTGAGCAATTTTCTTATAGGAGCGTTGATGAATGATTTTCAATATTTTAATATACAATCAGATACGGCTGCAGAACGACCCTCCGGCCTTCAGTAAATTTTTGGGACACTGCACTATTTTTCATTCTTCCTTTTTGTGGTGCATATAGTTATTATAGGCCTTGTTCAAAGTCCCTTATAGAATCTATATTAATATATGTAGGGTGCCCCGCAACCGGTTCGCCATACACCTACGGCTACGATAGAAGTTGAAGCCCAAATTTTGCTCAGCATCATGGTCGTAACCAAGCATTTTCTTAGGGGAGACGGTTACATATAATTAAAATCTACAACAATAATTAGGATTACCATTCGGTTTAAATTGTCAATCCCAAAAATCAAATCCCTCTTAAATAAAAATTTAATAATAATCTTACGGATGAATAACTGTTTCATCAAAATTTAACAATAAATCATAACCGTGTTTAGTGCGGTTACAGCTTGCGAAATCAATTCGTGGAATATAATCAAGTAAGTCTCCATGTAGTGCTCTATTGTCTAATCCCTAATCGATACCCTTAAGGTAGATTGAAGTCATCAGGAAAACACGGAACTAAAACATTACGCTGTTATGCATACCTTCATACCTTCTAGGCAAATCTGTTGTGATTTGCGAATTATTTTTTTTAAGTTATCTAAATGAATGCTAAATATTCTCTATAGTTTTGCCTAAAAAATATTAAATGGTTTGTGTTTGTGTAATGTCATTTCAAGTATCTATCAAAATTTGAGATTTCCCTCAAAATCTCCAAAAATTTTAATACCTCACTATCAACCCAAATTGGTTGGATGCTTCATTATGAAACAAAGACGACCCTATTTTAACGTAAAACGACGAATTGAGTTTATTGTAGATACGCAATCAAAATTTAAATGAATAACATTTATTTGATTCCAGTGCCAACGTGTAATACCTAGCCTTCACCATAGTTTTCAATTAATGTTTCTTTTTCTAATTTAATATGATCTTATCACTTATCGCATCACGTCAGCATATTTCATCGACACTAAAGCTAACCAACGTTCTATAGGTTCTATGGAAAAAAATCATTAGATCAGCAAATATGATAGCACTACACCATTCGCTTACGTTTCAAGCAATCGATTCATTTCGACCCCGTTTCGGGCCCGCACTCTATTTATGGGGCACCCGTAAATTATGCATACTGTGTTACGCCTTCTCTCCGGATTGTTCGCGCTCAGTTCCACCCCCATTTACGGTCGTTCCGTGACCTCAAACTGAAGCGAAACCTGCACCAACAGAGACACATCAAATCCGAATCGGAAAGCAAAACGAAATTACCATAGCCACAGCCAATGTATCATAGCTTCAAACGGAATGCGGGGGCGACAATCTACAACTACAATAATAATTTCCTCTACACCAACAGCACAACACAACACTATTGCAGACTTCTTCGGACCCGCCCTCAATGTGGCCACCATCGCTCCAAACGTCGAGTGGGAGCGTGTGCACATGATTGGTGTAACGGTCGGATGGCATCGTCGTGTTCCATCTGCAACACTGCATGGGTGACACTCGTGCTGGTTGGCTCGCGACAACCTGTCTGGCAAGCGACTGAACGAAGGTGGTGCGCAACGACCAACCGTTGTTTAGCGAACGAATGAGATTGAAGGATGGTAACGGTTCCGGCGAGGTCGTGGCGTGGCATAGCAGAGGCGCGTCATAGCCCATTCACCGTGGAATTCGTCACGGACACGCTTCGCGTATTGGTGGTATGATCTGATGCGCAACGAAACGCCTCACCATGCGTTTACCAAAGCGCAGAGTGAAATTGGCTGTCGTTGAACGCGGCACGTTTGTTATGGGTCACCGTGAATTCAATCAGTCGGATTGCGAAGTTTCGCTTGAAAGTGACCGTTTTGTTGTGTGTACGGTGTGCATTTTGGAGCGAGTGGATTTCGATTAGTTTTTTGGGGAAAGAATATGTTCGGGAACAATTGAGTGCGTTTAATGTTGAATGACATAGATTTATGTACTTTGGTAATAATTTTGAAAAAGTGTGATTAGTGGTTTTATGAAATTGGATTAAAGTGCGTTAATTAAACCTGAGTGATTGTTGAACAATTATTATTTTTAGTGACAGCATTTTAAGGAGTGCAATTAAAGAAAATGTAAGTAAGAGAGTGAATTTACTTTTATGTCTTCTTTAATGGGGTTTATTGAAAATAAGTAAAAAAAAGTGTTCTATATTTTGCAAGTAGGATGACTTCTTCTTGATTTCTGGTTGGTGTAGCGGTTAGTGTGCTCACATTCGGAGCACAGGGCCCTCGGTTCGAATCTCACCGTTGGCGAATTCAGTTTATCGTGTTTTGTTGTTGTTGAGCCACATTTTGCTTCATCGCTGATAAAAAGCTAGCTCTATCTGTTAAATATATTGATGTCATATATTTTTTATTAAACAGTGCGTGATGTTAGCTTTCAAATTTAATTCATATTTCTTGAAAATAAATCAAGGTGTATGGCACAGAAGTCCTTTTTCAAAATCTTAAAAAAAAAGGCTCAAGTCTCCCGACTGGCGGGAAAGTTGGGCCACCATATAGGGGGACTTGACCATACTCTGGAAATTGTCAAAAAAGGAATATTTTTGACGGACATGTTAAAATGTTTTATCGTTCTCATCATGTAGGTATGTATTACGAAAAAAAAAACGTAATCGTGCCGTTTTTGCCTTGTGACTAGACGAAAAACGTTAAATTGAATTCTAATACATATTGTATGTTTTTTGGGTTCATTTATGTCCTGTCCACCTCGACGTCATTTCGACCAAAATTAGAAAGGTTTTGAATTTAAAGAGGATCTGCACCTGAATGTATACTCTTAAATTGACTTCCGCTTCATTTTCCAAAAATTAGCTAAAATTACATGTAATTTAAGGGCGGGAGACTTGAACCATATAGCAACCGGCTTCTAAATGGTTCATGTCATCTTCTACCGAAAAATCAACCTATGGTCTATAGTTATTATATAGATTCGAAGGAATAAATTCAAATGGTTCAAGTCTCCCATATGGTCAACTCTCCCGGACTCCCCCTACCCATTTATGGGCATGAACTTTGCTCAGCGTTTTGTTGAACTCAATGGACCTGTCTAAACGCGGATCAAGAACAAGATGAAAAACCGGTTTTTTAGAAGAGATTCGCCAGGAGCAAGGCAAGGAAAAATTCAATTTTCATATAAAAACCGTTTTTGCTCTCGCGTTTTTGTGCCGCGTGTAGACAGGCCCAATATCTATGTTTTTTTATGAAAATTTGACGACACTAACGCATCAGGTCTTGTTTTAAGATTGGACAATCGCACCAGTTATTTTAATTTTATGACTTCGAAACCATGATGACTACATAATATAAATTAATCCTAAGCCCAATGGTGCTTTTTGCTATACTACACTTCTTGGATTCCACCGTATAGTAGATATTAGATTGTGATTAGAATGTATCTCGCCAAATTCAAATCAACTCCTGCACACAATAATACACATATGGACAAAAATAAAAGTACACCGCCTTGTTACGGTTTCTGGCTCAATTTTCGTTGCCTCGTAACGATGTAAAATTCTTACTTCTATTTTATTTCGATAATTCAAATGTGGCAATGCCATGGAACACAAAAGAAAAAAATGGCGCTTTTAGCCTTTGATTAGTACGTACCAATATTATTAAATAATCGTTACTCTGCCTATGGCCAAAAAAATAAGTAGATTGTGCTTTTTAAACATTTCTACCAACAGTGAACGGTTTTTCGTAACGGTTTGCTTTTAATTATTTTTTTTTTGTACAATAAACGATAAAATAAGAGACAATGGATAATCACACATTTTACATAGATAGGATAGAGCACATTGCAGTCCCAAAGAAAGGAGTTTAATAGTGAAACTTCGAAATGACGGCCAAAGTCTGCATTTAATTGCAAAATCTATTTGTGTGTTTTGTTAAAGATGCATTGAAATATGTATGTATATATATTAGAAAATATACCTCATCGGCAAAGACCCAAGAAAACGTCAAGAACAACTAACTGACTATCGTACTATTTCTTTGGCAAAAAAAAACCCTTTTGCATCTTCGTGTGTTATTGCGGCGGAAATTGAGAATGTTGCATCTTCCCAAATAATACAGGAGGAAGCACAGTTTTTTTTAGCGAATAGCCAGAAAGGTTCAAAGTGTCATAGCAATTGGTCTAAATCAAGCACCGCATTTGGTGAACAAATGGCAGTGGCGAGACAAAAATATTTTTTTTTGGAAATTACTCTAATAGAAGTGTTCGACGCCCGTCGAACATGATTCCCATTGACTATGGTGAACAGTGGCGTAACGTTTTCCGTATTTCTTGTGTTCGAAATTGGAGTGGGGGCCCCCTTACGACTTTTTAACCGCAGGAAATATTGACGGAAATCGCATTTACAGCAGTCCACAAATGAACAAGAGCAACGAAAATCTTCTGTTTAAAGAACATGTTTCAACATTTTATAATTTGGGACAAAAACATAAATTTGAATAAGATCATCTACATGTTCTTCTTGACAATATATCACTAAGCTAAATAAAAGATACTGAAAAACACCACCTGGAGAAGTGCGCCCACAAGCCTGTTTCGTATATAACTGTCCTTGATCCTAGACTAGAAGTTTTTACCATAAATCTGAGGATCAAGTCAGCTAGTCAACTGTAGGAGAATCGACTGATCCGTTGTCTGGACAAAAGGGTTTAGCGGCATGCATATATTTCTTGATTTTATGACTCCTAGAAAAAAAAATTGACTTGATGAACGATCTTTCGACTAGTAGATCCACAAGGTTGTCAACCTATTTTTTATGATTTTATGATGAATTTTACGCATTTTAAGATAAGGACTCCTTTCTGCAAGTCGAACCTTTACATCTCTTCAAAATTTTCGTGACCAAAACCCAGAGAAGCTGATATTTAGACAAATCCCTACTCAATACGCTTGTTAGACAATTTCTTCATAATTTACTGATTGTTCTGATGATTGTTTTATTGCAAAATTATGCCAATTGTAAAGTTGCGGCTCTCCAGTGTCCATAGTTAAATGCTTCGGAGTTCAAGCTTCAACGCAGTGGCGGCTCGTCACAGTGGGCCAGGTGGGCCCGGCCCACCCAAATATTATTTATTAAACATACCACTAAATATATTCCAAAACACATACCTATATTTAAAGCACACACTGTTCAAAACTCAATCAGGGTGCTTCATTCATTCTAAATTGCTATTAAATCCCAGATAAAAACGTTCCACGGATTTTATCCTTCTTTTGTCATCATGATATTTTTGTTACCGAGAACACTCTATAAATTGTTTAATTTTTTTTTATTGGGTTAAAACCAACGTTTTTCTATCTCACCCAAGGTCGTCTTCTTCGTTCTACTAACGCCATCTAGATGGCAATGGTTATACGCAAAATCCATTGACTTTGAAAGCTTCGAGTTGCATGAAATTAGGGACACTGAATGCAAGTGACCACCTGCTTGCATGCTATTTGTTGGATGCAAGGGAAATTTTGCATGGAAATTGTTGGTGGGATTTTAGACAAATAAATGCCACATTAAACCGCCTCTTGGCCGGCCCAAAAGCTCAAGAACACAGTCGAACTCATAGAGTGCGAGTTTTATATGCGAGAAAAATGAGAATGTCATCTCGTACATTGTCTTTTTGCTTGCATACAAAACTAGCACTCTTATGATTTTCGAATTAATAATAGAGAGAGGTGTGTTAGATCGCACTTTTTTAAGTTAGTAAATGAAAATAAATACATAGCTATCTTTTCATTCATAGGAAAATAAATGCAATTATTATGGGGTTAAATTGTGGATGAACTTTTTTCTTGCTAAAAATTTGGAAAGAATATTTTATGGCAGTAACGCCATTTTTTGAAAATAATGACTTCGATGATTTGAATTTCAATTTTGGCAGCTGTTTTCGGTTAAATTAAATTGAATCGCATTGTTTAGCCCTTTTTTTAATTCTTGTGGCGCCCAAGCATTTTGTATTGTCGTGCACGGATTTAACTTTTGAATAATTTGCAAGAAATGAGATTGTTGTGTCGTGCATAATCGGTTTTTAAATTTGAAGGTTTGGTTTTTAGCTTTTATTTTTGTGCCATTCCAAAATATTGTGCCTAGTTCACGAACGGGAAACTTTTGTTGAATATTGGTTTTAGCATTTCCTGGGGTGAAAATACATTATAGTGTCATGCATGACCGTTTATCCTTTGAATTTGTGTTTTGTATATGTAGGCTTTTAACTACTCTATAATAATAATAATAATAATAATAATATAGGGCTTTCCAATAAGGGCGGGTAGATATTTAAATGGACTAAAACAAGCTATGTGTGAGGTAAAAACGATTCTTTTATTTTATTTGAAAGATGCATATTCCATTGTGTAGGTATGGAATTTAACATCATTCAAATGTCCGCCGTGGCTTGTCACGGTAGCAGGGATCAGAGTGACTCTGCCGCATAGATCCTGCTGTATTTCAGCGAATGGTTGATTGATATTGACTTTAACCCTCATCCAGCGGCAGATTTTTACAACGCTTGCCGGCGGCAAAGGTACACCTGTACCTTAGTACATTTTGTATGAAAATCTTCACTATTTGTATGAATGTTGACCGTAAAACCGTTATATTATGTTGACTAGTCACAAATTAGTAACTGTTTTTGCCGAAGTGAATGTTTTAAGAAGTTGGGTTTGTGTGAACTTAATTTTTGGAGTGGGTAAATTTAGAAAATAGGCAAAATTTTAAAAAGAAAATTGAAAAAATGGGTTGCTTGGAATTTTAATTTGACGAAATCTAAAATTGATTTACAAATGAAAAGTAGAAAACGGTTCAAATTAAGTCATTAATGATTTGATTTGATTTGCGAATTGTGGAGTCTTTGGTTAAAATTTACCCCTCCTCCCCTGCCCCCAATATATTATTCTGTTACTAGAACCCGTTATCGCTAACGAAAAAAACGTCAATAATTATCACATTCTCGTTATTTTCCATAAAACAACAATATTTGAAGCAATAAATATATGTATTGGAGAAATGAGTAAATGTGTTATTATACGAAAGAAAGGTCCTGTCAAGCAACAAGCAAGTAGAATCGGCTAGTATAATTTTCAGTCTCTAATCTTAAAAATCTAAACTCAGGCCAATTTCTATAGTAGAAAAATATTTAAAATTTTAATTGTGATTGTTGTTGGTTAATTGTAATCTATTTGCTCGTATATGTAATTAAATCCAAGGATCGATTGAAAAATTAAGACAAGAAACCGAAGACATGTGGCATATTCTATAGCAGTTATCGGTATCTATATGTATATGGTACCGACGTACATTTCAACCAAGTTTATGTACCACCCAAACATCCATTTAGAAATTTGGTTGGAGGGTTCTGCTGGTTTTCGCAGCTGAAACTTCAAAAGGAACTCGGGAGGACGTCCCGAATTACACAAATCATAAATATTAGGTGATGGAATACAAATTATGGGAATTTGTGGTATAGAAAATCAACCGCTAAAATCCAAAATTTTAGCATTTGTTACAAACCTAATTTTCACTAGATGTCATAGGGGGAAAGAAGGCGTAATACATTGTGTTGGTTGCCCCAAGCCATTACTTCAAAAAGTTTGGTATGCCAGTAAAAGTCTTCAGATTGATGTCAAATAACCAAAAGCCGCTGTATGAGTTAGCCTAGTCCTTATAGATCGATATTTCCAAGGACCTTGATCATTACAAATAAAATTCGTAAATCAAATACTTCTGTACATCACTCGATTCTCAACTTATTGATGCTATAATAAATCTCTCCAAGCATGAGCATTCACCAAAAATATTTTATTTTCGTCTTTTGTAAATTTTCTTTCATACAAAATATATGAAGGTACAAATGTACCTTTGCCGCCGTTAAAGGGTGTAAGATTAATTTTGCTCCCTAACTTGGGGATGGGTGGTCACACATTTCTGAAATTTGGAATACATATTTTAAACTAAAATCGTAGAGATGTCAGAAAATTTCAGACCGATCGGACCCATAGCAAAAAAGTTACGGTGTTTTAAAAACGAAAAAGGTACACCTGTACCTATCCCGCTGGATGAGGGTTAAGGGCATCGGTCGATTGCAACTTAAGAAAACCCAACAGAAAAGGATTAAAGGGGTCAAACCACATGATATTGGGAGCCAATTCCCGTAAAATAGGCGTAAAACCGAAAACTGATTTTGATAATAAAGTTTTGTCACTTGAACGCGCTTCTCAACCGTGTAACTTGCCATGAGTGAATAGTGAATAGCAAACAACAGAAATCAGTAAAGTGATCAATTATCATCCCCATGGCAAAAACGATCTAGACGTGTCCGTTGGTTCTTTCTGGACAGTGCATAACTATTTATTATAACCCTGACTTTTATAATTTTTTGAATTTAATATTTTGTTAGCCTAATGAAATGCCTAAATTTGTTCACAATTTTAAAATTCAAGTTAGTATGCAGATACTGGCATAGAGCACAAATGAAATCAACTCCAACTATTTTTTTATGTCTATTCTTATTGTAGTTTGCAAGATAATTTAGGACGTAAATGTATTAATTAATATTTCGAACAATATTTGAGCTCATTTTCTTACTGTCTTTTAGGCGGAATCGGTATGGGGGAATAGGTATCGATACTTTTCTTAGTGGCCCACCCAGATTCGCAGAGCACGAGCCGCCACTGCTTCAACGTACACAAAACTACTAGTTTTCTATTTCCGGCGATTTTTGTCTTAAGTTAAAGTTAATATTTCTGCTTTAACTCAAAAGTATTGACCCAAACATGCTCCAAATTGACGAATTTCCATGACAAATTTAAAAAATAATGTTGACGGATTTCCATTACAAATTGACGATTTTCCATGTCATAGTGACGAAGTTCCATGTTAAATTGACGATTTGCAAAATGTTGTGAACGAATTTCCGATACAAATTGACGAATTCCCATCACATATTGACGAATATCTTGACAAATCAACACTCATTTGAAATGTAAATCTGTCAATTTGATCTGGAAGTTCGCCAAAAAGATTTGACGATTCGTGAAGTTGACATGGAAATTCGTCAACATGATTTTAAAATTCGCCAATTTGTATTAGAAATTCGTCAACATGATGTTGAAGTCCAACAATTGAAATTCGAAATTCGTTAATTTGATCTGGAAATTTAGCAATTTTTAATTTAAATTCGTTAACACAATTTTAAAATTTGTCAATTGTACATGGGAACTCGTAAGCTTGATTTAGGAATTCGTCAATTTGCCGTCAGAATGCCGCAGGAGCGTTTTTATAAAGACAACACAAACATTCATGGTGACAGTGGGATTTCAAATATGTTAATCAAAAATTTTACTGCACAAAGAAAGGGCCCCCGCTTTAAATGAAAGATTTTCAAAAATGTTACTCCACGGAATGTTTTGTCTCTGTGTTATATTCTGCAGCTGGTTTGCCTATTGTCTTGCAAACTAATAAAAATAAATAACTTAAAAAGAACAGTTACCTAAGGATTTATATTATACATTTTCTGCCTTGGGGGACCCTGTGGCTTGGGGGCCCGTGTTCCACTGAACACATGGAACACCGTACGTTACGCCACTGATGGTGAAGAATGCATATGCCGCTTGCAGTGGCGTGGCAGTGGCAGTGCAACACGGGCCCCCAAGCCACAAGGGCCCCCAAGTCGCGAATATAGAGATTTTTTTTAAATTTTATTTGCTAATTGTTCTTTTAAAGACATTCATTTTTATTAGTTCGCAAAAAATAAAGACGGTATACGGCCAACCAGCTCTTTGGTATTTCTGCAAGGGACATTCGGCCCTATATGCTGCAAACAAATATTTGGGGCAACATGGTGGGAGCAGTTGAGCTTCGATCGTTGCAGGCACAGTAAGCGGTTTCTCCCGGATTCAGCGTTTTGGGGTAGTCTATCAGGTTTCTTGCAAAACGGGTGTCTACCATTACCATAGAATTAAATCCGCACAGTCTAGGATCAATGATTGCTACGACAATACATACCTAGGCCACTTCTTGAGTTTGTACTTTTTTCACGGTTCCTCTTAAATTTTGTGATAAATAGATTTACAACTATAGGTGATGCAGATAACATTTATAAATTTCAATTTTAGTCTAAAAAAAAAAACAGATTTTTACTGCTAAAAAAGAAGATTTTTTACTGCTCCACCTCCATTGTTAACTGCTTTAAACGCGGGTTTTGTTAATATTTCCTGTTTAAAAAATCGAACTAAAGGGCCCCCATTTAAATTTCGAAGACACGAAATTTTGCAAACGTTACGCCAATGACTTAGGTAGGTACTACATGGGATGTGTTCAGCTCAGACTGGCATTTCGATTTCTTAGGCCCACGAACGTATACGATCCTTATATTAGCTTGGAGATTATTAGAGTATATTTTTTCCGCTGACGACTTACAAGTACCACAGTAGCACCATACGGAATTAAATCTATCCGCAACATTTAATTAACCAGTTTTATAACTAGTAAAATAGTTGCGGCTAACTGACGAAAGTACAGTGCATTAGAATCGGAACGCACAACTTTTAACTAGTGCCTATCAACTGTGATAAAACATGATTCATACTATGAGTGGCAAATTTATTGACACAAAGCCCCCCCTAAAAAAACTAAATTCGAACAAGTAACAATAAAAATACAAGGAAGAGTGGTAAATTTTTATCTGCATATGTCTATTTGTTAACTTGTTGAAAAGAAAAACTAGGGGGCCTCGCCCCCTACTCGCTACGCTCGCCAACCCCCGGGGGCCGACGCTAATTTCGGGCGCGGCCGAAATTTTGATACCCTTCGCTCTCCTTGGGCTAAAAGTTTTTTCGGGCGTACCTATGACTTGTATTTAATCCCCTCCTCATTCTTTTTCTTCCGCCTTGACAAAAGTTTTGGGCTTGGTTGAAATAAGTTGGCAAATAAAAATATTTACTCGGGAAATTTTGTTGGGGTTGGAAGGGGGGGGGGGGGGTTGGCATGGCCCCACAGTACGATTCCATTCGTTTTTAACTTTTTTGTTGCTTTGGTAAAGACACATTAATTCAAGGTTTCGTGAAATTGGTGCAAAAAATGTTTCTTAGAAGAACCAAAATGGGGGTTGGGTTTGTATGGCCACCCCATGGTCAGATTTGATCAATTCTTAGATATGTTTTGTGTCATCAAGAGAAACATATTTGTGTGCAATTTCGTTGAAATTGGTACACAAATAAAAAAGTTTTTCTTAGAAGAACCTAATTTGGGGAGTTGGGTTTGTATGGCAGCCCCATGACCCCATTGTCCGATTTTACCGATTCAAACATACAAATTGCCTGCAGCAAAAAGAAGCATTTGTGCAAAATTTCAGCTTCATAGCTTTTAAATTGGCCGAGTAAAACGTGTCGCAACAGACAGACAGATGGACATCGCCCAATCGACTCCCCAAGTCATGCTGATCATATATGTATACTTTTTATATGGTCGGAGTTGCTTCCTTCAATGCGTTACAAACTTCATGACAAAGTTAATATACCCTTTCACTCTATGAGCGAAGGGTATAATGAAAATATTGTCGAAGTTTAAGCAGTTACTTTTGTTTTGAAATCTTCAGATCTCAGTAGCTGCGGCGCTAAATCATCATTGCAATAATGGAAGTTCATGGACTTCATTGGAAATATCTGGATAACTGCTATGTTCTCGTTAAAAGGGATTGCAGATTCGATGGTTTCAGGCTAACATTCAATTAACATTGGAGGACTCTGGGGAGGTATATTTCAAGGCCCAAATTTCTGTAGGTAAGCTTTACATTATCCGGAAAAATTTAACTGTATCTACTTCGCACAAAAATATCCTTTCTTTAAGACAGTGTTAAGCCCACGAGTTATCCACAACAATTACAATTTTTATTGTGTTTTAATATGCATATGCTTTCAATTACTGTCCATAAACATGGGTCAATTGGAGTCATACTTTACCGGCGATGTGAGCACACTTAACTGTTTTTGAAACAGACATTAATTTATGACCCAACTTCCTCGGGGGCACATGAAATTCTCAAACCATAAAGATTTAGACTTACACTTCTTTCAATATCCATACTACACGCGCGAGCAATGGATTACCTATACTTAGGCACAGTGGCGCAACCACGGGAGGAGCTAAGGGGGCTAAAGCCCCTCCCAGACGCAAAAATTGCAAAAGAATAAATTAAAAATAATGTGTATAAAGCAAAGCAAGCCTCATATTAAAAAAAATTTGTACAAAATTCGGTTCATTGCTAGTATGTACTAGCTATGTACTATGTAAGTGAAAAGCATGATCACCCTAATCCTTGCTCCTGTTGGCAATCCACATAATAGATCCACACGGTGTGACTCTATGTATACCGGCAATAAGATCAAAATGACCAACCGGAATCTAAGCCGAAATTATAGAAACCAACCGCTCTAACGGTATTCTATGGAGCGACAATTACGGAATCGGTTGTTGCGCATAATGTGTGACGTCTGGCCTTAGCCCCCTCCAGAACAAGATTCTGGTTGCGCCACTGCTTAGGCATTTCTGTATGCAATACGAAATAGCGAATTAGAAACTGTGGAACCTCCTAATAAATTTACGATGATAACAAAAACATGCGTTAAAACCCCTTAGGGATTTTTTTGTTGTTACCGCACGCAGGAAGATGTTTAACAACCTATTTTAGATGATTGCGGATATGCACCAAAATGCAAAAATGCAATGTCTTTAACTGCCATGCACAAGTCATCCTTTTTTCTTGTATTGCATCACACATGCATGCATTCGTATAGCATAAATGTACTCGCGAACGAGGTGTGAAAATCATTTGGACGCGCTTTTATCTCTTTGGTGAATTCCATTGCTAATTTAAACGGTAATGCTTGCTAACTATAAAGACGGCTAGCAAATTGAGTAAGTTTGCTCGAAGCGATTGAAATTG
The DNA here is from genome assembly GCA_949715475.1 of Microchrysa polita. Classification (NCBI taxonomy): domain Eukaryota; kingdom Metazoa; phylum Arthropoda; class Insecta; order Diptera; family Stratiomyidae; genus Microchrysa; species Microchrysa polita. The sequence continues at coordinate 76,635,472 of OX454419.1, forward strand.
ACGAGCATGTCACACAAACGTAATGGTCACTCAACCATCATACTCAAGTATATTGATCGTTGTGTTGAGCTAGCTGGTATGGGTATATTTTTGTTGTATGTATACTCTTCTTTCGTGCTAGTCGGTATATGCACATGACATGACTAACTTTGGCCAGAAGCTGATTGGAAAAGCGCGTCACTGATTTTGCCGAAGACGGTTATTGCAAATTGTATGCCATTTACAGGTGACAGAGCTCATTACCAATGCGAATGATATGGTTTGAATTTGAAGAAAATAAATTGGATAAACACGATCGGCTAGTTAATTACATATATACATACATATGTACATAATGTTGAGTTACAGATTATTTAAAATTTAGTCTAGCTAAAGGCGTCTAAGTAAAGTGGCCACACACTTTAATTTTTGCCTAAAAGTCTGATCAACAAAAATACCTTATGGTTTAAATTTTGGGATGGAGGAATTTATACAAAATTGTCTATTAATAGAGAACTTTGGTTATTTTCGTACATGCAGGCTTGATTAAATACTTTATCTAAACATGTCAAACGTTGGCTTCAGATTGATGAAAAACTATGCACTTGACAGAAGCGTTTAAGTACGGTAAATACTTTTTCGTTTACCGCGGTTGACCCGATTGACCCCAAAGGCCGATAAGGAAATTTTGAATTGATCACTTAACTCCGAATAAATGTTATGTACCTACTAAACCAAACAAAAAAAAAGAAAAAAATTGTAAAAAAAAAAGGTTTTTTTTTAACCAAGCCACAATTTAGCAATAATCGAATCGATGTATCCTGCTATCTGCATCGATATATTTAAGCGCTATACACTAGCATTTAACAAAATCAAAGATTAACCCCTTGTCTGTAGCACAAATGTTAATAAAGTTATATTGGATTTTCTTGGAATCGGTGACAATTCTAAAACTACCATAAACATAGGTGCGATGATGATCAATTAAATCAGTTTCCACTGAATTTCTTCAGATTAGCTATAAATCAATCAAGTTTAGGAGGCATTTTGGTTTCTATCATTTTTAATCGATTCGTGGAAAAATAGGATATTTACCTATCTAAATAAAACGATTGTCGATCATTAGCTTCTGAAACAAGCCATCCATTGGAATTGATACACTATAGTCCACTAATGTGATAAAATAACCATTGCGAGGAAACGGTTATTGGGCGACGCCGACACTCAATAGCTACGAGGCAAAGCCTATCAGACAGTTCGATTGTATGACATGATCAATTAATGCTCTGCCATAATATTGTTTTATCGTATGGCCTGAACATGATATGCAAACTCTATAGGGGTCGAAAAGCACGATGACGGTCTAGGTCCAGGCTGACGACCTTGTACATCGAAAAGTTGATATACACAAAAGTGATGAAACTAACCGTTGTGTTGCCGCGTCTCTCCACTGTTTCTCTGTTGTTATAACATCGTAAAGATACGAAGTATAAACCAGAAGCATAAAACTGCCGATCGTAAAAATCTAAAAAACCGAACAGAGTTTCACAATTAATCTGTACGATCATAAAAACTATCCGCTTCATGACTAAATGACTAGCGGACGGGAATGGCAGAGACAACCAAGTCACCTTTATGGTAATGAGATGAGTGATTGTTGATGACTGTGATGATGATCGCGATGACAGTAATGATGACAACAATGTGGAACTATACGTGGAGTTACCAAATGTTGTCGATGTATGTGATCCATGCATAACGGAAGGTATCGTCATTTTACTCCGAAATTTCAACAAAAAAAAGAACCCGCACCAAAATCCCACCATTATTATGATTCTCCACTAAAGCAAGAACATTTATTTTTAATTATTTATATTAATTTATTTATTCTTACATTTACTTTTGCGGTTCTTGTAATCCCAATATCGAGTTCATTCGTAACGACCATCGTAATTTTTCAAACTTCATGTTTAAATATTCGCTGGGCTGGAGTCACTTTCAAATCATGCCGATAATAAACTTTGTCGACAGATATTTCAAGTGGGTCATTCGAAACGATTGAATTTAATTGCTCCGCGCTTAATTGCTATCAAAATCATATAACAAACATCTTTCTACGGTGTCCTACACAGAGGTTGTTATGGTAAATAATCGCGATTACGACTCATTTAAATTTACAGTAAATTTCATCACAACACCTATTGAGCTTTGTGTTTATTTTTTTTTATATCAAATCTGTCTGTACTTTTCGGCAGAGCGCACCCGACATTTCATTCGAATCTCTTCTGAATTAATTTCGAAAACGACAACTTTGCACCTTACATTACGATGATATTCAAGTCTCGAGTCGATCTTGATTCGCGTAAACAAGAGAGCGCAGCGGACGACCGACGTGGTAATTACGTCTGCTGCGCGTTTATATTACAAATCATAAAATTGTCTCCTAAAAAGGCTTTTAAGTTTCACAGTGGGACGTCAGATTGACAGACGAAAATAAATTTTCGTTTAAGATTTGGCTGATACCAGAACGATTTACAGGAGGATGTTGTTGGGCTGTCCTTTCCCTTTAAGCAAACAAACTTGACGGTCCACAAAATCTTTTTGGATAGAAAGTCGTCGCGTCCAAAAATGTATTGTGATAAAGCAGAACTGGTAAAAAATGCGCAAGAGTTCACCCAATGCTCATAAAGTCATGCAAGTGTAATCTGGATGTTAAACGCTTATCTAAAATCTTAACTACACGCTGACAATTAAATTAAAAGTTTACAAGCTTTATAGGTCGTTTTTAATTCGCGGTAAGTGAATAAGAACACTTAAGTCTCGTAACTTCTTCATTTTATTAGATTTCGTAAAAGTGTGGAGAACTAGTCTGGCTCGGTTTGACTAGGCTTCGTGCGTCGTGCTGTCTTTTTGGCATGCTTTTCCTCAAAATTTAGGTGGCTATGGTACATAAGAAACAATTGGTGTATGGCTGGGCGCTGCTATGGATATAGATATTTCTATGCATTTATGTACTCTAGAGCTAGAGGAAAACAAACGGGAGGTTTCAAATTACGTCATTTCGGTTTCGTTAATGTGGCCGTTATGTGTCTTTTGATCGTTTCACTGTAATTAGAAGCAGTCAACATTTTGGTATTTTTATGCACGAGGCAAATAGGTTAATCGAGGTTGATTAGCTTCTTGTGTTGTTTACTTTTTAGATCAACGGTTCTTAACTTGTCGTCCGCGGACCACTAGTGAAATTACTTTATGCAGGCCGCGAATAATTTGATGTGGTCCTCGCATAATTCGATACGAACATTATCGATTACGATTACTTTACCTTATTATTTAAATATTGTCGTTTAACGTTAGCAACGGAAGATATAGTGGTTCTAATTGTCATCAGTGAGATGATGATGCCCTTTAATGTGTTTGGTGATAAATAGCTTTCAGTGGCGTGCATCCCATAGAGGTATAAAAGCACTACGAAACGAAGTATAGCTTGTGCCAACTATTTTTTATTATTTATTTAAGTTAATAATACAGCGTTACAGGTAACTCGACGTATTCCCTATAACACGGAATGGTCATACAAAGGTCAACATACTACAAAATGATTAATGCTGGGTCGATTTTCAGTGGTTACTGACGTACATATTTGATTTATTGTGTTTTTTTAAGAAAATCGGGAAAAAAAATCCTTGATTAATTCGGGGGAAAAAAAATTCCTTGATTAATTCATTGAAATTATTTTTCGTTTTTAGCCAACAACATTCATAAACTCATTTAGATGTGTAATGTCCAGTGGCGCAACCACGGGAGGGGCTAAGGGGGCTAAAGCCCCTACCAGACCTAGAAGTTATGAAAGGAATGAAATATGAGACCAGTCATTTCGTTGCACTAGTGTTGATGGTCTGTGCCGGTTGCAGCATCATCATCACAACTTTGGAAATATCTGCTTGAAAAAACAAATGTGCTGCTTTGAGGTGATTTCAAAAAAAAAATTGTCACTGCCTGCTTCTTTAATTATTTTTACCAAGCTCTAAATATTTTTCACGGAGACATTGTAAATTATATCAACTGATAATTTGAATTTTTTAGTACAATTAAGTTTAAGATTTTGCGCTTCAAAAAGAGTGTATAGATCTCTAAATGAAAAATGCATTTTACTTGTACATAATTAGCTAGCTCGGTGAACGTTATTAATATAAAAAGTAGAAGGCATCGATAAAACATATTTCCTTACGAAATTTTGCAAAAATACTATACCATTGCTGTCAAAATATTTTATAGTACAAAAATTACACATGCAAAATCAATAGGCCATTGTCAATTTAACCCCCAAAAGATAAGCCATTAAAACGATAGTAGCCCAACTTCGTTCAGGTTTTTGTTTGGGCCTATTAATTCATATTTATCTCGTGTAGTACCGGACATTCAAAAATTCTGTCAATACCCCTTGAAGTTTCAAGTTATTATTTATAACAAAACGTTGAGAGATAACCTAACCCAATAATTATATAATCCAGATTCACGGTGATTTCACTCCTTCTGCACCGAACTCCCCAACATCGGAAGAAGATCCTATGGAATTAGGGAATTACACGAGAAAACAAAAAGTGTTAGGCCAGTAACCTGAAATCATCCAACAATTTTTATAATCTACGAAAAGTGAACAATTCAAATAAATGGCAGCTGATTCAGAATCACACTGCTGGGAGTTTCTTTCGATGAAGTGATGAAGTTTTTTGCTTAACTTCCGTCTCAACTTTAATTAGCAGATCGACACGAAATCTTGATTTTATGGAAATAAACCTACCCCAGGAAAATTAGGCGAAAAGCTGAATTTTCGCATGAACTTTCCTTTCGAGGTCCTAAACAAAAGCCCAAATCTCCCCGGCTGTAGGAGTGCCGCTAGCGATGCTACAGAGGGCTAAAGACCCCCAAAAACACGATTTCCTTAATATCTCGATAACGGAATGTATATGTATATGTATACTAAAAATTTGTAGTAATGTATATGGAAAAATTATAGCTCTTGTGGTTTGCCAATAAATTGTCAAAGGAAGATTTTGATTCGAGTTCTCCTAACGGGGGCAGGGAGTCAAACGGTATTTTTAGCAAGGTTTCAGGAAAGTCGTTATAACGGTAACTCTGGCTAAAAAAAATTGTATGGCGAATTCGCAGGCCATCCGGTTTTGGAGAAAATGGCCAAATTTCTTATCAATACGTACACCCTTAAGGGTACTACAATGCTCCAAACTTAGAAAATGGGATTTTTGGGGTTTTCCGTGAATATCTCTGTAACGGGGGAGTATGCTGTAAAGTCGTCTATGACAGGTTTTAGCTCCTGGGGCGGCGAGCAAAATGCCAAAAGTCCTTTTCGATGTGTGGGCACCTAAGGAAGTTATGAGGGGCGAAACATGTAAATTTACCATTTTTTGGGAATAGGACTATAACGGTAATGTTCTCTAAAAAGTGGATTTGTAGCTTTGGTAACGCCCAAATTATTATCAAAAATTTCCGATCGATACGTACAGTCTTTAGGGGGCTCGAACCATACAATATTGGCAATTTTTGATAATTTCGTAAATATATTCAAAACTTTGACGTGTGCGGAAAAGTGGTCTGCAATAAATGAGGTGCACGTACGATTCTTTTAATAATTAGCCCATAGTCTTACAATCATGTCTTTCATACATCGTCTTATTCTGGCTTCGATATATCTAACACTTTCACTGCCTTAAATGCAGAAAACTAGGGTTAATTTTGGCTTGCTCTTGTGTAGGACCTCGAACTGACGGCTCATGGAAAAATTCAGCTTTCCCCTAATTTTTCCTAAGTTTGCCCACATTTTTGTTCAAATTTCCTAGGGTAACTACGCACTTTGAAAGGAAAACCGAACAATTTAAGTTTGTCTGCCATAAAAAGGTGACTGAAGTTTATGGATGAAAAATTACAAAATTATTTGGCCTGCATTGAATGAATTCATGTACCTATAATTTACATACAATATTTAAGGTCAGGTCTCCGTGTGCAACCCTGTAGAGACTGAAACAAATACAGGTCCTGCTTCAGGTCTTATTGATAAGAAAATCTTGAGAATTTGTTGATTTGTTTTTGAATACTAACGGTCTAAGAAAAAATCTCACAATTGGATGAGGAACAAATGCTAAAAACCCACATTGGTATTTATAACGTTCTTCTGAATCTTTTTATTTCCAAAAAATAATTCAAAAAAACTATGCTGATAAGGCAATATCAGCCTTTACGGGTTGTATTTTCTTTGTCAATATTTAAAAAATTATATAAAGTCTGTTGTTATTTAAACCCTATGGATTTAACCGAAGAACACCTGGATGTGTCAAATGAAAAAGCAACAACAACGCATTGGTTTCGGCGATGACACGATCCAAGATAGAGCTGCCTGTAGAAATATGCTGAGATATTATCGCCCAGGTCCGTGCGCAGGAATCATCCAGGGGGGGGGGGGGGGGGGGGTGTTTAACTTATATATTCAAATTTTTCATTGAAAGGTATATTTAAAGTTTAAAATATACAGGCTATAATAAGGTGACCAGACTCCCAAAAGCCCAATGCTGTACACAAACTAGCGGAATTCGGCTGTCAAGCAAATCCAGAGTCATATATCCAGGTTCCAGGTCCGAGGTCTATGTCGCAAACATGTTGGCTGTTTTTCTAATGCACGACAGACAGAGTGTGAGCGCGCAGAGTATTCTGAGCTACAGGTTATACGGACGAGTCATAGGTTTAAATTTCACGAAATGGCGTCCATTGGCTTACCGATCGCCGCGCTTGCACCTCGCCTTATCATTCTTAGCACCATCACTGCGTCGCAAATTTAGGCGAATTCTGAAAAGCGCAAAAGGCATGGCGAGGTCTGGATGAAGCGAAGGGCAAGGCAAAGGATTTAGGTAAACTTAAGGACGAGCCAGAGGTCTAAATTTTACGAATTGTCATCCATTGGCTTACCGCTCGCTGGACTTACCTTGTTACGCAACAGCACTACGTCGCGAATACTAAATAGCGAGACAGATAAAGCGAGGTCTGAGCGGAGTAAAGGGCGAGGTGCAGGGTCTGAGTATATGTATGGACGAGTCAGAAATATAAAGCTTACGAATTGCCTGACATTAACTCACCGCTTGTTGCGCTCGCTTCATCCTATTTCCAAGCAGCGCAACGTATCAACTTTTTGGCGAATTGTGAAAAGGGTGACAGACAGCCAGATCTTAGTTAACAGACGAGCTATAGGATTTGAGTAAATGTATGGACGAGCCAGAGATCTAAATCCAACAAATTGCTTTCCATTAGCTCACTGCTCGCTGCGCTTGCACTTCGTCTTATCCTATTTCGCAACAGCACTGCTTCGCAGAAATATTGGCGAATTCTCTAAAGGTACGTGTTCGTAGAGACGACTCATGTGATGATCGCTCAGCGATCGCAGTTCAACCATCGGTTCTGACCACTATACGCGCATATTTTCTATACAGACCTGTTAAGGTCGACACATGGAAAGTAACACCATTACCATTATCCTATTTCGCAACAGCACTGCTTCGCAGAAATATTGGCGAATTCTCTAAAGGTACGTGTTCGTAGAGACGACTCATGTGATGATCGCTCAGCGATCGCAGTTCAACCATCGGTTCTGACCACTATACGCGCATATTTTCTATACAGACATGTTAAGGTCGACACATGGAAAGTAACACCATTACAAAAATATGCAAATATGGCTCGGATGCAAAACTACGATCGCTGAGCGATCATCCCAAGAGTCGTCTCTACGAACACGTACCTTAATGCGAGACTGACAGTGTGAGATCTGAGCGGAGCGAGGGGTGAGTCACCGAATTATAGTAAACCAAATACCAATGGACGAGCCTGAGGTATAAATCTTATCTAAACCTGGTGGCAATATTTCACGAGGAGAATAAGGATTTCTTCATAGTTACGATAGGGATGCCATGTCGTTCCCCTAGGCTTTTACCTACCTTGATTTACCCTAACTCCTAGTGGAGGATGGTGCGTTGACGACTACCGTGTGGCATGTGTAATCGTCAACGTTACAAAGACAACAAAATTCGGAGTGTGATACGGTTGTCAGCCATACCACTTATTAGTCACATTGTTAGTTTATTATTCTACAATAAGAATGTTTCTTATCATCTTCTTCTGAATAATAAATTTGCGGCGGGTAATGGCGAGTTTAGAAACTCTCTCTCTCTCTCTATGAATCTCTGTATCACAGAGTAGTGACCGAACAATCATGGCCTCAGAGCACGGCTTGTAACGCCGTTTTAAATAGATTTTAATGAAATTTGGGAAAAAAAACTACCTAAAACCCATGCTGAGTCATTTCATTAGTATGCATTTTCCTATAGAGGTTGATAAAGGAATCGGAATAGAGTACAATGGCTGATTTTTTCATCTGAAAATCTCATCTTTTGACGGATGTAACCTCTAAACCTTGGCAGCTAGAGCCTTGAAATGTCGCAATCAACAACAAATCCCCTGCAATGCCCTACAATAGTTCACCCACTACAATCTACACATGCCGCGCGGTTACATTTATCTTTGAATTACAATACGTTCGGTATAGGGAAAATACCGCTTTTCGGATTGCATACCAACACTTATGAGTTTCTACCACGAATGTGCTTGAACTGTCCGGAACTGGATGGTGTCTAGCGGCGAGAGAAAATTCTTTTGGCAAGGTATAAATTAACAACGCCAGTTTACATTTTTATGAAGTAAAATTTTTGCCTTATGAGAACAATATTATTTAATAAGAAATTCTGGCAACATTTGCCAATGGGGGGGGAGGGGGTTCAACCCCCAAACCCCCCCCCCCCTCCCCCTGCGCACGGGCCTGTTATCGCCAAAACGGGCGATGTGCCTACACCGCAGGTCGAGTAACGCGAGGTCATGGAGCGGTATAAAGAACGAGGCAAGGAAGAAGAAAGGATTTAACCATTTTAATGGACAAAATGCAACCAACCTTTTCTGCACTTCACTTTCTAAAACTTCATAAAATTTCTAATAAAATGACACCTCGCCCGTTACGAAATTGCTCGTATCTTCCTTAAAGTTTAAAGAAATTTTAAAATTTTATACGATTTGATTATATGAATTTTTGATGAAAAACCGATTTTAAAATTTCTTTAAATGTAGAACGGTCGTATTTCGGAATACGAGCAACTTGGTAACGGGCGAGGTGTCGTTATATTGGTGGTGTGGAAAATTTTGATTTAGTGCGGCAGGTCCGCAATTTTGACATAAAAAAATACTATTACATTCTAACGGTTAAAACTAGAGGGGGGTCCTTGTGCATTAATTTTCCCTAAATGAGCCACACTACCTATACCATTAAAATATTCTCCACCATGTATAGTTAAACGATGAATGGGGAGAGTTGATCCGGGTTGGGTACGATATCCCGCCCATCATATTCCCGTTTTTTTAAATCCCGACATTCAATATCCCGTCATTTCAAAATCCCGCCAATCCAAAATCCCGCCAATCCAAAATCCCGCCATTTCAATAACCCGCTTATTCAAAATCCCGCTTTTCAATATCCCGTCACCAAAGGTAAGTATTCTTTCATAAATCGCGGGGATTTCGATATGGCGGGATCTTGGAATGGCGGGATTTTGATATGGCGGGATTTCGTAATGTCGGGATAAAGTAAAGCGGGATTTTTTGGAAAAAGCGGGATTATGAACGGGCGGGATTTTGTTTTTTTTCGGGATTATGTAGGTATCCCAGATGATCCATTTTCAATTTTCTTGCTATTGAATCATTGAACTCTATTTAGTACTTGTTTTTTTTTGTCGTCTTCTTTTTGGTTTCCTTTGGTAGTTTATTGTGATATAATTGAAATTTTCCAGTTTTTTTGTAGGTACATTTTGTACTTATGGAGTGAATAACCCGATTGAGCGTGCTGCTAATCACAAACATTTATCTATCGCTATTTAAGCAGTACCGTTATACGATAAAAAATCGTAAGAAACTTACTTTTCCAGTAATCTTAAAAAAAAATTAAAAAAAATATAAAAGCACCTACCTACCAAGTGGCTACCATTTGCAAACATAGTAAATGTAATCCCATGAAAATCTTCTACGTTGTCCATTTAGTGACCTCCAAGTATGTAGTGTATATTCAATTCTCAGACTTTGAATATCTATAACTTTTTTGGTTTTATCTAATTTCATTTAATTTGTTATGTTAGCTTTTGACAGTGGCTGACACAGAAATGCCGTAACGATTATCCGGCTATATGGTTAAACCAAAAGCTGGAAGTCATAATAAGACAAAAAATAAATAATAAAACACAAAAAGATCTGCTTTACAACTCATTAAGGTTCCTATTGAAATTCGTAAAGATAAAGATCACAAGATAGTTTTGCCTCGCGGTATATTCGGTTGTTTGGTCTGCACTTTTTTACGATTCAGGTTTGCTTTGACACGCGGAACGATACTCTGATGTCAACATTTTATAGAATTTGATGGGTAGTTAAAATTGCGAGAGAGAAAGGAAGATGGGTGCTGTGGTTCAAAGCGCACATTTCGAATACCCGGACATGCTTTTACCAAAAAGTTTTAAAACCATTATGTGTATATTTAAATAATTGGTGTTGGTTTCTTATATTTTATGGCAGTCCTTGGTTGGCTTGATTTGATATATAGCCGTTGCGGTTTTTTTTCGTCATGGAAGACAATGTCGGTTGGTCTTTATTAATATTATTTATCTATAATTAATTAACCCATTGCAAAATTAAAATTCATCGCCTAGCACCTATAACTATTGTGAATGCAGTTACATTTTTGTGAATGTGTGGAAAAAGTTTGCATTCGTTATTTTCATTTGGTTATCGCAATACATAAATCTTTTGAATATCGTTTCTCCAAATACTTGAAAAATCACATAAAGATGTTAACGGATCGTGTTTAATGGTCGCTTGAAAATTAGACATTAATCTTAGTCTCCAAAGTCAACCGACATTTTTATTAAAGTATTTCAGACTAAACCTATAACAAACAGAAAGGTATAATCATTAGCGAACATCTACTGCGGTACAGCCAGCTTGAAATCATAGCAGAAGTTCAGACATGACGAACTGTAATGAAAGAGAAGAATTTTGATACTCAAGCTCATTTTATACATTTAACGTTAATTCAATTTTTTGAAATTCAACTGTCGCGATGGAACTGAGTCTAAGCACTCCATTATTCAGACTGTATATATAAAGACTTGTCTTTGTCTTTAAATTTTCGATAAGCCTATGATTACACCTGGCTTCTAAACGAGCATTATGATCATAACGGTGACGGTACCCTGTCAACTTCTTAAACAACATTTTAACATTTAATTATCCAGTAGTTGTGGGGTCTCGGTTGAACCAAAAAGGCTATAGCACACAGAAATGGCATAGAGATAAAAGCTTCTACGGCATTTAGATTTTACGATTTATTTAGATGTATGGTTGTCTAAATTTTTATTAGGACAAGGATGAGCGTATTTTTTTCTGGTACGTTTTAGTAGACAGACAGCAATATATGTATTTGCTACTTAAATAAAGCGCATTGAATAAATAAAATGGGCATTTTCTAAGAAATTTTTCGCTAATTAGAGCTGGCTGCTTCGTGATGTTTGAGTGGGAGGTATACAGAAATGGATATTTTCATTGAAGCAGTTTTTAGAGGATAATTATATCTGTCATAATTAGTAGGTATATGTACTTTTTAGTTTCAATTAAAATTCAACTTATGGTTTAGTTCTGGTAGCCATAACTGAACAAATTTCAAAATGTTCATCATGTTCAAAATAAATCAATTTCATTTTTCTTCGAAATAACAGAACTCTCAAGAACAGAAGAATTAGCGGACTCATATACTCGTTTATTAGTCTAAGAAAAATTGCATATTTGGTCGGCAAAAATCCTACATCGGAATTTTTTTTTGGTTATGGTTTGGGGAATGGTCCCCAGATTATGGCATTAAAAGTCCCAACAGATTGGAGGTCCGCAACCTTTAAAAAAGGGGGGAAATTTTCCGTTTTTTTGCGATTATTTCAAAAACCGTAAGAGATACAGAAAAATGGTCTGAGGACGAAAAAACTACATAAAATTATCTTTGCAATGATATATAACACATTAGAGTTAAATTGAATGTTTCGGCGTTAGACTAGAAAATAAATTAGAATATTTTCATTTTAGACCTTTTTTAAAAGCTCCATAACTTTTGAAAGAATGCTAGTTCAGCCGTAAAATTTTGTCTGTATCTCTTACCGTTTTTGAAATAATCGCAAAAAAACGAAAAAATCTCCCCCTTTCCCCCTATTTTTTAAGGTTGCGGACCCCCAATCGGTTGGGACTTTTAATGCCATAATCTTGGTACCATCCCCAACCATAATCCATAAAACTTTCCGATGTAGGATTTTTGCCGTTCGATGGCCATATTTTGGCTCAATTTTCTTAGACTATACATATAAGGCAAAAAGATCACGAATCTTTATCTGTCTAAATATTCACACAGCAACGACACTTCTTCTCCCCATTATCACTCCCACAAAACCAACTAATCTCCTCTATAGAAAAGGACTCCCATCTCCTCTTGGAGCATGTCGCAACCATATCCCTTAAACGTTTAATTTCTGCAACGAAGCAGAAATTCAATTAAATTCTTCCGCAGCCTTATAGCTGCGAATCTATTTAATACATCCAATATAATTCTAGAACGAACATAGTTGATGCTGTCGCATTCATTGGCGTCCTTTCCTCTCTCGCTCTTCTCTCTCACTATCGTCGGTTTCGTTCGTCCTCATCAAAACCTATACAGGAAGGATACAATGATTGTTGTCGACAAATCAATTTCCCCTGGGACAGTTAATTTTCGAAAAAGGACTTGGCCTCGTTGGAAATCGTTTCCATTCATACAATCGCAAAATGAAGACGAGCGCACCATTATGAAAGGCCAACAAACGCCAATCCCCCACTCTTATCATCACTTATACAGACACAGTGTTGAATTTCTGTTAGATACAATAGTCCTGGAGAGCATAATTCGTATTCTGGTTGGTGTTTATGATGAACGTTTTGGGGTAGATTAAAGGACGGATGGGATACAATGAACGGAATTAAGTGGATTTGGAGGGTGTTATCATGTCAATTAAAATCAGTTCCATTCAAATTAATTTAAGGTTATAGATAATAATGTTTTATGTATGTAGGTGCTCTCTATAGATGTGTTAGTAGTCGCAATTTGCATTAATTTAAAAACTCAAAATTTTTATAACTGCGTGACAAATTTGAAATCGATTTGTGATTTAACATTATTTTCATATCTTTTAAAAGAAATCGGCTCCATTTTCGAATTTTAATTATGGAACAATATTTTCCAAGAGTATCTTCCATCAGTACATACTACGACTGTGAAGATTTTCCAAGCTTCTGCTATGTTTATGCGAAACTTTTGTAAATCTTGGTTTTTGCAGTTAAAGTCAGTTCATTCCATATAAAAACTCATTTTTCTCTCAATCTTAAAACGAGTTTTTATATGGAATGAGCGAGTCGCTGTCGTGCAGTCGTGTCGAGGAAAATGTACCTTAAGCCTGCCATTGACCAAAGCTACCGTTTCAGCAGAGTTTATTTTTTTTTAATATTGTAAACGGCTTCTTCAGATTTCAAAATAAGCGTGCCGGAGAACTTCAAATCAATGGAAGGTATATACAAAAGTTTTTGTTCATAATTTCAGTATAAACTCATAATATTTGGAAACTTAAAAATAACAATGTTTTGATTATTTTTCCACATTTCCACACAATTAGTGTAAAACAAGTAATAACACAATGAGTCTTTTATACTTTTATTTAATGTACAATCATCTAATCTAAGCCGATAATTGCCTACTTTAGTTTTAAACATATCCAGAATCCCACACATGAAGCTGAATGTTCAATTTTCTTCCCAAGCAAGAATAACTGCTATCAATTTTTATGACCACAAAACACTTCCTTCTCCTTAATAAAAGGCATAGAAAATTTACAAAAGACAAAAAAAAACAATCCATTGACTGACTATAAATTTACAAGAAAACTTACCATATAACTGATATTTAAATGGCAATAGTTCGATAGAAATCAATTAAACGGAAAAAAATAAGATATTCAGTAGCGCCACGAGCAATAAATCATTGGTCTACCACAGGGTTCATATCTTGAACCTTATACGAGTACTATACACGTATACACATTGCTTTGGTTTGACCATAGTTATAGGCGCGGATACAGAACAGACATGCATAAAATGGATATAAACAAATAACAACCATGAACAAGCGGACATTATTTATGACGGTCACTCAATTTCACGGCGATTAGAGTTTTCTTCGTGAGAAGAAATAATCAGGTGACTTTTGGATGAGGCTATATAAGACAGAGGACGGTTCGGACGAGTGTTGTAATGCAACTTGGTGTTGAGAGATGATGGGTATAGGTGGAGAGACAGTGTGGTAAAGATGAGATAACTGTTATAAAATATGTAGAAAAGGATACAGTGGCGTAGAATTCGAATTCGACACTTTTAACAAAAATATTTTAATTAAATTTGACCCGTCATACTAGGCGTCCCGTAACTCAAAGTCTAGCCGGAAATAAATGATGCCTGTTAGGAAAATAATATTGAAAAAATCAATCACATATTTTTACAGTTATACGCAATCAAAAGAAAGTTGAAAAAAATGCACCTTGTACGGGTTGGACCGCAGTTTATTTAATTTGAGAAATATTAAGATGCAGCATTGCATTTTAAATGACTGTATGATGTGTATTTTATCGATTTTCCTTTAATTGCATATAACTGTAAAAATACGTAAAACGCAGACCCTGCGCGCTGTCACCCTTTTCTGGCTAGATGGCTAGATGACTACCGTGTGTAGTCATCAACGGTACAAAGACAACTGAATTCGGAGTGTGATACGGTTGTCAGCCATACCACTTCCTAGTCGCATTGTCAGTTTATTATTCTACGATAAAAATATTTCTTATCATCTTCTTCTGAATAATAAACTTGCGACGAGTCGTGCCGAGTTTGGAAACTCGTTTCTCTATGAGTGTCTATTTCACAGAGTGGCGACCGAACGATCACGGCCACAGAGCACGACAAATTTAATCCTTTTAATACATAATCGTATTTTTCCTCAAAAATGATATATATACACTGCGCGACAAATGCTTAGGTTCATGGATATTTTCCTTTAAAATTATATAATTTCTATGTACTCTGACCAGAAATAATTTTTAAATAATGCTCTCTCAATTAACGGTTATTTTAATAACGGAATTTTTTAAAATGAAAATCGCAATTTCCACTGCGACAATTGTATAGGTTCACTTACTTTAAAGAGTTATCTCGTCCTGGTGAGAAGTGTTTCTGTGAACATTTTTTTCGCGTTATACTCTGTGAGTCGTATAGTGGATAATGTCAAAAGGCAAGCAACTTTCTGCCGAGGAAAAGGCGACAATTTCCATACTAAAGCAAGAAGGATATTCAAACGGACAAATGGCAATATGGATTCAGCGGAGCTCGAACGTTGCAAGTAATTTTATACGAGATAGTGAAAATTATGGCCGACGATACGCAGGAGGCAGAAAAAAGCGATTTCCGGTGCATTACGGCGACGTCTCTTAAGATAAGCCTCGAATTCGTCCCTTACTGAGCGTAAGCATGGGGAGAATTTGGGGTTATCAACAATTGTGAGGACCATCCAACGAGTTCTTAGATCTTCTTCTTGTTTGAAACGTTTATGTTTAAAGAAAAACCAGCCTTAACCCCGCAGCATCGCCTACAGCGCCTGGAATTCGCCTCAAGATTCATGAACTGGACATCGTAATGGAGAGGTAATATTTACGGATGAAAAACGGTTTTGTGTGGACGGTCCAGATGGGTTCTCTTACTATTATCATGATATTAGGAAGGAACCTATGTACCTGTCACGCCATCACTCCCGAATAGGTTCCCTTATGGTATGGGGAGCCATATCATATCATGGAACTATCGTCTTGGTCTTCCTACGAGGTCGCCAAACAAGTTCATCTTATAAACCGCTCTTAGAAGAGGATATCCCTAAGATAAATGTCATGGACGAAGGCGACCCTTGGATATTGCAACATGATCTTGCCCCAATTCATACAGCGAGGGTAGTTACATCGTTTATTTTGGAGGAAAATGTGACTTTGTTAGACCGGGTGACCAACTCCCCTGACATTAACACATTAGAAAACATTTGGGGGTGGCTTGTTCGGGAGGTTTACAGTAGTGGTAAACAGTAAAACCCTCCGTGCTGCATTCTTTACACAATTCCCTACCTTGAAGGCTTTATAAAATTATAAATAAAAATGGCGGAAATACACACTATTAAATAACAAAAAATTCTCTTGTTTTTTTTTGTATTTCTCCTGCTTGACACTTTTCTGAAATATTTTTCAGCGAAAACATTAAGTATAACGGTAAAATCGTCCCTGAACCTAAGCAATTGTCGCAGTAAAAAAAGACTCTATGAATGAAATCAATTACTGTAATTTAAGGAGAATGTCCTGTAGGGCCTCAGTCCATCCATTTTATTTGTGATATTTAATAGTTTCGAAAATAACATTTCTTGAACCGGTAAACTTTTTTTTTACCGTTTCCTGGAAGGAAATATGTGTGAACCTAAGCATTTGTCGCGCAGTGTATATATATATATATATATATATATATATATATATATAGTAGCCATTGTAGTCTGGTACCTTCAGTGAACAGAGTCAAGCATTACAAACGAGTACTAGTCTATTTCATATTTTCCAATTACATACTCGAGGTCACATTCACACCCCACATAAAACCTCCTCCTCTGAACTCACCATTCATAAAACCTCCGCGCCAGTAGCACCGCAACTTCACGGTTCAATTATCTTCCTATTTGAAAGATACTTTGCCTGTCCTCATGACTCGATCATTCCATTCATTTTCAGTTTTTAAGTCTTTTTATTTGGGGGCCTTTTATTATCCATCGTCTCCGGCCTGGACTAATCGTCATCTCGTCATCAACTCTGTCTTCTCTCTTCGCAACACCATCGTCGCATCATCACAGCAATCGTAATTTGGACTTGGTTTCACTTACGCGAAGCCCTCTGTTTCAGAGTTGACATGATTATGGTCAAGTGTGACGGTAGTTTAGGCGGCGCCCAGCATGTGGCCCATTAGGGAATTCTTGAAGGTGCTTTCGTTGACCGTGTTCTTGGATTTTCTGGTATATGTTTCTGACCGAAACCATGCATTTACCTGTAAAACGGTGTTCCACCGTGTAGTTGTTCAAGTGATATTAGCTCATAACTGTCCAATGATAAACGACAGAGATTCTTATCGATTCTGATGGAGAGATGTTGGCAAGCAATAACATATTTAAGAAAAAATCTGGATTGTAGAGTTACCATATTTGATTCCACTATTTTCATAGAGGGTCAGATAATACAGAAGCGTATGGTTACTTATTTTTGTTGGCAACACTGTCATCCTTTCACTGATAAGAAGTGGAGTTAACTATTTTATCAGATCAGTTGATCGGTTCAAAACGACTGCCCTCTCTTGACCGAGCAGAATTGTTCCAAAACTTTGGTAGCAGGAAATTATATACATTGAGCATTAATTTACGGTCCGAATTAATTAATAGACTGTATTTAATGTAAATATTAACTTTCATCCACATCCAACCAAAAACTAGAGAGATAATCGCGACAAGGTCAAAACAAACAGGCTAATTGGATTTGTATCCATAATTAGCCACTGAAACTCAATATATATATTGTATCTTTTGCGGACGATCAAAAAAAGATTGGTCACAGACAATAATGTCTGCAATCCGAATATATACCCTCGAAGCGCGGAATCTGCTCGTTGTCGTCAATCTTTCATCGCTCCCGTGTGTATAGACATTAATGATTTCTCTTCGGACACGATCGAGACGTATATATGGTTATAATATTTGTGCTGATCTTTTAAGGTTTTTTTCCGCGCAAACCTGAAATCGGCGGGAAATTTTTAATCAAAAGGCGACAGTAGAGGACTTCTTCAATCATGGTTCTTATCAAGATTGAATTCAAATTGGGCAAACATTTTGTATATGGTTGCCTCGAAAACCGACTACCGAACAAAAAAGCATAGCGTGAAGCTATTTTGCATATTATGGAGATATTTTCGGCATCAGATAATCATAACATATATGATTATTCATAAGCATCGCGAAATGTTGCATAGATATTTTTGTTTTGTTTAACTTTAGCGATTTACTAACAGCGCATATATCATTCGACTAATTGATTGCGTAAACTATGTACAAAATCAGCGAGAAATTTTCTAGAAAATCGATTTTGTGGATTTTTGCAGGTGGTTTGGTTATGGGCATAGAATTTAAAAAATTCAGCGGTAAGAATATGATGATTCACATATCTCTATCGATTACCGTAACTCCTAGTGGAGCATGGTGCGTTGATGACCACCGTGTGTAGTCATCAACGTTACAAAGACAATTGAATTCGGAGTGTGATAAGGTTGTCAGCCAAACCACTTCCTAGTCGCATTGTTAGTTTATTATTCTACGATAAGAATATTTCTTATCATCTTCTTCTGAATAATAAACTTGCGACGAGTCGTGCCGAGTTTGGAAACTCGTTTCTCTATGAGTGTTTATTTCACAGAGTGGCGACCGAACGATCACGGCCACAGAGCATGACATATAAGACAAATTACGAAATCCATTTATGATTGCAGTTAGTTTTGAAATATACTCAAACCATTCTAAGTGTTTTTTTGTTAACACGAAATTTTAATAAAAAATAAATAACTGAGTAACTGTGATTCGAAGTTGCAAGCACTAACTATACTACACCAAGCAGACCAGATTTCACTTCAATCACAAATTTATTTATTTCGAAACTAACCACTATATTTCGGAAACATGTAACTATCGAAAGGTTTCATAAAATTGAATTGAAAATTTTCGGAAATTAATGGGAAGACCCATTAGAATTAATCAGGTAACCGACTTAAGTCTTTCGTTTTTTCTTTACCTAGCTTATCCATTTCCAAAAAATTAATATTTCAATTGCAACGTAACGCAAGGGTATATTTACTATCTTCTCTTCTTGTTCTTTCTTCTTCTTCTTCTTCTATCTACAGGGTGCGCCTTCTTTTACGTCGGCATGTAAATATTGAATAACTTTAAAAACAAAAACCAATTTCTATATTTGAGGTACTTTTATTTAATTTTGCCCTAATTTAATTGGACTGTTTTTTGAATACTACATCAATCGAGTGACCACCATTATTGGCCACTGCAAAGTGAGCTCTTTTTGCTGCGTTTTCCATCACTTTTTCGAGCATCTCGAAGCGTTGATTCCGGCACACAGTTTTTCCTTGAGCTCGTCAGTAGTCCCAATCTTGCTCGCGTACACTTTGCTTTTCAAATAACCCCACCAAAAGAAATCAGGGGGAGTGAAATCAGGAGATCTGGGTCAGTCAATGTCACCTCTTTTTTACATCAGACGTCCAGGGAATTTACGTTGCAAAAACTCGATAGTTTAAGTTGCAGTGTGGCATGGGACGCCCCCCCCCCCGTCAAGACCTTTTCCACGCATTTGTGGGCAGACTTAATGAGCCAACATCCATCAAGCTGAGTCAACGCAACTATGTATGACTATTTTCAATGCAAAGCGTCTCTATTTCGGCGCGTTGTTTCGGTATGAAAAGACGCATGGCTTAAAATTTACTGAATTGACGTTTTCAATGCATGTCTAACCAAGCCATTGACAGAGTTCGGGTCCAAAACACGGGAAAACAGCGAACTTTTTGTTTTTTTTTTCGCGATTTTGATCTGCAACGAAATGTTGATGGAATTCTCCGGATTCGTGCTTAGCATCCAAATAAAACACCAAAACAAAAAAATGTTTCCGCACCACGTTCTGCAATTTCATGTACTGAGTTTTTCACCCGCTTATTACAATCAGTGGCGGATTTACCAGTATACTGCAGCCTAGCGCGAAACGCTTTTCAGGTGGCGGCAAATTTGGAACAGATATATTTTTTTTTAAGTTTACACACTTCTCATACAGTGAAAGACTGAATTGGCGGCGGATAGTTTTGTTACACTAGGGAATATATGGTCTCGGCGATTCGCATCCAAATTAACAAATTACCAATTTACTTAACATCTGTCATTGTCTGAGGCTTGTTATGGCATAAACCCGCGATAGCAAAAGTAGCCCAAAAAAAGAAGTCTCTATTGCTTGACTATTTGTATTCTTCATCTGTCCAGTTTAGAAATACATGATTCACGTACGACTCGATTTGCAAAAATTATAGAATCTTCCGGTAGTGTGATTAATTTTGCGCCACCCAGTATAAAAAGTTTTTTTTTTTTTTTAAAGAATACATGGTTTCAAATTCGAGTCTCCGGGTTAGATTTATCGCTGTTTTGGGAGCCCTAGTTAAAAAAGCGAGCACACATTTTTCGCCTTTTTTATGGCTACTTTTATCCTACTTTCAATTAGTTTAGAAGCAAAAAGGAAAATTCTACTGTCAAATTAATCATTTAAAATTATTAAAATCAGCAAATGAAGCACTTTTCAGGATGCGAATGACTTTCGCTGAATAAGATCAATGAATGCTCTCATTTTCAATTTTTTTAAGTTATCTTTTTCACCGAAAATAAAGAAAAACTCTCGAAAGACTCAGGTTTAATTATCTGGTGAACAACGTAATGTAAGCTGCAAAACTGGGATACAATTATTCGAAAGCCTTAAATGTGGTCAAAGTGTCCCCTTCAAAATCCCATGAGCTTTCGTGAAATTGGAGCTTCTGACGAAAAACAGAACTGGAAAACATTAAGTTTGGTTTCCGTATGAATATACCGATTGTTGAGTTTATTCGTTCATAAATTCAAAAATCAACGAATGTGTAAAAACAACATCAGAAAAATTGATTGCAAGCCTAACCACTGGCGGTGGGCGCCAATTTGGTTACTGCCCAGGGGTGCCATAACGGTTAAATCCAGCCCTGGGTATTGTATTCAGAAGCCCACGCTCTTCCCATCACGAATTGCCCTTATTATTGTTTGTTATTTCCTACTTAAAAATAAAGTGGAAAACTTCTGAACAAAAAACTAGGGGGCTTCGCCCCCTGCTCGCTACGCTCGCTATCCCCAAGGGCCGAGGCTAATTTTGGGCGCGGCCGAAATTTGGATACCCTTCGCTCTCCTTGGACTAAAAGTTTTTTCGGGCGTACCTATGACGTGTATTTAATCCCCCTCCTCATTCTTTTTTTTCCGTCTTGACAAAAGTTTTGGGTTTGGTTGAAATAACTGGGCGAATAAAAATATTTACTCGGAAAATTTTATTGGGGTTGCGGGAGCATGACCCCACAGTACGATTCCATTCGTTTTTAAATTTTTGTTGCTTTGGTAAAGACACATTAATTGAAGGTTTTGTCAAATTGGTGCAAAAAATGTTTCTTAGAAGAACCAAAATGGGGGTTGGGTTTGTATGGCCACCCCATGACCCCATTGTCCAATTTGATCAATTCTTAGATATGTTTTGTGTCATCAAGAGAAAAACGTTTGTATGAAATTTGGTTAAAATTGGTGCACAAATAAAAAAGTTTTTCCTAGAAGAACCTAATTTGAGGGGTTAGGTTTGTATGGCAGCTCCATGACCCCATGGTCCGATTTAATTCACTCTTAGATATGTTTTGTGTTATCAATAGAAACACATTTGTGTGAAATCTCGTTGAAATTTGTGCACAAATAAAAAAGTTTTTCTCAGAACAACCTAATTTGGGTAGTTGGGTTTGTATGGCAGCCCCATGACCCCATTGTACGACTTTACCGATTCAAACATACAAACTGCCTGCAGCAAAAAGAAGCATTTGTGCAAAATTTCAGCTCTATAGCTTTTAAATTGGCCGAGTAAAACGCGTCGCAACAGACGGACAGACAGACAGACGTACATCGCCCGATCGATTCCCTAAGTCATACTGATCATATATGTATGTATACTTTTTATATGGTACAAGATGCTTCCTTCAATGCGTTAAAAGCTTCATGACAAAGTTAATATACCCTTTCACTCTATGAGCGAAGGGTATAAAAATCCTTGGTATAGCAAATACATATGTTTTCTTGTGGCTTTAGTGTTAGAAAGATGCTTTATTGAAAATTAGGTTCGGGTTCCATCTTTTCGAAAGCAAAAAAACTCCCGACGCAACCGATTGTCATTGGGATTGAATTTTTATACTAACACCATCTTGTTTGAAGCATGATTTAAGATTCGCATGTTTGCCCGTTTTAAAAAAGGGAGAAAAACTGTTTTGTTCGTGTCAACACTTGCCTCATCAGCTGAGAATTATCTCGCACAGGAATAGGTGTCTTCTGGCCTGGAAGAAGCAACGAGTTCGAGTTCTGATCCGGGTGGAATTTACAGATTTTGGCTATTACCACCGTGTGATGCTAGCACAACCAAAGAGTGTCTCTGACTCTGGGGGAGGGGGATGAGTACAATATTGTTTTTTTTTTATTTGAGAAGTGGTGAGCACACGATTGGTTTCGTTTCGGTTGGGCTGTATTTACTTAATGGTTGTGCTGACATCACGTGATGCTAACACAACCATTTAGAAACCTTAATTCTAGGGAGGGGGACGAGTACAATTTTTTTTTAAAGGGGATGAAATTAGCAATTATGGGATATGTCCAACTTTGGATGATGGTAATTGCAGCATCACAGACATCATTTACAGTGGTTTTTATATTATTTGGGGGAATTATTTGGAGTTATAGAATGTAATGTAGTAAGCAGTAAAATAAAATTGCCTCGACGACTATCATCAACAGTTGTAGGATAGGAATATGATTTAAAGCTAAGTCTATCGTTCATGCCGTACAACTCGCCTCAAAAGTTAGAAGTCAGTTTTTAGAGAGAAAAAAAGCCATATTGGTGGCAATTTTTAACAGCAATTCAATTTCTGTGTTGCCAAAACAGCATCATAAAAATACTGGGACCAATTTTCTTTAAATAATAAGTCAAGAAAACATGATCGGATAAAGTTAACGAACTAAAATGATTATTTTCAATCAATCTACAAAGAAAAATGTGATGTCAATATCTACATATACATGTGCATGTTGCTGCAACCCATTTAGCATTTTCAAAATGTTTATTAAACAAATTATCAACGATATTCTATTATTCAAAAGAGAAAAAAGAAAATGAAATACCAAATAGATTAATCTTTCCCGATCGAAAATGAGTAGCTGCTACCAACTATGTATATCAACTCAATGTAGACCCACAATGACTTCTGCGCTTCCCTAATTAAAACACCGAATCATACAAATTTTCACTGTGTCACACAGTAACACCGTAACGGGTTCTATAACATCAAATTTACTATGTGAAACATTCTAAACAAATGTGCCGTGCTTAGTATATATTTTTCTCTAAGATTTATGTTCTAAAAATTCACCCGAAAAAAATAGGAAAAAAAACATTTTCGTCTTCTAATTAGTTGAATTTAAATCCAATAAACATACCATATAAAAATCCGATTCTGATCGATGCTTTCAAATCATACTCGTATTTTGAATGCATATCGAGGCCAGCGCGTTTCATCGCGGAGGTATGTACATACATATATCTATCTATTGAATGGTTTTTTTATAACTTTTTCTAAGAAAAACAAAGAACAGAAGCATTAAAATATTTTAACTTGCCGGAAAATGTCGTCTCCTTCGCTTCGTTTATAAAATGTATGATTTTTTTATGCTCAAGTTTGACTATAGGTATACTTATTTAAATAATTTATAAGTTATATTTACACTAATGAGTACATTTTGAGCAGATTTGTACTCGGCAGATTGTTAACGCAAAAAAAAATCATACTACTGTTTGTGCTTTCTAAACGAGCGCACGGATTGTCGGATTGAATTGGTGATATGTTTGCTATCTTTAAACGTGTTGAGTAACAATCTTGAACAACCGATGATGACCACCCGAAAACCATATTTAAAAAAAAACTATTGCATGTAAATTAATAGAAAATTAATGGGCATCATCACTATGATTTAGGTTTATGACAACGCAGCTGTCGATTGATTTGAGTTATCTATGGGCGTATGCAAATAAATCGCTGTTTTTTGCCGAGCAGATTATTTGTTTTGTTGCGAGCTTCATTGGCCAAACCGAATGGAAGGTTATGGCTTATGTTTTGTGGTGTGGAACTCTCTTTTGTGGGATAAATTGTTGATAATAATTTAACCGTATATTATATGTGTATTTGGGTTATTGTATTTCGGAAGCTGAAATGAGGAGATTCAATTAATCATTCGTTGTAAAAGTTGAAATGCAAGTGCAAAACTGATGCTGCTAGCAACTTACCATTGTGTCGTTAATAATTGCTATAGTAAAGGAATCATCTATTTAAGGAGGTCACTGTTGTGCTATGTTCTTGCAAATTATATACATACATCTCACTCCAATAGCGTGCATGATAATCCAATTAAACGAAATTGAACAAAATGTGTAACAAATCTTTGCCCTTAGCCAAATTATCGCGTGCTTAACGGACACTTAATTTTAACAGAAAAAAATTCGAAGTTGCGCTTCGGCTATTTATCAGAACGTTGGTTTATACAGAAAGCCCTTCTGCACGACTGCACGTGAATTTACTCGCAGACCCCGCCATCATAATTACATACCTGACGATTGGTTTTGATTTACATAAATTACCTGTGAAAAGGGGTGAACGCTTTCTATACTTGAGACGGGCGTCCTCTAATAACTTCTATTGTTTCATGTTGCCTAAATATATCCGAATGTGAACACTATACTTCCTTATGGTCATTGAGGGATACTATGTTCCTTTAATTAAGAACTGTCGACCCTTACCTGTTATATTACTAATGAAATGATCATTGTGTGAATAATAAAATAACTAAATATGTAGGATGTAGAACAGGAACAGTTTATGACGTAGTCGTGAAGTTTAATTTTCTCAAGGAATTTATTTATATCTTAATATACGCGACCTTTTCCGCATTCTTGTATAACTGCGAGCCGTCACTTGGTGCGGTGGCAGTATGGGGTGGCTTCTAATTAAAGAACTCGAGTGTTAACAGCCACAAAAAGCTCATGGTTCGACTGTGAACAAAACCGTCAAGCATATTGTTAATGAACGGATTGATTGTGTTGAGGTGCGGTGAGTTGAAATGTCAATTGACCAAGACGATTTGCATAAGAAATTGGCATTGATGTTGGATAGGCAGTGGTGGCTGCCGGAACCAATGTTTTCGAGTTTTGAGTGTTTCTGCGATTTACACAACTTTATTCTATTTAAAATCAACAATTTGCAGGGCCGGTGTGTCGATTAGCCGCAACGCTCCGGGCGCAAATTTATTGGTTGTGAGGATCATTTCATTTGAGTATCCTAAATTTTCTAGTTTTAAAAAAAATTAAAGGTTTAGAGTTTGCACGAAGCTTTTTTTTAATCTTAAAGGACTCTTTAAATTTTAAATCTTTTAAGGCTTCATTTTTCGGAGTATGTTCCGTACATACCTTCTTTGCTGGAAATGTTAGGAGGACTCTGGTGGAGGAGCGTTCCATGTTCATATATTTTTATTAATTTTTTTTTAATAAAACAGCAACGACCCGTCAATCTCCAGGAATTATTATAAAGAGATCGTTGTTTATCGAAACTCTGAAAATATATATTCGCAGCAGTGGCGTAGATAAGGGGGAGGGGTCAAGGGGATCAACCCCCCCCCCCCCCCCTTAGGTCGCACATTTTTCATTATTACTTTATGTACGTAAAACAAAGCAAAAGTAAACTTCTTGTTGGAATTATTCAACGTATGTAGTGTTTCATAAAAACATGAAACCATTTTCAGAACTGCAATATAAAATTTAGCACTTCCTAAAATTTCAATTGTATTATAGTGGCGTACCGATAGAATAAAAAGACTACAGCACAGGCACACGCTCATCTACTTTTTCACATTGGAAATGGAACTTCGCACAGGCAAGCCCTAATGAAATAATCTAGAATTGCTGCTCGAAAAAACTATGTAAAGGTCTGCTGCGATTTTCTCAATGAAAATGCATACTTGCTGCCGTGGAATATGTGGCAAATGCTGGGGAATTCCCTAAGCTACAATCCGAAAACGGTTCGATAATTTTTCTCGGCCATTTTATGTATTATTTTTCGATTCCCCAGTCATTTCATGTAGATGACATCCTAGCAGTCGTCAAAAGCAGTGACGCTAATAACATATTCGAATTTTTGAATAAAATTCACTATTGTTGAACTCATCGCCGTTTCTCGACATACGAATTAAACGAACACAAAATGGAAAAGTTAACTTTTCGGTATACAGAAAACCATCGAGTACACCGAATTACATTCCAAGCAACTCACACTGCCCATGACTCACAGAAAAGCGGGTATTCCATAGTATGGTTTTTAGGCTATGCGGATTGCCCCTCAGCATCACTGATTTCATGAATGAACTGAAGCACATTAAGTAGGTACTTCGCTGTATTAAATGGATACAATGAAAAAATGATTGAGGACTTAGTTTCCCTACACTCAAAAAAAAAATATCTCGATTCCAAAAAAAAAAAAATTATTTCCAGAAAAATGTCCAGAAAAAAGAGTTGCTCTTACATACGTTCCTAAAGTGACAAACAAATTAATAAATGTCTTCAAAAAACACCATCTCAAGATAGTCCATAATAGTAAGGGAAAGTTGCAAGACCAAATTGTCAGTATCAAGGACAAAACTGAAACAATTGAGAAATCGGGAATATATGAATATATATGAACATGGTCCCAAAGTTAGCAGTTGCTCTTCATGCCGCGGAAAACGACCACACTCAATTGAGCCTCGACAATGTAAAATTGAAAAAGCAGAACCAGCCAGCGAAGCTAGATGCATACGAAAGTATATAGAGTGGACCCTCGGTTAGCTAACATTTCGTATAACCAGTGGCGTAACGTACGGTGTTCCATGTGTTCGGTCGCACACGGGCCCCCGACCATTAGGGGCCCCCTAACGTAGTGAAGAGGAGTTGGAAATTTTTAACTGTGATTAAAAAAATATTTTTTTTACTTCTGGGTCATTGCAACATTGATGCTAGATTTAAAGCGGATGAACAAGTAAGAAGTGCTCTTGAGCGTGACGTTTTTCTTTGTTTCGAAGTGGTTTGAAGCGAAAATTTCAAGGAACATTTTATTGTTGCGCTGAATTCCCTTTACCAGGGATGGACTTAGCTTTTGTGAGGCCCATACCTACCCATACCGCTCGCATCCATCCTGTTTTTGACAGGATCTGTCACCTGTTAACCTGTCATACTGCAATTATCCCGAATATTTTGTTTTTATCCTGATTTGTCCTGTTTTTGGACGTCAAGTAGGCATTTCACCAAATGTCAGACAGCTGACTCACTTAAAGTCATAAAAAATGACAAATTAGATAATGTATGAATAATATCAAAGCCCTCATTCTGTAAGGCGCCGTAGGCAAGAGAATCGTACTGAAATTGCTGAATACTACAGCAATTGGTTGATGTTTGGCGTAGGTACAATTTCTGCGCTATTTGTATTTCTGGTTTTCTTTTTTCTCGTCCTGATTTTTCAATAGCGTTGTCCTGCCGAACGATGAAATTTGCAGCATTTGCCCTGCCTTTTCCGCAAAAAATAAACATACGAGCGTTATTCATACCAGAAAAATGTAAAGCAATTATTGCAGTTCTTTTCTTCTGTTAATTTTTAAATTTTAAATTTTCACTTTCGGTCTTTTTCAATAGTACGATATTTATTAGCTGAATTTTTGCTGAAAGCCTTTAAATCGCTGTAATAAAAACAGGATTCATCCATATTAACAAAAGAAAGTACTTCTCCTATTAACAGCTGTGGTACTAAAAGCAAATTCCAATAAACAGAAAAAATCCACCCGGTTCATAGCGCTATTTCATATACGAAATCGTGGTAAAATGTAGTGAATTTCGCTGAGTGCATGCAACACACATCTATGCAAATAAATGTCACTTTTACAGT
Source organism: Microchrysa polita (assembly GCA_949715475.1). Classification (NCBI taxonomy): domain Eukaryota; kingdom Metazoa; phylum Arthropoda; class Insecta; order Diptera; family Stratiomyidae; genus Microchrysa; species Microchrysa polita. The sequence goes on from OX454419.1 coordinate 76,663,594, forward strand.
AGCTCGTTATCAACCTGTAAGTCTAAATTTCTCACACAAACACAAATCATTGACGTAGATTTTCATATGCCACAGACACACGGTTAATCCGAATCCATTTTTTTTATTTTCGTTCTGTCAAAATCATACATTTTCTTGGATTATGATTGAGCGAAAATCTAAAAAAAATGTATTCGGATTCTCCGTATGTGTGCGACATAAGTCAGATCGTGTAAAATTTGTGTAATAAACTAGAACGATAGTGTTAACAGGATCCGAGATTTCATATTAAAGCTAAATTTCGTTGTCAATCGCGTTTTACAAGTAGCCGTCTACAAAAAAATTCTTGATTTGAACTAAACAAATTCACTTCAACCCGTTTACTTGTTTGAATCGTCAGGTTTTAGCAAATCCTGTCGCAAGTGTGAATTCCCTATAAACAAAGCCCTGCAATTTCAAATTTTTTACAAATCGGGCGTAATACGTATAGAACTGGTTTGGACCATTTTTTTAATTAATTATAAATTATTGCAGTGTGAGGGGCCCCCATTTCGATCTCGAACACAATATATTTTAGAAACGTTACGCCACTGCGTATAACGAACGAAATTTTTTGGTAAGAAATGTTTCGCTTAGCGAACGGAATTCCGGAAAACGAACAAAGGAAATGGTGAAAATTGAGATTTTAGTGTAAGACTTGTGTAATTTTTTGACAAATCTCTATTTTCCAAGTATTGAATGCTTTTATAATAAATAATTTTATAATAAATAAAAACAATAGCGTGTAGTGTTCTGATCGGAAAAGAACCATTGTATGTTGGATAATTAAAGGTTTCGCTTAACGAACGTTTCTCATAACGAATATGATCCCGGAACGCGTTGAGCTCGTTAACCGTGCGTGCATCTAAATAGGAGAGTACTAATCAATACCATCGATGCACCGATACGATCATCACTTTTTAATTGCATTAAACCATTTTTTTTTCAATTCAGTTTTATTATATTTTATAAAAAAAAAAATTGGCATAGAGTACAGTAATTTTCTGCATATTCGTACATAAATTCTATTAGAATTTGTGAATAGTATTTTAATAGTAGAGTCTGTTTTTTTGGTTTTCGATTTAATGAAAATGTAAATTTAAGATTTAGTAAATTTAGTTTAAATGTACTCGTTGAGGATGACGGTTTTTAGTCGAAATGCATCCGAAGATATAAAAAGTTTATTGTAAATAATTAAAATTTTTAATAAACATTTTCAAAAGCAAAATTAATAAGATGACTTTTAAATTTAAAAACGGCGGTTTAAATCAATTTTGTCGTTTTTTACTACATTAAAACTTATTAACGTTTAACAGTCCAAATTTAATGTTCTACTCACATTTTTTGGTATCCTTTTAACAATTGGCTAATATCTAGGGCCTCGAAAATTATAGATAATATATATATGTACATACGGTTTCCTGCAAGTTTGAAAATTTTAGAAATATCTACTGACGAATTTCTGAGTTATCAGAAAATTTCGATTTAAAAACACAAAAGCTGTACTTTATCCACATATGTATACTGGGCATACCCAACGAGCTCCCGTCTTCATAATTTCCCTTTTCTCGACATATAACTGTATGATTTATTTTAATCCCTGTTTTCAGATGTTCCGGCCAGAAAAGTTCGGGAGCCACTGATCTAACCCAATTTAAGCTCTGCTACTCCAATCACAGTTACGAAAATTTGAATACTGTGTATTCACTCACCGTAGTAAAACGACAAAATTATCGATGCAATATTTTCAGGAATACGTATTTCTTCGTATAGCAAAATTGTTATCAATATATTTTGCACCAAAATTTACTAAGAAAAACTGCTGATTTGAAGTGTAATAAATACAGAAATTGTTATTCTAAAATTCAACATTTGATAACCGTAAAAGTAAAAGTAATCCGGCAAAATGATCCCCCCTCACCGAAAACCTATCTACGCCACTGATTCGCAGGTCCGGCATATAAGTGACGCCAAACCGAGGAGAGAGCAATTCTGTATCGTTTTTTTTTGGCTCCCAAATTACTCATTGCATCTACTATAAAAACGCGGTGCCGCCACTGACAAAAAAATCCGTCAACCTTACATCACAAATCCTGACATAGTACAACTTAATTCATGACTTGGTTTTCCGTTCGTCATTTTCCTCTTGACTTTTCTGAAACCCGAAAGTTAGTTTTTTGGACGCTATACGTTAACTCGCTGCTGTGCAGAATATTTATCAACAACATAAGGACGTGAACCCCCCGTAGAGAGTGTTGAAAGGACAGTAAATGTGTACGGTAAACAATGTGATGCGTTAAAACTGAAAAGGGACTTTTTGTCCTCCTGCTTAACCGTGTGCGATGTGGTCACCCAGGAGGCAATCAAAAACACTAAATGATTCTCATTAGCATATTAAATTTACACGCAAAATGCTAGTATAGTGTCGGGTCAAAGTAACCGAAAGATTTTTCGAATTCCTGTTTATGGTGTTATGTCCTTTTCCCTACGATAAAATCGTATACATTTGAAATTTTTATTCAGATGTGTTTTTTTTTTACTCCTGGCTACGAGCGTGTGAGCAATCAGAATAAATTAAGTGAATTACTACTTTAATGAAAACGTGCAAGTGATTTAGGAGTGCGAAGTGCGCGGTTTGCTATACCTATACTACATTTAGATTGTTCGGGTAGTAACATGTCAATTAAGGGTAAAAGTTTGACTTTTTATTATGACTGAACTTCCGCGGTTCTTGCGAGTCTGCTGAATACGAAACAAAGTTGCGTAGAATTGATAAAATTTATTGCCGGCAATTGAAATGGATTATCTAGGATTAGTCTCGCACGGTAGGCAATTTAATGGTTTTTTGTCGTTCGATTTAGTACGAAAAGACCATTAGGTAATTTGGGTCAAGGAGAAGTGCAATTATTAGGTATGGATGTAGAGGTAAATTTTAGGAAAATTTATGCCGATTTTATGTAGAAAAGTTGAAGTTTTTTTTTGGGAAATTGTCCATTCACGTATACCAGTTGTCGGATGGGAACTGACTTTAAAATGGCCGCAGTAGCCAACAGACAGTAATACCTATCAATAGCTATATTCAGTCCGTTTATTTGAGCCTTTTACTAATAGTTTTTCTTCTCTTTTTTTCAGATCAATGGCGGAATATTTTAAGGAATCTAATCTGTGAAATATTTGTTGTGCTTAACAGTTGTAGTGCCAAAGTCTATCATAAAAAAATATAAAAACAATAGAATGCCACATACAGGTAAGCTCTATCTCGAATTTTTATGGCAATTGCTTCATAACAAGGTTGGTGCACCCAAGTAATAACAAAATTAAGCTGCGTCGATTATTAACATGTTCTTAACGGATCACACAAAAATTGTTCCGAAACATGTTTACCGTGTTGTTTAGAAACATCCATGAAACAAAAAGGTGACAATTGAAAAACAGGCCAAGTTCATTTGCTTAAAAACGCAATCCAGGGTTCTGATACTTGCTTAAAGTCAATACAATAAATTAGGCATTTCATTGTGCGTAGCTGTTAGGCTGTTAGTTTTGCGTGAATTTATCAAGATTTCCTACACATAAAGTCGATCGTTATTCAAATAATTCAAATTAACTTAATACAAATAATTTTCAATTTTTTCACAAATTTAAACATAAAACTAGAAAATTTATCGAGTTACCAATAAAGACTAAAAAGCGGCTACGGCAGCAAAAGAAATTTTTCACATAAACAAAACCACTCTCCATGCTGTGCAAAGAAGCCATCAAAATAAATAAAAATTTAATAATCATGACAAAACTTAGCTTCCAAATAACCATGTCTCTTTTGACTGACTGAATGGACGCGCAAACTGAATGCACCATGCTGTTCCTTTCAGGCTCGTCTCGAATTAGTTGTATAGCGATAACAATCGACGACGGACGAAATACTGTCCTAACTATATCAAAATATTTATTGATTCTCAGCACTATCATTTTCCGCTTTTATCAGCCGAAAATGATCGAACCATATACCATACTACGACTCTTGTTTATTCTCGCCAATTATACACGTTATATAATATGTATAAGAGTTGTTTCCAAAACGCCCCCCTATTGTGCACAAATTATGGTTAACCCATTATTGTTACGCATCCGCGTCACTCGGATTATGTTTCTGCGCTTCATTTTGGTCTCTGAGCGAATTCGCTTGTATCGAAAGGGGTCTCTAAGCAAGAGGATTTCTGCTATTGAGGTTGGTTACCTTCTATGCTAGAAATTTTTGATATTTTGTTAAGTCATTAAGCGCAGCAGGTGTTAAATGATCACCTTCTATACATACGAACGGTTGAAGAAATTTGAGTGTTGCTAACTTAATTTCGTTTCATTTATGCACAGACACAGTGAATTAGAAATGTTAAGTTTATTCAAAAATACATAAAATATTTAAGAAAATCAGATACGAAACATAAAATACTTTGGTGTCTCTATATGTATTCATTCCATTGTCACAAAACAAATGGGATTTATAGAGTAATTTCGATAACATTTCACTTTATTTAAATGAATGTATCAATCGTATTTGACGGCTATCAAATTTTGAAGAGACGAATACGGTTTTATGAGCGACCTTTCAAGGTGTCTTCACGAAACAAATTGATGGTATTTCTTTGGAAAACAATTTAGCAGTAGACGACAATTTCATTATCACAAGGATCGGATTTCGCATAAAAAAAAAAAAATCATCATTAAAGGAGATGACATTGACTTGGTTTAGAGATTGGTTTAAGTCGTGGTGATGGATTTTTTTTACCACGAAGAATATTCATCTTAAATTTGCCTTACAAATTAAACATTTACTGTCTTGTTGTCATCACTTTTTGTTTCAATACAACTTTGTTCCCTTTCTAATTCAAAATATAATTGTTTTTAAACCGCCGCGCCGCGCCGTAGTTCTCTTTAAAAGCCTATAGGTTAAGCGTTTGACACACACTTCAATCAAATTACAGCTTCATTGCAATTCACGTTGTCAGTAAAAATCATCTTAAGGTTTGTGTTCGTAGAGACAACACAACTCATGTGATTATCGCTCAACTTTCGAAGTTCAAACCTCCTCCGAAATTTACAGATGTATTAATGTTACTTTTTTAGACAGTAGGTTGGTTGAAATAGTGGCTATAGGGTAATCGCTTTCGAAGCACAGTGGCAGTGGTTTCGAAACCCACTGTAGATAGATTCAGTTTATGATAGTTTTAGAATTCATCATTTGACGAAAATTAAGATATTCCAAACCCATCATCGAAGTAATTTATGAAGAGGTTTTATCGACAATGAGCGAGGAACTCAGTACTCGGAATGTTGCGGGTAATATGTTGCTGTTCTCTGAAGGTAACACCCTTCGCTCATAGAGAATATTAACTTTGTCATGAAGTTTGTAACGCATTGAAGGAAGCATCTCCGACCATATAAAAAGTATACATATATGACCAGCATGACTTGGGGAGTCGGTTGGGCGATGTCAGCAGTCTGTCCGTCTGTCTGTCTGTTCGTCTGTTGCGACGCGTTTTACTCGGCCAATTTAAAAGGTATGAAACTGAAATTGTACAAAAACAGTTTTTGCCCGAGGTGAGCGAAGGTTATCCAAATTTCGGCCACGCCCGAAATTAGCCTAGTTTCTTTTTCTATGTTCCTTTATCCTTTAGATCATAGTCGATACAAGAAAAGTAGGATACCATGCAAAAAATCTGCAAATATGGCTCGAATTGGATGTATAACTACGATCCCTAGGCGATCATCACATGGATCGTCTCTATGAACACGTACCTTTAGCACTGAAATTCACGAACAATATTTTTTTATTGTCCAGGAAATATTGGCAACGAAAGAAGTACAGTTCCAATCGAGTAACTTGTTTCCTGAAATAAGTTTACTGAATTAAGACTATCATTCGGCATCTGCAAGACTGCAAGAAGAAAATAAATTGGGTAGGGGTCGTAAATAAAAATTTACCAGATGACCAAATTTTTGAAGCACGATTGTTCTGGCATAGCCCTATGAAATAGTGTTTTGAATTCATCGATTTCTATACATTAAATAGATTGAACAAATGACCACCTTTCAGTATTACTTCACAGGGTCATTTTAGGCTAATCAGCCGTCACCACAGGTAGCAGACTTGCATCTACGCTCCTCCCTCTGTAGCGCCATCTGGATGACACAAATTGCACTGCTTACTAAATCTCCCAGCATCAGAACCACAAGGTTCTCGGGGCTTATGTTTTCTACCATTTCCGCTTCGAGTTAACTGTGGATATCTCCAAATCTGGGACAATCAAACGTGACATGTTTCGCATCCTCCGCCATTCCCTTGCATCTCGGGCATTCTGGTGAGTCGTCTAACTTAAACCGATAAAAATATTGTCGTTATCATCCGTGACGCGTTAAAAATTGGATCATGTAAAAATTAATATCCCAGTATTTTCGGTTAACCCACATGGCTATGTCTGCGATAAAGATATGTCTTTATCCACCACTATGCCACTTTCTCATAGACTCAAGACTTTCAATGTTTCTTCGCCCTGGGTGCATCTCTGGTGTTACGCCTTTTATGTGATGTGGTGCGGTATGCATAACACACTCTAAAAGCACACCTACGATAGATCGCGTTTAAGAGTTTTGCGTTACAGCAAATCTTAATGCACTGCCCCAAACTGGCGAGGCATAATGATTGATGTTACCACCATCGACAATAGCAGCCTCCTATTGTTCTCGGGCCACCTTTGTTTGGCATTATTCTTGCTAGAGCCGCCGCCGCGTGGGGCGAAATCGATGATTTTTCGGACATCGCATATTTGCGAAGATGTCCTGCTGCAAAATGCACCATGTAAAGGACTATAAGTTGAATTTGTTTGTGCTGAATCGAATGGTGGATTCCGTTTTCAAATATGTCATGGCCGAAAGAACATAAAGCGGTTTTAAGGTTGTTTTTACCAACCCCATAGTATAGATAATGTACCGTTTCTCTTTTCTGATGTTACAAATGATGCTAATAGATAGTGCACCTCATGTAGAGTAAAATATTATATGGCCATATTGCTTTCTCATTTACCGTTACAAAACTGCACCCTTATTTATGAAATCTTTTGGAAAGCTAGAGTTACCAAACAAAACCCAAAGTTATTCCGTCTTGCTTTGTGCAATTTAGTATTTGGGTTGGGGTCCTAGAAATATATACTTTACATACATTTGTTGTAATTTCACTGCTCCCCCGTTTAAAAACTCACTGTTATTTCGAAGATACAGTAGTTCAAACTTCGAAAAACTACAAAATTCATGCGACATAGAAAATGCGCACGCTAATATCAGAACGGTTCTTTGAACGGATAAATCTGAATAATTCACAAAAGTTACTCTTTTATGTAAGCTTTTCAGGAGTTTATAACAAATTATCAAAAATATGCAAATATCGAAAGAAACGACTTTTCCCCTTCACGAATTACGAGCAGCTAAGACAATTTTTCTGGTAAAGTAAGATCTTTTATAGGGGAGGTTGTGGAACATTGGATTTAATCGAACCTACATTTGGTCCTGTCGAAGGGTGTTAATTAGCTTAATTTAGCGAAGAGTTATTCTTCTTCTTCTCCTTTATGGCACGATAGCCCGACGTCGGGTCTTGGCCGCCTGGATTGAAAACCTCTAATTGTCTCGGTCACGCGACCTTGTCCTCCAGTTCCGAAAGCCCCGCATCTGGTGGGCGTCCTCACATACATAATGCTCCCATCGGGCTCTCGGTCGTCCACGCAATCTGGCTCCGTCCACTCGTTGCGCGTTCATCACCTTTTTGGGCATGCGATCGTCGTTCATCCTTTGTACATGTCCCGCCCATTGCAATCGCTGCAATTTAACGATCGATAACGAAGAGTGATTACTAATTTAATATGTTTTCTACATACAATTTGTAGGGGAGGTGCGGGACATGTTGCTCCGATTTACCCGATTTTCAGAATCAGATAAGCTTATAACATTGCTAACATGTGAACACAATTTAAAGTCGAAAACTACATCAGAGTGGAAGTTATTATGCAAAAAGTCAAACATGCAACAACAGAGGTTAGTCGATAAAAATAGCTACTATAGCCGGGGTCGCAGGTGGTCGCAGCCAAACTCTGTGGTTTTATTAACTCCATTAATTGCAGAATAATATGGTTTAATTAATTTCCCGGCCAACTAGGGCCATTTTTTGTTTTTGATGAATTAACAAAAATATCATGATTTTTTACTTGTATCTTTAAAATTTACCGTTATGTTCCTTGTTAGATACGCAACTACCATTAGAAGGCCTTCCTATCCAAAGGCCTAACGTGAAAAGTATATGTGCCATTGTATTAAGTAAGGTGGTTGGTACGGGTATTTGAAGTTTTCGTGGTATATGTTAAAAATGTATTTCTTATTGAACAAACGTGACTGTACAATCAATACCGTTACAATAAAAAAAAATTTAACAACGGTTTTCGATAGCTTATACTTTAAAGTGTAAAACCATAGTAGTCAAATCTGCAATATTTAAATTTAGTTTATTTGCCTATGTCCCAATTTTTGTTCTAATCGCCCCACTGTGGCCGTGGCGATCGCCGCCTTATCGCGTTCATACTTTAAGTGCGCTCCAAAACATACCTAACTGGCCGCTTAGAGGTTATGACATAGTTTCCGACTCTGATTTTGAGGGAAAATACTTTTTTTTCTGCGCTTGCTTATCAGGACTACTATTCAATTTTATGATCGGTTTACAGCCACAGTTTGATGATTGTAATCGCTTGTGTAGATTTCGACCAACTCCGGGTTTCCTGCGACAGCTATGTCTTCAAAACTGTCACTCCTTTCGGCCTCTACCGTAAACCGCGATCGTTTAAAACCGTATTGACGGTATGATACATGCCCCAGCTCTTCGTCGCCTATTCGCGATAAATCTTTCGAACACTTTTCACGTTGTGTCGAGTAAACAAATTGGGCGATAAGAGTTAAGCTGGTTTGGGAATAAGCACCAATTTGCTTTTCCCATGATTGCGGCAAAGTCCGCTCTTCGAGGCAGGTTTCAAAGACGTCGAAGAACTTTCCGGGCAGAAATTGCTGCCTCCAACGCCCTATTAGGGACACCATTAGGACCTGGTGCCTTACCATCCTCAAGAATGGATGCTGCCTTTAGAAGTTCGGACTCTGTAGTCGGGGGTGTGATGCCACTAATCGGTGTAATGCTTTGTCTCGCTTCGGTTCCAATTCCCTATTCGCCGTTCCCCATGGATTTGTGTCAGCGTCCTCACAGACCTGTTTGATGCAATTTGGTTGCTCATTTTAATAACTAATTTCAGCGATCTACGGGCTGCTTTAAAAGCCTCGAGGTAATCATTGTACGCTGTCGTTTGTGTCGAACGTTGCCAAAGGCGTCGAGCTTTGAGGCACTCGCCTCCTCGGTCCACCAGTAGTCTTCTCTCCGTTAGAGATAGAATTGTTTCTTGGCATGGAGGCTTGCTACTGATAGTTGATATGTTTTTATTCAAACCACAAAAATATGTTAAAACAAATAGAATCGTAACCTTCCCCCAAATAAAGTTTTCTAAGTAAAATGTTATTTGTGCATTTAGTCCAACCAAAACTCACTCAAATAGTATTTTTTCATCGACGTCATGGAGCTTATGTGAAAATGGAAGATAAAGAATTGGGGGGAGGGGTAGGTGAGTTAAACTCATACGTACGTCCGAGAAACGATTAGCCCGAGGACAGTGTATCTAAATTTTGCGTGCGAAATTAGCCTCGGTCCCGTTTTTTTCTTTCTTCTTAGAACGATTAGTAAAAAAAATATTTTTGGCTTAAAAAAATTGATTATCTTGCGATTCCCGGCAAACAGCTGTATGCTTAACAAAAAACAACAAAAACAAATTGTTGTTGGACGGTAGATGTGACATGCTCAAAAAATGATTTGAGAATCCACCGTCCAGTTTGTTCATAGTGGAACATCACGTGTGTATACTCCGCCAGAGATGCGACACACAAAATGCATCTATCCACTATACAGCTGGTGCATAGTGGGATATCACTTGTGTGTGCAAACTCCAGCATAAATGCGGCACACAAAGTATATTTCGAGTCGGGTTTCGAAATGATATTACATGGCGCGCTACAATTCTCGTCAGATGCCTCTACGTATGTAGCACGCCATGTAATACCATGAGAGGCATTACCGGACTCAACCAGGCAAAGGTGTTCGATCCTCTTATATAGGACTAGAAATACACCCTGGTGTCGAATCATTTTTGAGTGGGGCTAGGCAATGGCTAGCCACCGATTCGACACGGCCACTGTTTCTAACTATGTGTCAGAGAACAGGATCAACAAAAAACAACAAAAACAAATTGTTGTTGGACGGTAGATGTGACATGCTCAAAAAATGATTTGAGAATCCACCGTCCAGTTTGTTCATAGTGGAACATCACGTGTGTATACTCCGCCAGAGATGCGACACACAAAATGCATCTATCCACTATACAGCTGGTGCATAGTGGGATATCACTTGTGTGTGCAAACTCCAGCATAAATGCGGCACACAAAGTATATTTCGAGTCGGGTTTCGAAATGATATTACATGGCGCATTTTTTGAGCATGTCACATCTACCGTCCAACAACAATTTGTTTTTGTTGTTTTTTGTTGATCCTGTTTTCTGACACATAGTTAGAAACAGTGGCCGTGTCGAATCGGTGGCTAGCCATTGCCTAGCCCCACTCAAAAATGATTCGACACCAGGGTGTATTTCTAGTCCTATATAAGAGGATCGAACACCTTTGCCTGGTTGAGTCCGGTAATGCCTCTCATGGTATTACATGGCGTGCTACATACGTAGAGGCATCTGACGAGAATTGTAGCGCGCCATGTAATATCATTTCGAAACCCGACTCGAAATATACTTTGTGTGCCGCATTTATGCTGGAGTTTGCACACACAAGTGATATCCCACTATGCACCAGCTGTATAGTGGATAGATGCATTTTGTGTGTCGCATCTCTGGCGGAGTATACACACGTGATGTTCCACTATGAACAAACTGGACGGTGGATTCTCAAATCATTTTTTGAGCATGTCACATCTACCGTCCAACAACAATTTGTTTTTGTTGTTTTTTGTTGATCCTGTTCTCTGACACATAGTTAGAAACAGTGGCCGTGTCGAATCGGTGGCTAGCCATTGCCTAGCCCCACTCAAAAATGATTCGACACCAGGGTGTATTTCTAGTCCTATATAAGAGGATCGAACACCTTTGCCTGGTTGAGTCCGGTAATGCCTCTCATGGTATTACATGGCGTGCTACATACGTAGAGGCATCTGACGAGAATTGTAGCGCGCCATGTAATATCATTTCGAAACCCGACTCGAAATATACTTTGTGTGCCGCATTTATGCTGGAGTTTGCACACACAAGTGATATCCCACTATGCACCAGCTGTATAGTGGATAGATGCATTTTGTGTGTCGCATCTCTGGCGGAGTATAAGCTGTATGCTTCTTTGGTATCCAGGTGCAGTGTATGATACTCTATACAAATTTTTACTATCCCACTAACTCCTATCTAATTTGTTTCGAAGCTAGTCGTCTCCTGGCTTTGAATTCAAATGAAACGCAGCTAATAAATCTTCAGATTTCTAGAATCAAAAACTGACCATAATTTACGGCCACCGATCGCGTAATCAAAGATTAGTATGTGATAAATTTTTGCCAATTAATAACAATTTTGCGCAGAGCTATTACACTTTATTACGCATTTTGACCAACGTATTTATTTCAATTGGAAAATTCAAGTAATTTCAATTACTCTCATAAGTTAGTCATGGTCCCCCGAAGTAATAACGTGCGTGGTAATTGCAAATCGACAATATCCTTAGGTGTTAACAACACCTTGCAATTTTCCCTTCCAACGATTTTAGCGCAGTTGTTGAGTTAATATGATACTGCCGAGGGTCCACTTTTGTCGTTGCTCGTGCCAACCTGCCGTCGGCCGTCGTCAGATTCCACCACATTCCATGTGCAACGTCGAGTGCTCTCTTGTACAGATCGAACGAAAGTAATTTGTATTATCATTATGTAAGTACATTGCTGCAAAAAGATGCAATTACCCTAATTACGACATTCTGTGCGTAAACGGACCGCACGAAAATCAAACAGGAGGCTCGCAAGTTTGGTATAGTCGTCTTGTCGATCGTCATGAAACGAAGAAGATAAAGACATAATACGACTGTTCAGATAGTGAGGTACTTATGCCGCTGATAACTTCAGGATGACGACTGGATATGTTAAATAATTTAAGGATCTTCAATAATGCAAAAATATTTAGACGTTCGTACACATACAACTTTACATTGGAATAGGAAAACATGAAATCAGATTCAGTTGATAGGTAATCAGCAATTTTAAATTTATCAGCTTTATCATTCTCTGGAAATCATATTTTTTTCATTCACATTTATTGTCGTAGATCATTCTTTATTTTTGCTGATTGTTTGTAAATTTGACCTGACACCTCCAGGCTGCGGTGGATATTTGCAGAATGTTTTATTCCATTGGCACCGATATAAAAAAACCAGACCGAGTTCTAATCGTGCGAATAGCACGAATACCCTACACCCGTGTACATTCCTAGGAGGCACGCAAAACTCAAAATATTAAATTCAAATTTTTTGTTGTAGGTGGAAGAAGCATATGATAGGTCAGATCTAGAAAACATTTAATATTTTATGAGCATCTAACAGCTACCATTTGATACAAATTCAAAGATTTTTCGCGACATTCTATCAAAAGATGTGGCTAATCATAGCTTTGTAGTCCGACGTCAGATCTACTCCACTCCCCATTAACTTAAAATATATGTCATAAATGTAGTCATTGGCCAAAGTTTCAGGTCGTTAGGGATATTCCGTCGAAAATTATGCCCGAAATAAATTAATAATTAATTTTTATGGAAGGTAGGGGAATCCTTGGTCCATTTTCAATACCGTCCCAGGTTTTATTAACAAACATCTGACCAAAATTTCAAAACTGTAACTTCATTATTTCGAAAGCTATCGAATTGAAAGACACACGGACGGACAGACAGACAGATGGGCATGGATTATTCAAATCAGTGAACGATATTTTGCAAATGACTCGCGTATGCCTACACTTATCAAAGCAGAAAACTAAGAATATAGGTTGAAGTTTACAAGTTTCTCGCTTGAGTTTTTTGTTTTCTTAATTGCCCTTATTTGTCGGCTATGCATTTGAGAGCTTTCAAAGTTTAAGAAATGTGATATAAAAATAATATTATAACGACAAATTGACAATTTAAAGTAATTTTATAATTTAAATTTTTTTGCGCAAAGGGAAGTATATCTGGTATTTGAGAGACGAGTATAGATTCAATCAAAATTTACAAAAAAAATCAAATCACAAATCTTTACGAATCCGCTTCAATCATATAATTTGCTTAGAAACAGTGCCAGATTATGAAAAAATAATAATAAAAAAGATCAGAATAGACAGGAAAAAATGTTGTATTAACCCATTAAGACCCATTAAGTTGCAAAAACATGTTACAAATTTACAATTTATAACGTGCAAAATCGATAACTTATCGTACCGTGGTTATTCTTTTGCAATTTATGAATATGATTATGACGAGCTACAAAAAAAAAACGCAGACAAAATTCATACGTTGAGTCCCCACATTGTTTACTTATGTAATTAAATTTATGACAGCGTCATTTAAGTTTGATTGGGACGCCTGGAAGGCTAATGTAATTATGTCACTCGCTTAATTTATTGTCATCAATTGCCCCAAAGAGCCAGCAAACTATAGTGCTACGCAGCTGAATATGTATGTATGTACTCGGTAATATGGTAAAGACAAAAGGTGTATTAACACAGAAAAAGTATGTTCAGTCAGGACTCAAGTGATAATGAAATTGTTCACAAAACACTTGTTCGATAAATAGCACGAAAAAAAGAAGCACGCACGCAAAAGCAATTTTTGTCGCCGCTTTTCAAATGCCCCGGCCGCTGAGAGACTACGTGTATTTGTAGGGTAGCGGTAGGTGCTTATCAGAGGTCAATGAGAAGAAGATACTCGTGACTACTAACATTTTCCTAGGGCAGATTTTAATCTCGCGATCGGTGATAGGGCTTCTTGAAATGTTTATTGTGAAAAGTGCGGTTCTTTGGATTGTATTGGTGCACTACATAATGCACGAGTATTAGCTCTCATATACGACAAATGACTGTAATTAAGAACATCCAAAATGATGGCAAAGGGACGGGACAATGTCGTAGGAGCAGGTGATTACGAGGACAAAATTTGTGTGGGAAATTAAATTTAAGGAGCAGGAGCTGAAATCCATTTAATACACGCTAGCGAGCATTATGGATCGCTCGATGTGTGGCAAAGTTTAGGTAAATTAGAAAATCCGGAATATCTTGTTTTACATATTTACCTTACAATTTCTAGTTAGTCTAGTCGGTCTTCTGTTAGTCTAGTGAGCGAAATTTTAGTAATTTGAATGTATTTTTCAAATCATTGAAATTTGAAAAATACTGCTTAAACCTAGTATTGACCTCGAGAGTGAAATTTTTGTCCGCTTCGATTTTTTCAATGAAAATGTATTGTTACTGTCGTGGAATATGTGGGGAATGCTGGGGAATTCCATAAGCTACAATCCGAAAACAGTTCCATAATTTTTCTCGGCCATTTTATGTATTTTTTTCGATTTCCCGGTCATTTCACTTTTCACGATGAAGTGACCGGGGAATCGGAGACATGTGCCCCAAGTAAACACTCCTGAGAAATCCCCTACCGCCCGTCCTAGGTGTGATGGCGGGATGAGGTGATTAAACGCATCCGAATGTCGAAAAGGAGCGCCTTATGGTCAGGACTTTCAAATTTTTCATTACGCGGGTGTAGACAGTCTGGGCCTACCAACATCTTGGCCCCAGAGCGTTAGAAAATGGCGATGGAACTAGATGATGCCAGGGTTTCTTTTTTTCGCTTTTGTTTTTTGAGTCGACACGAGTGTTCAGATTATAATATGAAAGGACAGAGACAATGAGGCGGCAAAATCCATACACCTCTCCAAGTCTAAGCGTAGCAACCAGTTGATGCCGGCGCCGTCCTCATTGAAGGGGCAGTTTTTCGTTTTAGGATCTTCACGGTCAGCTTCGTCTCTTCGTGTTCATTACAATTTATTTGTATTCTTAATTAAATCCGGATTACCAAATCCAAAACCCAAATTCCAGTTCATTAAGTTCATAAAAATTATTAAACGTTTATCGCAGTGGCGTGCAGTCTATAGATGCGGTGGATGCGCCGCATCCCTAGAATTTCAAGGAAAAATTTAACATCGATTTGAGTCTTATGTTCCACTCGCAGTGGCGCAACCACAGGAGAGGCTAAAGCCCTCCCAGACCCAGGAATTGACGAAGGAAAATTTGCAAAATGAAATATGAAGCAATGCACCTCATTGCAGAGTTTATGAAAATATGAATCGAGTTCATGGGCATCGGTAGTTCAGCAGTTTCAACATTGAGTGAAAATTTTGAGCATCCTTGCCGGCATTTTTAAAAAATCTTTGTATAAAAAGAAAAAGGCAACCCAATAGGTAAAATTGGAAGTGCTTCCACCTTATTTGCAATCGCGCTTCTATTGAAGCGGCTTTGGAGCCCTTACTTTCATTCGCAATTGCGCTTCTTGGGAAGCCAAAATGCTGTGCAATTTTTTTTCTATTAAAGAAAATTTAACAATTTTGTGTCGACATTGTATCCTTCCATGTTATATCGTAACACAATGAGCCGCCATTGCAGCAATTCTCATCCGACATATCAATTGATCCTTTGTGAGATAAGAGTGCTGTCAGTGCTCTTACTGTGCATTTCACCTGATTAGATAAGATAAGGCCCATTAGAAGGATATTAACCCAACTTCGGTCCAGTTTTTGATTGTGCCTAAATTATTGTTTTTCCCTTGCAGTATCAGACATTCTCAAGTTCTGATCTAGTTGTGGTGGACCATTTGTTTCAATACCACGCATCACCCTTGGCCTTTGGATTTACTCGTACAATGTTGTCAGATAACCTCTGTATTTCGACTATTGAACAGCACGAGTATGACAACGACAATCCTTAGACAAATCCCCTTAATATGTAGATCCACGGAGGTGTCACTGGATAACAACACAATTACAACTGACATACTGACAAATATCTTGTAATACGGATGTTATTAGCCGCCTCCAGGAAAAAATCCTGGTTGCGCCACTGTCCACTCGTATTGCGATTTTATTTCGATTTCTTATCAGTTTCCATAGCTCGGACAGACTGAAAGTTGAACAAAAATTACCAGTGGGATGCGTTCAATTCGCAAAGTGCTCATATTGATTCGTGCACAATTGGACTCTGTTATGAATGAGCATAGTTTTTTCAGACGCATCCCTATTGATAAATGTCACCGCACGCCACTGGTTTATCATCTTTTAAACTCGACGTGCGCTCGTTATGCATCTCCTTCCAAACCACTGGACCGATTTGGTTGAAATTTTTATGTAGTATCCTTGATTTTGCGGAGTTGTTTTTGTCTACAGAAACCTTTGGTATACATGCTGTAAGTCACAGTGCTGCCATATGAACTCAGCCTCCAAAAGACTGTGGACCAATGTTGGTCAAATCTCGCTCAAGTTTATCTCTATATTGAAGTCAAAAATGTGTGCAAGAATGACTAAAAATCGAACCATGGAGTCATGGTCGTGGTCATGGTATGATTTTCTCAGAAGTTTCCTTTAAGGATTCATGCTAGCTAAAACTCACATTAATAAAGATGCGAACGAAATTTGAACACATGGGATATTTTTAACATATTCAATTTTAATGGAAGGGTACGTGTTGCTGGTCATGGGGCTTCCAACTTCCAAAAGTACGGATGAGAAAAAAACATTTTTATTTTTGGACCAATCCTTTCAAAAATGCACGTAACCATATTCTTATCGAAGACAAAAACCTTATCTTAAAACGAACTAGAATTGAGTTAGTCATGCTGCTGTCATAAAAACCCTACCCCAGACATGTCAAACTCGCGGCCTCGCAGTTCTGTGCCGCCCGCGGCCATGTCGAAGCAGCACAATGTATCAACACAATAATGGTGAAATTGGTAAGGTGAAAAGTTCAGCCGTTGAACTCAAGTCTACAAAAATTACTTAACTTTTCAGTCGCTTCTGCTAGAAAAGCTGAAAACCAGTTAATTAAAAATGGGTTAAAATTGAGATTTATTTGAAAAAAATGGCAAGGCGTTAAAAACTACGGAAATCTTGGAATTGGTGACTAAATCACCTAGATGTGAAATTTCAACATAATTACAGCCCAAGTGCCTGATTTTTAGACCTATACTTCTCAAGCTGTATTGGTCGTGTATGACTTTGTTTAAAATCATATCACATTTGTCTCTTTTAGCTTTCTGCTGAAATTAATTTAATCTGACTATTTTGCCCCCAATATTGTTTGGGGCAACCTGGATGACAGGTTTAGGTGTGACAATTTTTTTTATCATCTGTCCAAAATTTGGCGCAATTGACGGGATTAATGCGAGCAGAAGGAGCACAAGGTTTAATAATAAAAATACATAAATCATAACACACGATGTAAAAAAAGTACCGTGGAATAAATATAGCCCAAGTTCTTAATTTTTCCAATAAAACAACAATGTAAAAAGTCTGAAAATTCTTGCATTTGCAATTTATTTATAAATCCCAATTATTTTCACTAGTTCGGGTATGGTATATCCCTTCCAATTTTGCAAAACTATCGCCATAATAAAGTGCCTTGCTGTATAGAATATACATATATACCACATTAATCCGCATAAGTTTTCCCATACTATACCCCAAGCTATACGACAGCATGTCCGGCGTGCACCATTCGAAAGAATCACCATTACTTCCTTATATGCAATTGTGTGATTCGTTTGATCCAAGGAGGTGTTAACTACAATCTTGAACGTCTTGTTGACCATATCGAAATTGACCAGACCACCGATGAAACCAGTCTGAGGTAAAAACTCAATTTTCCCATGCATTCTTAAGTCTGCAAGTTTTATGCACTTATTGCACGTTTTTTGTACCTCTTGAACCAATGGGCAATCGAGAGTCTACTTGCGCGGTATGTATAATGTTATTCCGTTCAGTGATCACTATGTAATGCATCATGGTGTTATCTGTTCAAAGATGGAACGGCACGATGCAAACGGCGCGGTTACCGTGTGCAGATCGCGATGACCATCTAGATTTGACTACCAAATAGGGCAGAAGCAATTAATGGGCGATACATGCAATTTGCACTGATCAAACAAGAGTAGTTTCGATTATGGCGGCTCCGGTTACGACGACAGTGGTCATATTGAATTAATCATGATGATTTGTGATGCAAAGTTTGGTGATTTGAAACTTATTTCAATTTGTAAAAATCCACCAAACTCATTTGTACATTTTTCGGATGTCTATCAAATTTTTAAGTTCCATTTCGTGTTGCCTTGCGTAAGTGTCGAAGAATCAATCAAAATTCAGTACCGGATCATATCTGTCTGAACTGCAATTATTCATCAGTTCCGCCTATCTACAGGTGAATGTAATCCACTGCATTCATTTCAAATAACATCTATACAGAAAATCCGATAGACGATTGAATCAAATAATTGGCCAAAAAAGATACACTTGCGTGGTCACATCGTTGTCATATAATGAAAAAAAGTCAAACGCACGTTGTATTCGGGCACCTGCCAAAAGGGCATTAGCGAAATTAGCCAAGAATTGAATCTGTCGAATGTCAGTAGCACGCATACCATAGCGCGACGGATGGACAGTGAGTTTCTTGCACGAGCATTCATTTCAAAGGTGTTCCATGTTAAATTTTGGTATGCAATCAAGAAACTCCCGACATCATGTTCAAATATACGCACATTAGTTGAGTGTTTAGTGACTGTGTGTTGCACTTTAGACTGTGCATATTTCCTGAATCGCGTCTATGGATCAACGATATACATCTAAATGAAACACGACAAAGATTTTTTTTTTGCGGTGGTCCATTGAACGAGCCGGGTCAATGAAAGGAACAAAATGATCGATGTCTTGACTTGTGCCCTTAAGAAGTTCTTGATGGAATTATAATTGCTATGGTTGTGCACAGAGGTCTCGTGCTTACCGGTGCACTTTTCTTTACAAAGGATAAAAAAAGGATCTATTAGCGTCTAAAACACCGGTTCGGTAATTTGTTCCCGGCGTGCGTTTTATGAAAAAGCGACAATTATTTAAGGACGAATTTAATTCAATTTAATGAAGATCTGCATAAATGTATAACTGGTGATGACGGAGAGTTTTGAAACGTTGGAAAATGTTTTTCGTTTGCTATTAAAATACGTTTGACTTCACATATCGAAGTTCTTATAGAAATTTAGCTCTTTTTCTACATAAACGTAAATATGACGGATATAATATACACTTCCAATCAATAGGATGGTTCCTTATTTATGCTGTTGTATGAAACCGCGCAATGATTTAATTTAATTTAAATTTAATCTAAGATGATGGCGTAACCAAGCAAAATATGGCAGAACTATGCAAAATAAACAAAACTTAAAATAAAATACCAAATAATTTTCTGGAAAATATGGGTAGTAATGAACAGACCATTCCTTAAGTGATTTAGGCTCAAAAAGTAAATCTGGTGTAGTAGGTTTAACGGGAATTTAAGTTAAGTTAGCTCCCCTAATCATTCCCTTGCAGAAGCTCTTCAGTGTTGTTAAACTGTCGTCTAACGGTATATATACTTCTTTGTCATCTATATCCAAACAGTTTTGGTAATATTTAGATCTAGGGAAAATGGTGGTCATTTGATAACGTTGATGGATTAGTAATCTTAACCCTAGTTTACTGTTTGGGGTGCAAATGCACCCCATCGCATGTTTCATTTAATATAACTTCGAGATTTTTCAAGTTTTCATTATACATTTTTCAATAGCTTAACAAAATTTAGTTTTGTTTTAGTTTTTAATGTTTGTACAATTTTAGCTACATCAATTTATTTTTTACGAATTTTTTTTGGAAATAAGGCATTGGTTCTGTCGTGGGGTGCATTTGCACCCCAAATAATTTATTTGAGTTCAGAACTATTTATTTTGATGTTAAACTGATATTTATTTTAAAATAAAGATATTAATATCTAAACTTTCATCTGGGATGAAATAGAAACTTTAAAAATCTTAATAATAGTACGAAATATAGTTGCTTCGGAATGACCTTTGGGACACCAAATGTGGCTGTGTTTCAGACACGATTTCAATTTGAAACTTTTCCATATTTCTCTAAATTTCATAAATAAACAACAGTCAATGTCAACAGTCAATGTCAATGATCACAGATACTATTTAGAAAAGAGTTAGCTAACTAAGATTTCGAAAAAGAGCTGCATTTCGGAATTTGTGAACAAAACTCCACTTCGAGCCCACTAGTCTCTGCCTGCTATTCTTATCTATGCGAAGCGATTTCACTTTTATAACTGAAGTAATAAGTTCTGCTGAAACCGTCAAATGATGAGGAACCCGAAGAGATGCATAACACTCGCAAAATCAGTGAATCGAATGCTTACCATACGAAAATTTCATGAACATCACTCTTATTTGAGTTTATCATGTCATTTATAGTATGAATATCAGTGCCTGCCGTCTAACCATATGAAATCACGAACATAATCCCTAGAACTAAATATCATCAAAAATGTTTAGATATGGATGACAAACAAGAAGATTTATACCATTAAACGATAGTGTAAGAACACTGAAGCGCTTCTACAAGAGATAAGAGGAGCTTGGGACGAAATTTATTTCATCATCATCATCAATGTGGCACGATAGCCCGACGTCGGGCCTTGGCCGCCTGAATCGTTGACCTCCAATTGTCGCGGTTACGTGACCTTGTCCTCCAGTTTCGGAAGCCCAGCAGCTGGTGGGCGTCTTCACCTACGGAGTTCTCCCAGCGAGCTCTCGGTCGTCCACGCAACCTCGCTCCGTCAATTCGTTGTGCGTTCATAACTTTCTTTGGCATGCGATTGTCGTCCATCCGTTGTACATGCCCCGCCCATTGCAGACGTTGAAGCTTCACGATTTTCGATACTTCCAGCTCATCGTACAATTGATACAACTCATGGTTGTATCGGATACGCCATTGGTCTCGCTCGCGAACGGCCCCGAAAATTCGCCGAAGGACCTTTCGTTCGAATCAGTCTAGCAAAATTTCGGAGGCTTGGGTAAGGGTCCATGTTTCGCAGCCATAACATAGCACGGGTCGGATGATCGTTTTGTACACGCGGAGCTTCGTATTCCTGTGCGCAAGTTTCGAATTAATTATAGGGAGGACCGAGAAATATGTCTTATTGGCTAGTTGTATCCGTCGCTTAATTTCGTCGGTTTCGTTGGCGTCCTTTGATAAGTTACAACCCAGATAGTTGAAGTTGTCTACATACTCGATATTAAGGTCCCCCACTGTGATGCTTGAATTTGCTGGCGTCCTTGTTTTCGATTGCATCATGGCCTTTGTTTTGCTTTCGTTGATATGTAGTCCAACTTCTTTTGCGGCATTATTGAGGTTATGCAGGAGGCTTTCTGCATCACCCAACCTTCGAGACATGATGTTGATATCGTCGGCGTACGCTACTAATTGAGTCGACTTGATGAGTAGCGTTCCGCTGCTGTCCATATTCATGGCTCGAATTACATACTCCAAAGCCAGGTTGAAGAGCGTCGGCGCCAGCCCGTCGCCCTGCTTGAGTCCAGTACGAGTTTCAAATAGGTCAGTGAGTCGGTTCTGCACTTTGACCTGCGAGACGGTATTAGTCATCGTCATCCTTGTGAGTCGCACTAACTTTGCCGGTATACCAAAGTTCAGCATAATGTTGTACAGTACACTTCGGTCGATACTGTCGTATGCCTGCTTGAAGTCGACAAAGATTTGGTATACGTCGATGTTGTATTCCCAGCACTTTTGGAGTAGTAGCTTCACTGTGTAAAGCTGATCGGTCGTTGAACGACCAGGTCTGAAGCCGCCTTGATACTCGCCAATGATTTGTTCTGCGTACGGATTGATTCTCTTTTCAAGAATTTTTGATAAAATCTTATAGGCCGTACAAACTAATGATATGCCCCTGTAATTCTCACACTTCAGCTTGTCACCCTTTTTGTGGATTTATTTAAATTACCGATAAAACCTATAAAATTCTACCCCAGATTGACTTTTTGAACTCAAATTACTTAAAGAAAATTAAACCCATTACTAGCTACATTTCCCCAGAATAAAATTATCCTTTTGTACCGATATTTGATGTTTTATTTCCTCTGGAACTATCCTAATGACTTTCACATTTGTACTGTTTTTAAGAATTCTCGTAAGAAATTCATAGCCGGACTGAGGGTTTGTGACCTTGTGTTATAAAAAGAACAAGCAGGCTTCTGAAATATTGTCACAAAGTTTGAAGAAAATACCGAAAATCACTTTCCGACATGCAGCCATTTTTCAAGTGCAACTATCCTAAGGTGACTATAGATGCCTAAATGGCTAATGATAGCATTTTCCAGGAGATGTTTAATAAAAATTCAAGTCACTTCGGTAATCTAAATGCATGAATTGTGACTATCTAATCGAGAACATCAATATGAAGTGCTCTATCCTTTTCATGGCAAATTATAATTACTTTATTCTTATTTCAATAAGATTGTTCTCCTCTGAAGATTTAACCTCAAATTGTACAGGAGCGTGCGTAAAAAAATATCTGGGGAGGGGTTTTAGGAAAGTTTTACGGGTTCAGCGCTAGTAGATATCCAACAATTGTTATGCGCGGCAAATTTACTGAAATTATCAGGACATGAAAGAAAGTTTATTTAATAGCTTGAAGGATAATCCACTCAGTTGTTTGTTGGAAGCAAAATAATGTCCTCGTAGCTCAAAAAAAAATATTTTCTCTTCATGTTCTGATTTCTTTGAAATTAAGGCAGATATCTAAATGTTAGCAATATTTTTTAATCGAATATCAATTGGAAAATTATTGTGTAATATTCGGTAGCAAAGCATCACCGCTGATTCCTGTTGCATTGAATCAAAACCAATCAAAAATTAGATAGTGCTTCGTCAATCTGTTTAACTTAAAGCCACTGCTTAGGCTCCTTTTTTCCTCTAATTATTTTAAAGGACCGAAGAAGTTAATTTAAAATTAAATACGAGGTTCTCAGTCCCAATCAGAAACTAGTGGAAACATTTTCCATTTTTTCGGATTTACCGATAATGTTTTGAGGGATAAGCCTTATACAATAATCAACCTTTTTGTGGTGACCTTCGAACCTTCCTGTTAAATATGTAGTGAAATGGACGTGCTTTATCATGGAATAGAGAGATAAAAAGGAATGGTAAATCAGCTGTCACCCATACAAACTGCATTGCCCGATTTTAAAAAGCGATTGTCCCCATCTGTCAAGTGCTATTGTGAAGTTTTTACGAAGTAAGTGGGGGGAAAGATTGTTGCTGGAGGAAGTCAGGAAGTGTATCTATAAAATGTAATAGTCATATCGCAGTTTCAGTGCGACACAAAGGTAAAAAAGACGAATTGTCCCCACCTGTCAGATCCAGTCTGATATGAAAAATTCAACCATTTATCGTTTCTACGGGGCAATCCTCTTAGTTCTTAGGATCAGTGTGCTTTATCATCCAGACATCATGAGGCTGGTAATAACTTGTTTAAAATATCAATGCACCGAAAAATGTCTACGTATGATCGCCAAAGACCAACAATATTGTAAAAGATTGCAAATAAGGACAAAAGGCTTTGCGTATTTAAAAATAATAATTAAAATTTATTAAGAACAAATTAATTCATCATTCAAAGTCCCAAGTACGGAAAAATGTTGTGTGGAGAATTTTTTTAACGAAAATTCATTCAAATTTGCTCATTTGTGGATACAATTTTTCTTCAAAAGAAAACAAATTTTTGTACATCTTTTTTACGATACCCAACCATGCCAGGCCTTTATATTTTGACAGATTTAGCATTAGACCAAAAAATTTAAGTGTCTGTCGCTTATTGCCTTGCAAAACTCTTTTTTTATATGTTTTGTGTTTTAACTTTAGACTTTCAATGTAAAACCTACCATATTGTTTCCTTTTTGTCATTTACCGCTGTTATTCACTTCGTTACATCTATACTACACTCACTTACTGTTCCGGATTAAATACCCGAATCCATGGACGACTCTACTTTCAATTTCAAAATTTTATATACGGTATCGTCTCGGGTCTTATCTTATTCTTTTTTCCATGCAACCGATCCAACTTATTAACATTTATCAAACTTTTTCTTAATAATATTATGTGAAACTCCCGCAGGCTTCATAATGTTGTCCAACAATCAAGAGCATGCGATTCGACCATGTTTAACCAACTTCTCGCGACTGAACCTTGACAACAGACTCTTCTAGCTGGAAAAAAGTACGAGTCCAACTATATGTAGGTACATCAATGATTCTTCGGTCTGCATTAATGCTTAAACGTAACATAACAGATTGCCCTGCTCTTCTGCTCATCTTTTAGCACCTAATTGTTATTCCATCGACGATCATTTAAAAATCCACATCTTGTCACACATAAGAAAAGTGTCGGCGCGAAATCGTATATCGATCAAATATATTGGTATAGCAGCCGTTCATGCAAAGGGGGGAAAAAACACCCCTCTGCCTTGCAATGCATTTCGCGCACATCTTTCAAGTGCATCACAAAAATCTGGATCTGAACTCTTATCTTGCAGATTCTTTGAATGGATTTCAACACCGTTCGTATTATGCGTGTTGAATATTTCATACATAATAAATGTGGAGAGGTTTTTGCAAGAATGCAAACATATTGTTTGCGGGTATTTTTCATATGGTTCCTGTTCTCTGCTGTAACGTCCTCTGTAACCAAAAAATGTTCGGTGTTGCGCTATTGTTTGGGAGGTTGTTAAGTAATTCAAGGTTGCTGTATTTTCATCTAAAAAGGCGAAGACTTTACGTTTATTGTCATGCATAAGTATAAATACTAAGAGCTAAACGGATGCAATGAAATACCATAACAATTTAAACTGAATATTTTTATTATGTAACAATACGATATAATAAGGTCAAAAATAAGATCAAAAATATTTTATTTTCTAATTGCGCGTTGCGATCAAAAATTAATTTTAACTTGACGATATCACTGTGGTGTGCACTTGATTTCACCCTAGGCTATATGAAATCCAAATTAACATAAAACAGCGATCTGCAAAATTGTGCTAACTACGTCACTGCACTGTGTGATACACCCTACAGACTATCTAATGCTGATGCAATTAGTGTACAAATTTGGTCCCAGTCGCAGTCATGCCACCTCCAGTCAACTCATCCATATGTATGAAGCGATTTTTCTGGCCTCCACTCACTTTATGCTCCACATCGGTTCAATTCAACGGTCAAGAAATTCCATCAGTGGATTTATTAGGTGTCTGCTACCCAATCATTATTTTGCGCTAATTTTTTCCTATCCAACTTTTTATTAAGTGACCATATAGTGCGGCTACTGCTAAAAGTATGTGTACATACACTCCAACGAAATTTTTATCCTGCAATATTAACATTTATTTCGTTGTCCGAGCAATCCATAATTCCATATTCCTGAAGCGTTCACTTTAGCCAGTCCGTCTCTGGTATGTGTATTTCAGAGGATAAAAACCAATCCGAACCGCCGAAGACAACAGATATAAACACACGCGGATGAGAACAACAATCGCGCAATTCGCAGGTATGTGTATTTTTGCTCGACGCAACCCGCAAACGTATAAGAAGTGGTGCAAGGATTCCTGCAAAAATGTCCGTATAGTAGACAAGCAGTCAGGCGAAACCACATCGCGAGAATTGCAACACTTGCCGTGATAGTGAACAGCATATTTTTGCACGGTCGCGAATGAAATATAAATCAGTTGATGGAATCAATCGATTGATCCGGCTGGTCGGAGATCGATAAGACAAGCTGTGATGCGTGTATTGAAACAGCGACCATTAAAACGCAATGTGAATTGCGTAAAAATCGCACCACACTTGATCAGATCTACAATTTTTTTTTAACTGAATTGTTTGAGATTTTTACGAGTAACAAGACAGTGGAGTTGGAGAAATCTTTGCCATGTGTGAATGATCGATTTGAAACTAATTTAGCCACACAATAGTCAAAGGAAAATATGATATTTAATCGACAAAAAACATACATAATATCTCTGCAGTGCTAATGAAGTATTCGATAGGGGGTCCGCATATTTGTGGAAAAATGGAAGAAAGGGGATTATTTTTCCTTTTTATGTATTTATTAAAAAAAAAACATGGAAGGCAGGTACAGAAAATTAATCTGGGATTTTAATTTAATTTTAATTTTTCTGCATTAATGGATTATGCTGGAAACCTTTTTCTTGGAAAATATAGCGCTCGAAAAAACATAAATTAAGTCACCCCTATTATTCCCCCATTTTTAAATTTGCCAAAAAAGAAATGTCCATAACTCCTTTTGGAAATTAAACTCACCGAATAATTCCAACAAAAAGCACTTTTAGGAGAATTTTCATCAATATTTTTTTTTTGAGTCGTTTTCGATAATTTCCAACGATTTTGCGCATCAATTTATTTTAAATTCGCCCGATCTCTACGCGAATTCCTTTAAGGGGCCATATTTCGATCAAGGTGGTTTAGGCTTTAACAAGAGCCGCATAGTTTTTCCTAATTTATTTCTGTTAATATATATGCTATTACCGAGATTAAGCTAGTTTTTTTCCGATTTAACTAGCTTTGATTTAATTCACTTATAATTCTGCATTTATGAAAATAAACCGCGAGTTTCAGAAAGTCGTAGACATTCGTCTAATTGAAGTTTATCTGCTGCGCAGTATGTAAGGAAGTTACTAAAAATTACTCTAAAATGTTAAAAATAAAAACGAGCACCATTCTTTGGCGCAATATATTTTCCAGAGCAGCGTTTTCCAAAATGTGTTGAATGTTTTAGTGGGAAAAATATTTTCGGATTAATTTCCAATTTCTTACATCGGTTTGCGTGCGGTATCTGATTCCTTTTTTTTAAGTTGGTCAAAAATATGTCACTCAGATAATTCAACAGTAAGCTCAAACATTTTAGTTCCGAACAAGCTCTCTACAAAGCCTTGCGCATCGAAACTTAAAAAAAATGTATAGTCATTACTCGAAAAATTTTTGTTTTTAAGTCCAAGTTTTCGAAATTTTCACATTTTATGATTTCAAATCGAAATTTCGAAAATTTAAGTTTTGAGACGCGATTTAGAGCTTATTCCGGTACTTATTTATCAAAATAGAGAGTCCTAGCTATTGGTATGGGGCTAAGTTTATCGCAAATGAAGACTTGTAATATACATACATACTTACTTTCCATCAATATCACATTGGACCAATTTTTGGTCTAAGTGCGCCTGGCGCTAGTCAGGCGGCCCCTTTACCTAACCTTCCATCAATAATCGGAATCCCAGAACATCTGCATTTGCTTATCTTTGCCAATTAGGATTTTATTAGCGATAATATAATCTGAATTTGCACAACCGAATTTTAGACTTCTTGTAAAACGCAGCCATCTTCAACAAAGTATCCTTCTGCTCTGTCCTAATTGTGCTGGAAAACAACGAACAGAATATCACTTAATGGAGGCGCCAACATGATAATTCATACACCATAATAATACAACTTTATGTGCTGGCACTAAGAATGGAGTGTTGCAACTTAATTTTATGGTATTGAGTCAATTTTCACAGATTGTATAATCTTTTTATTTTGGGTAATAATCGAGATGTTTGCTGCAAAAATTGGTAGATACTGAATGAATGTATGGAAAGCAGCTGTGTAGATTTATGGATATTTATCACCGGGAGGTTATTTATATGAGAAATGACACTAGAGTGTGATGTCACGTGGTGACTTGAACAAAATAGAGTTCTGTAAAATGTTGCGTTCTGCAAGATTACAATTTCAGAAATTAAATTGATACTGAGGGAGTCACCATAAACTGAATTAGTTGACGCTTGACGGTGTGCACCGAAGGTGAGCCCACTAACCACTACAATAATTTAATGACATGAGCAACCAGGAATTCGCCCTGGAGGGGGCTAATGCCATAATAATTACTTGACATTTGAGTTTGCCTTCGCTAGTTGGGTGATGGTGCTATTTTCTAGAATTTATGCTTTACGAGCTCCCAATCCAGCCTTGCTTATTCTCGATGTAAACTTTTTCGTAGCTTACCTCCGTGGAAACGTGAGTGCTATACTCGGTCACACTCGTAATCAGTGCATTGCGATATTTTAGAGCTTAAAAATGCGGTCTCCTGGAACGACATAAAAATGTATTGTGATAAAAATAAACAATTGCATGTTGAAGATCAAGGTTGTCAGGTGGCGGCTAGTCTCGCGAATTCAAGTTTTCTTCAAATCAAAAAATATCAGTCTTGGTGACTCGGATATTCCGAGACATAGAAACAAACAAATTGTCATTCGCACATTGATGCTAATAGACTGCGTCTCGAAAACGAAATTTATGCTCGTACTTTTCAGGCAGGGCCGGCCCTAAGGGTGGGCGAACTGGGCGGTCGCCCAGGGCCACCACACTTAAGGGGCCATCACTCTCAAGAAACCTTTACTTTCAAGGGCCACCACTCGAAAAAAGGATCACTCAAAAGGGGCCCCCACGCGAAAGATATGTACTCGAACTAAAGTAGTTCTAAAGTTAGTTCTAAATTTAATATAAAGTGAAATAGCGATGATGTAATTTTACTGATAAAAAATCTGTTATAACATGCATAGGGATAAGACATCCATCTTTCAAAAGAGAGAGAGCTCTCTCTTTTGAAACATATTGGAATATCTGCCCTCCAACGTCACCATTGATGTCTTTGTAGATTTATGGATAATTGGAATATTGAAGCTAGATTGGATGAACAAGCTAGGAGTGCTCTCGGGAGATATATTTTTCGTTGAGCAGTTTAAAACGAAAACTTTGAGGGACTTTTTACTTGATTTCAGTGCGTTCGATCCCAGAAAATCACAATTTCTTAATTAACTAAACACAGTGTTTATTATGAACAAAACACATCCTAAATATTATTACAAATACAGCGTAAATTTTTTTTTAAATAATTTCTAATATAATTAAAGTGAACAGAAGAAACGAATTCACCCATTAACAGAAGAAATGGTTCCTCTCATTACCAAATAGCTCTGGCACTAACGTTAAAAATCAAACAACAGCAAAGCATCCGCCATTTTTTCGTAATAAGCAAAACGGATTTCCCATACATTCTCAACGGTTTCATAAAGCAATTCAAACCAAAATTAAAAATCAAATCTATACGAAATCGTGGTGAAATGATGGCGATGTCCGCCTAAGTGCTTGCAACATACATCTATGAAAGGGGCGGTCTAGCCCCAGTTGGCTTATCCGTTCTGTTCACGTTACAGGTTCTGTCCAACCTATAAGTGTGATCTCTTCGCTATTTTACAAACTAAAATTAGGAAAGTTAAATAGCACTTCTGCTTGCAAAAAAAAAAACGTTTTAATTAATGCATCAAATGGACATTTAGACGGACTCTACTGTACTGTATAATTGTGTAAGCAAATTAGGACGATAGTGTGAACTGGATTCGATATTTCATAGTAATCTTAAAGTTCGTTATCAAGTGTGAATCACGATTTACCAGACCCTAAGAAGCGTCTATAAACAAATCCTGGATTTGAACTAAAAAAAAATAACAAAACCCATTTACTCAATCGAATCGAGATTTTAGTAAATCCTATTGTGAATCCCCTATAAATATAGTCCGGGACTTACTAAAAAATTTCGAAATTTTTTCCAAATTTACCTACTATAGCGGGCAAAAAAAAATTGTTTCCAAAATATGGTTAATTATTAGTTAAATTGTGTGGGGGCCCCCATTGCGATCTCGAAAACAAGACATTTTAGAAATATGACGCCACTGGAGTTTATCAATAATATATCAATAAATATCAATAAAATAAAAATCACGAAAACCGACGGGAACCACAATTTTTGTTGACAATTTTAAATGTTTAACCTCCTAAACACGATTGAAATCCTGGCTACGCCCATGGGTAGGTACTCTCTCTCATTTAAAAACATTTTCTTCATACAAGTTCATCAAAAAAATTACTGATTTCACTGTTAATTCTTTCCTCAATAAATGTACCAGCGCCATCTTTATATAGGTAGTGTAGGTTCCACTGACATCGTTTTTTCGCCGACACTAGAGTATGCTCGATAAGCACCATTTCGCCGTGCTTGTAATCTCCATACGAATTAAAAAATTTCAACTGCAACAATGTTGCAGGTTTATATGGTGAAGAGAAGCACGCCTGCCTTGGCGTTGGCGAACAAAGTTGATGGACGAACGATGACTATGCACGAGCGGCGAAAAATATCGTGAGATAAGATTTGAGCAAAGGGCAGCAAAGCGGAAATAAACAGTAGGTCACAAAATGTGTCGTTCAGTTTTGGCAAAATGTTTCCTCTGTTTGTTTTTTTAATATTTAAACAATGTTGAAATAGGAATTTATTATTTTTTAAAGGAGAATGTATTTTGCTAATCAGAAACAAATTATAATGCACATTTTTGTACGGGGTTGGTTGCATAGCTATGTATGCATTTTGTTAGTCATACACTGTGTTATGCCCAAGCAACAATTCGATTGCTTTAAAGAAGCACTTCACACTGTAGCAATCATATAGTACCAAGAAATTCATTTATAGTGTGACATCGCTTAAAGTAATATTTTGATCCGATAAAACATCCTTAACCCGGGAACACTAATGTGAGTCATTTTGACGCATACGCCGCAGATTACATTTTTCGTAGAAAAGGCGATACGCCCAACCGGGTTTCGCTACCCATGTTTTCCTTTAAAAATATGTTCCCTACCGAATGCCGAAGGAAGCGGAGGGTTCTGATTTTATGGTAAGCAGCTATTCGTGTTTTTCTGTGACGTCGTTAGTACTAAAGGAACTTTTTTTGTGAGTCAAAATGACTCACGTTAGTAATAACCGCCTATATTTTGTACTTTACATACTTGGTTTCTGGGTGATATTTTATAGTCTATCCAATTATCAAACACACATTCTTATTATCCTTATATAAAACAAGTATTCCGAGGTTTTTGGCGCATCCTTTCATACTCTTCTCCTTGATAACCAAAGTTTCTGTAGTGAGACAAAATGACTCATGGTTAGTAATAAGCGCCTAAAATTAAGGTTAGTGTTAAAGGGTTAAAGTATTTTCCGGAAAGCTCCTATCATCATTATGGAATAAATTTAAAAATAGTGGTATAAAACTTCGATAAAGCTGTCTCTAAACGTTAACCTAAAAAAGACGCTCCTTTAAATACTCCACTCTTGTGTTTATTGGATGATACAGCACACACATGCAATAGTCTCTCTAAGTTAACTCACACATGCATATATTCTTCTATAGCACAGTCAGTGTCATTTTTATAGTGTGACATTCGTATGGTCATCCAATAAATTGTTCTGCGTAGTTTTATAGAAGGATGGACTTTGTGATTTAATGAATTGACACTTATGAAGTGCTCTGGAATACCACGTTTCTTGAATTGAATTCATTGAAATATTGCATGAAACCAACATTTCCTCACTCCTTGTTAACTTATGAATCAATTAAGATAATCTCAGCGCAGAAAATGTCTGCATTTTATTGATGAATGTGTGGATTTGTTCAACTTCAACTGATTGACATATAAAGAAGAAGTTGCAATGGAGAAGAGTCGATAAAGAAGTGTTGAGCATTTGTAGTGTTTACGAGTAATGTTAACTATATGTGAGGTTGGCCGAGTGGTTACGGCGTTGGACAGTCGCTGGTTCGACGCTGGCTAGGGGAATTATTTTTTTTTTCTTTTTTTTTCACGAGAAAATGACAGAAAATGATGACATAACACATGATGTATGTCTTTTTCAAAGCTTAGTTCAGTGCTACAATAAGGTGCAATTGGATCAAAAAACGGCGCCAAACGCCATTATTGGACTATTATTTAGAGTTCATACCCTGTAAAGTGCCCCTATTATCGTTAGAAGAAAATATTCTATGAAATATTATAGGGATGAAATTGTTACTTGGGTGTACATATTACAAAAGAAGGTTTGTATGCCTACAGTTTACACATTTGAGAAAATCAATAAATCTTACAATGCGAATGTTTGTATTTGTTTAATTGATTTAAATAATTTTCAAGCACTGTTTTGTTAACGTTACAAAGTTTTTTATTATACTTTTTTTAGTGTTTTCTAAAATAAATTAGGCGGTTTTTCCTCATTTTTAGTTATCCTGAGATTACTCAATTACTTAGGAAACACTAACCTTCCTTTTAATTTCGTCATATCAAAAAGCGTTTATACTCGTATTTATCTTTTCTTCGGTTTTAATTTTGCATACCCCCCACAAAATGGCTGTGCACGCCACTGGGTAGGTACCACACGAGAAAAATCGAATTTTAGGCATCAACCAAATCTGTGCCGAATTTAGGATAAGGTCGTTCCGCTCTATGGAACCATATCGTCTCAGGTGAGAGCACTGAATGGACTCTATTTCGCAAGAACCAATTCAAAATCGGATGTGAATTGCTGCAATGGTTACATTGGTTGTATCCAGCTCATCCTTTCACTAAAATATACTTGTAAAAAAATTATTTTAAAATGTTTTTAGCAAATTTTGAGCACAAATATGTTTTATGGATGCTTCCTTCTTTTTATATAAATCACGTACACAAATCTATCTAACTACAAGAAAAAGAGATTTAACGCCTAAAAATCTGTAGGTACCACATTATTATCGAGGTGTAAAATTTTTCAAAACACCAATAAGCAATGGAAAATTACATTTTTTCCAAAGATCACCTCTGAACTGTGCATTTAACTTAATCTGTTTTGCACAAAGATGTTTTTAAAATTCCGCTGGAATTTCCATAGACCACCGAAGTAACGTAAGCTCGAAGAACAAGATTTCAAATTTTTAGCCCCTTAGCCTCTCCCGTGGTTGCGCCACTGGACCTGAGATTGATTCACTGCGTATAGTTCTAGTTCAGTATAAATAGGCGCAGCTCTACAAAACGTTGGTTATGTATAGTCTCATCCATTAGGTTTACAGCAGCAAAAGAGATTAATTACTCCGTAAGTTTCAATCTCGTGCCTTAAAAATTGTAAACATACTTAGTTTTTAAATCTTTAAAGTTAGATAATATTTACTTACATATTATATGCAACACATGCTAATTCCTATATGTTCCTAACTCTTGAGCCATCGACCTACACGCATTATCTGATACTCATCAATTTCGTACATGGTCATCACATCCTCTCAACACTCCTTTTTCGCTTAAATTAAGATAATGACGCCACGCTGACAACGTTACAATACAACTATACACACGACCGAGTCGCACAAGGCCTCTGGTCAACACACCGATCAAAATGAAGCGATAAACCAAAACAAATCAAAGAAACCTTAAGAAATACGAAAACGCCCCAATGCATATTGGCACTAATGACCCTTTCAGTAAAACCACAGAAAAAAAATCCAATTTACTTAAAATAATAATTTATTCTGTGCTTACAATCGTAGCACGTGTATAACTATACAGCCACCCTGTCATCACAGCTCCGCGAACTAACGATCCTTGTAACTTGGCATGAATATCGTCTCCACACCTGAATGTGACATGACAGGCGCAAACGATTCCTGGCAGCCGAAATCAAAAGGTATAAGAATATGATCGTTAGGTAAATTAATGAGACGTGATCGAGATGACAGATCTTTTTCGCCTCCCCGAAGGTTCACGATTCAAACTTTCTTGTATGTTGTGTTTGAAGTTTTGGATGTTACGCGCGCGTACACCCTATCATTTCTGCACCCGTATCTGATCATAATTTTAATGTCGGCACTTGCGTTTGATCGATTTCACTTGCACGATCAATATTTTGATAGGAATATGTATTGTGTATAAATTATGGGCTGTGCTGCCTATATCAGAGATCGCGTGCCATCTGCAAGGAGTCGAATTGTACAGTATTTACCAGACAGTGATCAGACGGTGTGATCATAATTTTATGGCATAATCGATTTGCATTTCACTTTCATTTTGATGCGAGAGATCATGTTTCATATACATGTTACCCATATAGAGTCATAAAATGTTAGTGGACGTTCGTACAAGAAACTAGAAAAAAATACACATAGGACCTTAATTGCATACACGGATTAAAGACTTCAAAAACGCACGCGATGGACCAAATAAAGACTGTTTTATTACTCACTTTTTACAAAACGCAACTATAGTCCAAGTTTAAAATTAAACACTGTTGCAACGACACTAATCCTCTATGGGCACAATATCTACTATAACTTTCAATTTAGGACATACTGTACAAAAATTTTATTTTGCTAACGATCCCAAAAAAAATTGGCCATACTTGAAAGTAAACGCTCTCATTTCTGGCAGTAGGTTCAGCTTCATATTCCTCTTGCAAGTTCTTTTTCTTTTTCTTATGGACATTAACTGAGCTCAGAGCAGAACCCATCTAGGTACCGAAAATTTGCGAAAATTGATCGATATTAATAAAATTTTATGGCATAAATTCTGTTCAAAGTGATGAGGAAATTTTCAGGAGGAGAACACCGATTAAATAAATCGATTCCTTAATGTTTGTTTACATATAACCGAATTAATGTGGTAGTATTAGAACCTGAACACAAACCAGGAGGAGGTTTTTAATATGATTATAAATTGTGCATGATTATAAGAGTGCAGTGCAGAAAGTGGACAATATACGTAAAATGATAAGGAGGTTCATACTCGTAGGTGAGGTTGAGGTAACCAAATCCCATTTCTGGGGACCTCGTATAAATTACAAGACACCATGCATATCCTCATATGCATCAAAAGAGCGTGCAATACTATAATTATTTTTGGAACTATAAAGTTTTTTTTTCTACCCACACCTCCCAAGCGTTTATTAACCGACTCTTTTTCTCCCTTTTCCAGGACAAGCAGGTGTAAATCAGTTGGGTGGCGTTTTTGTCAACGGACGTCCATTGCCCGATTGTGTACGTCGTCGCATTGTAGAGCTAGCATTAATGGGCGTTCGACCGTGCGATATATCACGACAATTACTTGTCTCTCATGGTAAGTTACCATAAAGCGGTCATCCTCATCATCACCAGCATCATCACTGCTGGCATTTACCGCGGCTACTAACTACACATACTCGCGACTATCTTGAATGAGGTCGATTATCATAATTTATAATGATGATGGTCGCCGAAAATGAACTAATTAATATGCAAATTAGACCGTTTTTGATGCAACCGCGTGCGGTGTGCTTTTGATCGGGAGTCGTGTATTTAGTGAAAACCGTAAGCTCTGGCGATACACTAAATAACACACACGAAAGGTGCCGCCATTTCACACACAAATATGATTTTAAACGATCATTATGTGGGCACGGCTACCTGTATCCGAGATTCATGGGGAATTTGCATGAACAAATTTTTGTATAAAAGTGGTGTATGTTGTTAAGTGATAAGAGCGTATCATTTTAATGACTATGCGCCACTATTTAAAACTAAATTTGGATCTGTTTATTTTTTTTTAGGTTGCGTATCCAAGATACTAACGAGATTCTATGAAACTGGTTCGATTAGACCTGGATCGATAGGAGGCAGTAAGACAAAGGTAAGAATATGGGTTTCATTTTAATTCAGCATTAGACGATTATTATACGTATATGTATATAAATAATAATGATAACATAGCAGTACTATAAGAAATCAATATATTAGTTGTAGGACTCCTCGGCTATTGAAAACGATCAAAAATATTTCTTTATTGTTTGAAGTGCATCAATTTTTAATTCACAAAATATAAGTGAATTTTGAACAATTTGATCGAATCTCTCTTCTTCATTACCGTAACTCCTAGTGGAGCATGGTGCGTTGATGCCTACCGTGTGTACAAAGACAACTGAATTCGGAGTGTGATACGGTTGTCAGCCATACCACTTCCTAGTCGCATTGTTAGTTTATTATTCTACGATAAGAATATGTATTTCTTATCATCTTCTTCTGAATAATAAACTTGCGACGAGTCGTGCCGAGTTTGGAAACTCGTTTCTCTATTAGTGTATATTTCACAGAGTGGCGACCGAACGATCACGGCCACAGAGAACGACAATTTGATCGAATAGTACACATTTATTACGAGTGAAAAGTTTGTTGGGTTAGAATTACCGTCGCAAAGAAGATGGTCGAAATAAAATAACATATTATCCCAAATCCTAAAATTGATAACTGTACAGGTATCTCTGGATATGTAATTTAATGTCTTTGGCTTCTGCAAGATTAAATGTGCAAGAACACCTTCTGAATTTGTTGCTTAATGCCAACTGATGATAACTGTAACACAACATATTATAACATTGACACACATGAACGCGCTGAACTCCATCGACTACACACGGACATTACTACCGCTTTGTGATTACTGGACACTATTTTGTTTAACCATGGCCAATTCGTGCTATACTTGCAAAGAACTTTTTACAAACATTAAAGATGTGATAATGTGTATAAACTGCAAAAATTATTATCATCTAAAGTGCACAAATTTAAAAGATGAAACAAGTTCACGTAAAAAACCAAAACGCGATCAGTGGTTGTGCGGGTTGTGTAACAGTGCCCAACAAAACAACGGTGAAATGGTCAGTGCCAAGTCCAACGATTCTGTGTATGAAAATCTGAAGAATTGGTGAAAATTGGTGACCAAATAAAAGCCGAAATAAAACAACAGATACAGGAGCTTGCAACTTCTGTGCAATTTATGTCGGGTCAGTTTGATCAAATTAAGCCCATGATGGAGGAAATTAAATCTCTCAAAACCGAAAATCTGGCATTGAAAAGAGATTTACATCTGTTAAATGAACATAACAAATCATTGCAACAGGAGTTGAGATCTGCAAGTGTGTGCATCGGTGGTATAAAAGAAAGCAAATCTGAAAATCTATTGGCTACCATCAAATCTATCGCGAACAAAATTAACATCGAACTTCATGAGCATGATGTAAATGCTGTCCATAGGCAGTATCGTAGGTCAGTAACATTCGAGCAAACGAGTTCGAACAACGACCGTTCAAGCACCATCATCTGTAAATTCTCCCGAAAAATTACACGAGACCACTTTTTGGATAGATACAAGCAGTATGTACGAACGGCGAATAATGGTGCAGGGATTCCGAATGACAATGGCATTGGAAGAACGTATGTAAACGAATATTTACCAACAGCTACTGCCCAGTTATTGTATGAAGTGAAAGCAAAACTGAAACCAATGGGTTATCAATACATTTGGGTGAAGGAAGGTAAAATATACATTAAAAAGTCGGAAGGTACGAAAGCAACGATAGTGAGATCAAAGGACGACATAAAAAGTTTTTCGTAATTACATATTGATTTTATATTTGATTGTTGTTAATTTCTGTTTTCTTACTTTTAAATGATAGAATCTTTGAATAATTTTAAAAATACTGAAACCAAATTGTTGTGCAGCGAACGGGAGTGTAGACATTTCTTGAACGACGTTCATGCTTTTAATATATTTCATTTGAATATCAGAAGTTTGTCCAAACACTATGATGAACTTTGCTTGCTACTCAATGATTTAGAAATAAAATTCGACGTAATAATCCTTTCTGAAACTTGGTTAATGGAAACTAAATGTTTCAATATTGACGGCTATCAAATGTTTATCTCTTCTGCCAAGCATAATAAATGTGATGGTGTAGTAATTTACGTTAATGAAAAATACACTGTAAACTGTCTCAACCACCAAATGGCTGATGCGAATATTGTAGATTTGTTAATATCTGTAAATAATGTCGAAATATGTATCACTGGTGTCTATAGATCCCCCAGCCTAAATCTAAACAACTTTATTTCTTCGCTTGACAGCTTTTTATCAACAAAATCTAATTTAAAGAACCACTTGATAGTTGGTGATTTAAATATAGATATCATGAAGAATAAGCTATCTCATTCTAGCAATGAATATTTGGATGTTCTAATGAGCTATGGTTTTGTAGAGCATTTGGAGGGAAGTACAAGAGTCGGTCACGCCAATTCGACGTGCATTGACCACATATTTTGGAAAAGTAAAGAAGAAATACCATTTTTTCCGGGAATTTTTCAAACACATATTACCGATCACTATGGTACCCTTGCTAAATTACAGCTTAATGAGCTAAACACTGATAGTGAGGAAAAGAACATTAAACAAAAAATAAAAAAAGTCGACTATTCCAAAGTAGTCCAAAACATTAGTACTGTTGATTGGGCTCCCATAATGTGTAGTAAAGATGGAGAAAATGGTATTAACATGTTTTTTGAAATTCTTGACAATGTTATGCATAACTCTTCACAATATTTAACATTAGACAATAAACATATGAATGCAAAATTTCGACCAGTTAAAGATTGGGCATCACAAGGAATAGTTGTCTCAATCAGAAAAAGAGATAAACTTGCAAAGCTTGTTAAAAAGTTTCCTGGCGACATTAACTTATTAGCCCAATATAAAGAATATCGCAATAAACTTAATTACATTATTCGTTGCGCAAAAAACTTCTACTATAGCCAGGAAGTTGGTAAAGTATTGGGTGATAGCAAAAAATTATGGGACAAAATTAATGAAATCACGTCGCAGAAAAACAAGAAAACTACTTACACTGTTTCTAAAATTAGTAAAGATGATGGGCTCATAGTTACAGATCAAAAAGAAATTGCTAACATAATGAATAAATACTTCACTACCGTAGGGGAAAAATTGTCACGGAATCTTGAAAATTTTCCTGTGAATTCCAATAACACATACCAAAATGGTTTCAGTTCTGTATGTAGCTCACTTCATCTTTTTCCAGTCTCGGTTATAGAACTTTACCAACATATTAAAGAATTAGATTGCAATAAATCACCTGGTATAGATGGTTTTAGTAGTCGATTCCTGAAAACAATAGTAGATCATATCACCATCCCTCTTACTCACATATTCAACTGTTGCTTAAGAAATGGTATTTTCCCCACTAAATTGAAACGTGCGATAGTTATACCACTGCATAAAGATGGTGATGCCACAATATCTAATAACTATCGTCCGATTTCTTTGATCTCGATTGTGGCTAAGCTACTTGAAAAATGTATCAAAACCAGGTTAGATCAATTTCTCCGGGAAAACAATATTCTCGAATCATGCCAATATGGTTTTAGAAACGGCGTAAGTACTCAAGATGCACTTTACGATGTCACTGACTTCATTTCGACCGCTTTGGACAAAAATGAGAAGCCGTTAGCGATTTTTCTTGACCTGCGAAAAGCCTTCGACACTGTTAATCATTGTCTGCTCCTAAAAAAGCTGGAGAAACTGGGAATTAATAACACAGCTCTATCGCTTTTCAGATCATATTTATCAAATAGATCTCAAGTGGTAAGAATCGGGGATGAAATAAGTACTCCTTGCGAAGTTGAGTGTGGAGTGCCTCAGGGAACGGTTCTGGGTCCAATCCTTTTTCTTATTTATATCAATGACCTTTGCAAATTGAGGACGGCTATTAATGGGCATATAGTTTCTTTCGCAGATGACACTGTGTTATTATTTAAAAGTTCAAACTGGGACAATACAATGAAATTAGCTAACGAAGGACTATCTACGGTACACGACTGGTTAGCAAGACATAAATTATCACTTAATTTACAGAAAACCAATTATATCAAATTTGCCAAGGCAGGTGTTGTCACTTCTACCCATCCGATATCAGTTAATAACACAATAGTACAACATACAACAAATGTTAAATACTTAGGAGTTGTAATTGACAATCTGCTAAAATGGGAAAATCAAATAAATTTAATGTGCAAAAAATTAAGAAAAACTATATATATTGTTTATCTTTTGCGAAAGATAGTCAGCCAAAAAATTCTAAGACAGGTATATTATGCTGTTTTTCAAAGCATTGCGCAGTATGGCATCATTGCTTGGGGATCTACATACACAGCTATACTCTCTCCTTTAAACAATCTTCAACATTTGGTGATTAAGATATGTTTACATGTGTCAAAATATTCATCCACAACCCTTGCATTTGATACTTTCAATGTCATGAATATTCGGCAGCTGTATACATTTACACTTTACAAATATATGTTTCTTAACTATGGAAATTTCAAAAAAATTTACATAAAATATTCTACGCGAAGTCAAGCCCATGAAAGGCTTAAAATAAACAAATGTAATAAATTCGTCAGACAATCTCATTCATCTACTTTAGGACCAAAAGCATTTAACTTACTGCCCATAGAAATCAAGCTTCAGCTAACACAACAGAATTTCAGAAATATTTTAAAAAAATTCGTCAACAATCGGAAAAATATATATAATGAAATATCACATATAATAACCTAACTAAGCTGCACAACATAATAAATAGAAGAAAAACTTAAAGCCATTGTAACATTTTATTTATTTTTTATCTTCTCTATTAAATTATAATACTGAATTGTTTTATTACTATTTTATCATAATTATTATTTTTTTTTTTTATTATTATATAGTGAATTTTACAAAGTAGTCGTTTAGTTCCAGCGCTCACACTCAAGCCCTTCTGGCTTACGTGAGTTGCAAGTAATCGAATTTATATATGTACTGATATTGTTACTTGAATTAATTCTGAATTACTGCAATAAAGATTATTATTATTATTACATATCTTCGCATGACGGAAATAAGTCATTATGACGAAAATTTACCATCATTAGCACGAATTCAAAATTACACATTTGGACAATCATTTGCTCAATAATGACAGGGGACGCCATCTGTTGCAAAACTGAAGAACAAGAATTTTGGCAAAAATATTAAATTTGTTATCAATCTTTACACGTTTCTATTCAAATTCTTCAAGAAAAGTGTGCCTTTAAATTATTGAACAGATTATTCATCGAAATATCGCTGTTGTTAGGGACATTTTCATCATTTACCAAAACATCAAAAGTAAATGACGAATTCTAATGACGAAAACATATGTGTCACCTCAATTTCGAACTTTCATCATTATGACGGATTGTCGTCATAATAGTAGTCAAACCCGCATTTTCACGCTCTCAGATATCATAGTGCAGCGTTTTTTTAGATAATTTTCTTAGATACTTCAATCATCGACGATACTTATTCAAATTTAATTTGTCTGAGAAAATTAAAAAAGAAAAAAAAACAGAAGATGTTCATTGCTCATTTATTGACTGCTGTAAAAGCGGGCACTGTAATATTTCCTATAGTTAAAAAATGAAACGTGAGGGGCCCCGTCTCAATTTCGAACACGCCACGTTGGGAAACATTACGCCACTGTACAGGACTATACTTTTACTAAATAGGTTATCCTGTAAGTGTAATAATGGGACAAACCAAATTGGCAATAAGACGGATGTAAAGTGTCGTTTTGCATAGGACCGAAGAAGAAATGCTTCTTCTTGGACGTAGGCAGAGGTGGCAGCAAGAGGCGCTTGCCCCCCTCCCTTAGCGATGATCACGATAAAAATAATCTTACTGCTGTGTGGTGAATGCGGGAGAGATGCCGCATCGGGAGAGATGCCGCACCTGCTCTAAAATGTCACCCAAAACACATCAAGCTCCAAAACTTGAAATATTTGTCCAAATACTCTTTCTCAGTACTGTCGAGTCACACGCAGTGCACGCGGTCTCCGGTTGCAACGGTAAATGTCATTTACAAACCGGTTTCCTGGAATTTGTTAGGAAAAGTTTTTGGTGTCTGTTTTGTTTCAGTGATATTAACCGTTAGGAGAGTTTGTTTGGTGCAATAATCGATTCTTCGCGTAGTTTAGTGTTGGTGGATGTTGGATAATAAGAAAGAAAAGCATCAATAAGGGGGCAAAATCGGATTCGTCTAATAAAATAAAAAGAAATCACAAAAAAAAACAATATTCGCTTAAGGATAGAAAGCTGGAGCGATACTGACGATGAACCTTTAGTGCAAAACAACAAAGGAAATGATGGCGACTGTCTTTGTGTGGAGTGCTACGAACGGTACTCGACAACTACCAAACGTGTTGACTGGCTGTGCTGCATTAAGTGTAAAAAGTGGTTGCATTCAACATGCACAATGTATGACAACAAATGCAATCCATGCCAAAGAAAAGATTACCTCAAAACACAACAAGAATCGTCAACAAAATAAGTGCGGCATCTCTCCGATTTTGATGCGGCATCTATCCCGGGGGTAGGGTATAGACGCCGCTTTGTATTGATATCGAAAATCATTTATTTTTTATGTTTTGACTGAAAGAATGTGATTTAGTTTTTATATTTTTATTCTACACAAAGCAAAGAATGTAATACAGAACAAAAACTTGAAATAAATTATTTTTTTTCAAAACTGTAAGGTTTTTTCAAAACATGCGGCAACTC
Organism: Microchrysa polita; assembly: GCA_949715475.1. Taxonomy (NCBI): domain Eukaryota; kingdom Metazoa; phylum Arthropoda; class Insecta; order Diptera; family Stratiomyidae; genus Microchrysa; species Microchrysa polita. The sequence continues at coordinate 76,706,290 of OX454419.1, forward strand.
TCCCGCATTTACCCTACTACATTAAAAATCGCTGCACTATACTACGTTTGAAGACGTATGACGGAAAATTTTCTGCTGCTCGGAATGTATTCGGCATTCGTAGCTTTCAGGCCTTTGATATCCGGCACTAGGATAGAGGTATCATTAATGGATAACATAGTCATCATAGATCATGCAATCTCGCGTTTAGTCTAATGTTTTAAAGCTTAAATCTTTCCCTTGGTGAGATGCTTAGATATTCTTTCTGCGGGTATCCCATATTTTCATATGTTTCATTTCATGGCTTCTGGACAACAACAATAGATAACAGTCACTTTGATTTTTTTTGGTTTTGCCTAATGCTAAGTCTGGTGTCCCACGTCCAGGGGCGAACCCAGGAATGTATTTCGGGGGGTGATTCGTATTTGCAAAGTGGCTCATGAAATCCAACGCTTTAAATGTGCTTAAACCTTAGGCTTAAGAGTGTCCATATACTGTCCGATCGATTGACCAATCGCCCGTACAGCACATACACTATGCAATTTATCGCGCAATCTGAAATGACAATCTCGCGGTCCACACGAGACAACACAACATAGCGAAAATTATATATTTTGTGGCGATGGAAGATCCATTGCTACTTTCGATGGAGAATGTGCCTGTCTAGACACTCAATTTTGGGTCGTCTTCGTCATTTTGACAATTGAAACTGGGGATGTCTGCGCTATTTAAGAAAGGTATTCATTCTTGAACGCGATTGCAAATGTTGAACATGTCAACAACTCACCATCTATTCATACTATTAACGAAAGAATTGATAATTAATCTGTCCTGAACAAAGCCGCGACACACATCTAACGATAAATTATGAACAGATGTGTAAAGAATGAAGCATTCATCCCTTCTTATTACTTGACGCAATCAGTTCAATGTCTAAAGTGGAAACGGAGCTTGAAGACGATAGGGAAGACAAAAACGCGCATGTGTGGACTTAGCCAACGACCGCCACAACCACAACCACCAGTGATTCCCAAACTATCCCCCCCCCACCCTAGGGGCGTGAAAATCAAGGAAAGGGGGCGCTGGCAAAACTCTAATATTGATGCCAGTAATAAATTATGATTTGCTTGCCAATAATGAATTATGGTTTTCTTGCGAACTTCTTTCGAAATACACCAGGGGTAATCGGTTGTTGCAAAGCAGTGCAAAATGGCGAAAATTATATTTTCGTCGATTAAATTGCTGCTACTAATCCATTTGATTAACACCGCTGAAAATTTTTCTGATCGAGAAAAAATAAAAAATCACTTGATATTACTGATATGAACCGCATCAGCCAGCTATTGTCTGTGAATGATTTTCGATATAAAAAAACGGAATTTGGTCGCTCCAGTAATATCAAAAGGCGTGTTTTTTAGTATTCCGGTGTAGGTTAGTTAAGGGTAACTACATGGGGTTACAATAACAACATAACCTATATGGGTCACGTTGTTATTGTAACTTCATGTAGTTACACTAAAATTTCCTACATCGGAATACAAAAAAAAACACGCCTAATATAAATTTTGCTGCTCGACGTATCACTGAAACCATGATGTCGGCCGAACTCACGAAGAAATTCAGGATGCGGAAAGCATGAAATTTAAATAATACTTCCTCGAAATTCCAGTAGTTCCAAAATATGGGCTGCACTAACAAACAAATGTTCAAACAATTTAAATTGCGACAATGGATTCCGAACTTATGACTAAAATTAACAGCATTTCTTATGCACATGGCACTTTTCACATCTATTTTTGGTTTTTGTCCAACATTTTCTCGGGGGCGCTAGGTTTAGCAGATCTCGAAAGGGGGAGGGGGGGGCTGAAAAAGATTGACCTTAGGTACAAGAACGAGTATAATATTTCCGTGTTGGATGTAGTCAGAATCAGGAATAAAAGTCAAAAAACGTGTGGGGTGTTAATTTATCGTTAATTGGTGTAGAAGAGCATTCCCGATTGTGGTTTCCTAAAAATTAGCTATAAACTTTGTCTAATATTTTTGTGACAAACAATTTCGACCCCATATTGTTTGGCTTACGCTTCTTATTATCATGCTTAGTAATAAAAGCGGTGCAAGATAAATAAGGAAATTTCACTACTGTTCGAGTAGTATTTTTTCTAGTTTTTTTTTATTTATTTGCAAAATGAAACATACATATTCATATATGTACAGTAAAGCACGGTTAAGTGCAAAACGCTTAAGTGAAAAACTCGGATAAGTGCACACAATTTTCATGCACCATCCAGTCAATGCGATTTTCAATACATTACAAAACAGATAAGTGCAACACGGATAAGTGCACAACACGCTTAAGTGCACTCAATATTTTGGTAGGGTTAACAACATTTGGACACGATTCATGACGGATAAGTGCACATGTGCATTTGAAAAATTTATTAGTGCAGACGTTTCGATCCTAGCCCGAGAAATCTAATATTTTCTGATTCACTTTTTGAAAACAGAAAGGGGAAATCAGGTCTACTGGCTAATTTTTGCCTTTAGGAAAATCTGAGAGTTAAAAATTGCTCTTTTTGGGAGCAGCTTAGGGCTAAGATCAAGCATTGTCTTGATAAAAAATGTTTAGCAAAAGTGGCAGTCTCTTTGTCATTCCAGCGTTCATGTTAGCCTCAGTCGGTCTCCTCCTTTAGATCGCAGGACACCACTAAGATAGTCGTTAGGTTGTTATAAAATGTTGGTTTTTCTTTTATTTTTGCGAACAAAAATTTTTTGGATGTTGTTTTCCCATTTCTGCAAGCAAGTGATAATTTTGACATCCATAAATTGTTATTGAAAATGTACAAAAAAAATATTTTAGGCTACACACAATTTGACGTCCCAAAAGCCTACAAAAAGCTCGATTCGCAACATCTATGTTCGATGTTCTTCCATCGATGTATCCCTCAAAGCCGGCGCCTTTGACGGGATTTTTGCAATCAATAATGGTGATCCCTGCATTGATCACATTTCAAAAATTTTGGGTAGTGCCCATTTGTTAATATTTGTTGCCAAAGTTCGCAAGCCTTACAAAGTCGCTTGTACATGGCTCTGTCAAATTTAATTGTTGAAGCCAGGGCCGTCCTTAGCATTTTGGTGGACCTGGGCCAAATCGATGATATGACCCCTACCAATTTCCAACCAAAATTTTGGATCTCCTTCCTTATAAACATTTTACAAAGATAAGCCACAAAGCAGTTTCTTAAACATTTATTTTGGCAAATTGAGCTTGGCGAACAAATAAAAAAATGAAGACGTGCTTTAGACGTATAGGCCAATATGGCAATGCCTTAAAATTTGCGACTGGTGAGTTGTAAATGTTTCACAAAACCCCCGCAGGGGGGTCGGTGTCCTTGTGACATCAGCCAGAAATGGCTGTATGTAGTGGGACAAAGATCTTTAGTGAGTTGCGCCACCACGGACCTAGCAGCGCAAGGGGGCCCTGGTACAGTTGATACGCCATGGCGAGGATATGTACAAAAACCATTCGGGCGGTAACGTTTCCGAGCTCCTGAGTTATGTACGGGTGGCTCATGGCGTGACCTACCTCCTCCCATGACGGGAGGGAAGTCACTAAAGGCCAAGCACGATTATGGTGTCCTCTGGTGGGGGAGTGCATCGTATGGTAAATCGTGTGAGCTTCGGAGTTGACGGCTTCGCATGACCCGAGTCCTGAAAGGGCTAGTTAGGGAGAATGGCCTTGGTGGTAAATGCCTATGCGCCTATATCTAACTAGTTTGTGGATTGATGACCACAATGCCCGAGTCGCATTGTTGACTAGTAAACTGAAAAGGCCACCTGGATGTGAAAAGCAGCGCTACGAGTCTGCACAGGTGAGTGCATTCGCCGGATTCGTCTGGCAACAACATCGTGTCAGTAAAAAGCCGAAGGTCCAAACACTTCGAGGGACCGGGAGATAAAGGCCGAAAGGCTAGGTGCTCCCCTGACGGTATACCTGTAGATGGTTAGCTTGTTTCATAAAACCCCTTTTACATTTAAGGAAAATAATTGGATTTGTTGCCACTGTCAGCTAGCTCTTTCTTTCTACGTATTTATATTTACTTACCCTGTAAAATTGTTAATCTTTTGTCGAGCTTTCGTTGAAAGAAAAATGTGATTGTCAACTATTTGCGCTTCAAAATAAATACGGCTTTCATTCTTTAAGAATTTTGTGCTCATTATCGGTAGACATATCGAAAGGTTGTAGTAGGCCTTAGCTTTAGAATTTTAAAACAGCAATTTTTGAAAGTATTCGCGCATAAGCACTACCTGCATTTTTCAATCGAAACAAATTTCTATATTTTTGGAACCAGGTAATTCCACGGTATTTTTTTTTATAGAATAGACTTATGTTTATCCTGAAGTTTTTGGGGTTCGGAGATTTAAAAATTTCCGATAAAATGTGAAACATTCAGCATGTTTGCAACCTCATTTTTATTTGACAACATCGCCCCGCGATTCAATTGGTTTTGCATCAGGTATGCTTTGATTATCTTGTTGCGTGAAGGCCCCTAGAGAGTCGAGCACTTTCTGAGGGGTCCCCCCCCCCTCGAAAATAAAAGGTTCCATGGTGTGGTGGCCACTTGAAAGTGGTTGCCCTGGGAGACCACCCAGGTCGTCCACCCCTAGGGCCGGCCCTGACTATAGCGTTACAAAGTATAGCCACACAATAGTTGTTACCACTAGTTTCCATTTATGCTACGTAAATTAGATAGTTTATATGGAGCACTGATAAGTGCACAACACGCTTAAGTGCACAAAAAAATTGTGCATTATCCTTGTGCACTTATCCGTGTTTTACTGTATAACATATAGTATATAACAGTTGAAACACTGTCATATCGTGTTAAATTAAAATTCAAAGTGCTCCAATGTCTTTTTCAAATACCGCACAAACATTCATTTTTAATTATAGATATCAATCATGAGCTGGGGATGTGAAAAACCGGACGGTTAGACCGAAAACCGGTACTTTCAGAACGGGCAACCGGGTTATTTTCGGTTTTTCCGCCTTTATGTTTTTAACCCGCACGCGGTTATTCTCATCGAACTTTTGGACTATAGAATACGCTTAGACCAGTCGTGTCAAACTCGCGGCCCTCCTCGCAGTTCTGTGCGGCCCGCGGCCATGTCGAAGCAGCACAATCTGTATCAACACAAAAAATTGTGAAATTAGTAAGGTGAACAAATTCAGAAGTTAAACTCAAGTCTACAAAAACTCGTCAGTGGCTTATGCAAGATTATTTTAGGCTTTTTTCTCCAACAATTTGAGGCTGGTTATTTGATTTTATAAGACAGCGCATCTTTTTTTGTACAGGACAATACTAAGTCTCTTCATGAAACTGTTCTGTCCCGAATGCAGTTAATAAAAAATTGGTTGGCTTTACCGAACATGAATTGAGATTTATTTGGAAAATGGACAAAGCTTTAAAAACTGTGGAAATCTTGGAATTGGTGACTAAATCACCTGGATGTGAAATTCCAACATAATAATTAGAGCCCAAGTGCCTGATTTTTAGACCTATACTTATCAAGCAGCATGAGTTTGTTTAAAACTATATCACAAACAACTTTTTGTCTCTTTTACAAACCTTTCTGCTGGAATTAATTTATTCCGACTATTTTGCCTTCCAATGTTATTTTGGGCGACCTCGGATGACTGGTGCTAAACATTTATTATCATTTGTCCAAAATTTGGCGCAAATCATGTAATTGTGGTTACTTGTGGTTACACAAGAATCATATTTTCACGTTTACGCTTCTTGCCTTAATTTTTGAATGTTCTTGAAGTACATTTTCGAAAGGAGAAAGTTCTCCCGGATAGTCCCGAAGCCTCAATAGTGATCTAGACTCTCTGCTATATTTTAAAAGTAATATTCTGTAATCAACTTTCGTAATACGGATACATAAAAGTTTTTGAAATTTTCCTCCTGCGCCCCACCTAAACCTGAGGAGAATCTCATTTGGCCCGCGCCAGGTTTTGAGTTTGACACCCCTGGCTTAGACCAATTAATTTAGAGGTCTTGAGATAAACGTCAGCACTGTGTGCACTAACCATTACGCCAATCACACTACTACGTAAAAACATTTACCCAACTGTTTCTTAAATTGGTTGAAAATGTTGATGATAGAATCAACCAATTTTAAAAAGCTGTATTGCCCATCTGTTCGAATCAAAATATAAGTCTATTTTAATCGGACATACCAACTTTTGAGGACATTGCCGAATATCGACTACTTCATCGATCAATTACATCACTGGTCGGAACGGGAAAGTAAATGTTTATTTTTTACTTTTAATATTGAAATAATTTGCACTTTAAGGTATATTTGTACAGCAATAAAAAAAAACGAACGGTTAACCAGAAAAACGGTACTTTTTATCCGTTTTTAATCGGACGGTCTAACCGTTTCGAAAAATAACCGGGAAAAGCGGGTGCTAGGAACGTTTTTGATATTCCTATTTCAGACCGTGAATATCCTTTCATCAATCAAGACCAAGGATTGAATAAATACGTTTGCTAAAGCTCTCTACCTTAGGTTGTTATGATTCTGACAAGGGAAAATATCAATAACAAAAAATTTAAATATAAATATAAATACCGTTCTAAAAGGTCTTATGTAACAAACAAAGTAGAAAAGTTTTAGCCATAAAATTACATCCCAAATTAGTAGATATAATAGGAACTTTTTCTTTATTAACCTTCTGATTGTTGCCTTATCATTTGGACACTCAATCAACACTGAATTATTGTTGACGTACATACATGTGTTTTTTTTTCTTTATTATTTATTCCATGTTGTGTGATTGATTAGGTATATCGCTTATTTTTCGGGAGAAAGGGGTTGTTATACCAACTCAATGAAATAAATTCAGCATTCTTTTTTTAGTGTTATTTTAATATTTTACTATTATTTGGGCAGTACCGAAGTGCTTTTCTACTACGAAGGACTACAGAAAAGAAAATTCATTCACAATTACGCCTGAATGTGAGTTCCACATTCACTCTGATTGAAATATGTAGATGTAGGAAATTTGTTTTGGTATCAGATACGAAAAAATACTCCTTGCTGATAACACTCATCCAAATCTATACCTTTGACGATTTTTTTTTATAAGCGTAAACCGACTCCTTACTTAGCCTTAGCCTATGTATGTATACAGTCGAACTTCCCTTAACGGACACTTCTAATAACCGGACATTTCTCATAAACGGACACTTTTATTTTCCCCAACGTTTTTCTTTATATGTATTTAACTAGAAAAATAACTTCCAATAGCCGGACACTCTCATAACCGGACACGGACAGTGCTTTTATACCCTTTCTGAACAAGCAAGTCTCTAATAAACGGACAGTTCCACAAATAATATTCGAAATTCTTGCATTACAGAATTGTATTTCGAGCAAAGAAATTTTGAAATTACCGGAAAATCGGTCTTTTGTGTAAAGCAAAATTCACTTTCCGGAAATCGCTGCACATATCTTGTTTATCTCTCCGTGTAGGTGGAATTTCTTAGAGATTCAGTAGTTCAATTTATGTCGTGGCATTTATGTACTCGTGCAGTTTTCTATTCTTTTAAAATAATAAAAAAAAATAAAAAAACAACTTGTCTTTTGAAGAAAAAGTCAAGAACAAGTCATTTTAGAATTCACGAAAAAATAGTGTTGTCGATCTCGAAAAAAAATTGAATTGGAAAAACACGATTGAAATGAGACATCGTGGTTTTGAATGGATTCGCCGCGCAGTCCAAATTAGTTTTATAAAATGTTATTCCTTTGTGAAATATTCTGATAAGCGGACGCTTCCAATAAGCGGACAAAATCTCAATCCCCAATGGTGTCCGCTTATGGGAAGTTCGACTGTATATGTATATGGAACATGGCATATCTCCATATAAATATCTGTGCTAACAAACAGAAGCTGAAAGTTATTAAAGGCGCGGCGATTAAACGGTGAACGAAAAAAATGCCTAACCGAATAATATAAAAGTTGAAGAGAGTAATTGTGGGAACAAATTATTGCAGGTGACAGGTAACATAGTTAATCACATGCATTATCATATTCTTCGACCACATTACATGCACGTAATATACAAGCATGTAAATTGGACTACTTATTGACTACTGTTAATCACATATGTATATAGTCATAAAAGAAATGGCGATTATATCGCGGGCCATCGGAATTTCATTTGGTTCACATTTTTTTTGAGTCACCATATAGGTAGAAAAACTGCGTATGAACTTCGGCTACACTATGATTTATCTAAGTCCTTCAAAGCGCTTATCGGAACCGATTTTCCAAGGGGATCGAGTCAATAATATTGTATTATTATTGGCATTGTGTCCTATTGATGCGGTGACGGGGCAATGGTTTGTTTGACTTGGTAGATTAGGAGAAAAAAACGAAAATTAGTTCTTTGATTTATTGTTGGACATAATACGGATATGCATGTAGGTATGTATGTTCATACATATATAACTTAATGATAGTGGATATAACTTCAGCACGGCATTTATTTTCCACAAAAGTCCACAAAAACCAGAAAAATATCTGTAGATAAGCTTCTTTAGAATAGATGTTTCAGTGCAAAAAAAAACAGATGATGATACCTTAACCGAGTGGTTTCACCCCTTTATAGAAAAGGAATGAAATATAACTACGTATACACACAACGCGATAAAAATAAAGCCTAATTGATTTGTAACGGGTTATTATCCACGATTTTTCGGATTCCATACCGCGGGAATTGAGACGTATGTTACCATATTGGAATTATATAGTCACAACAGTTAATGAATGAGATAATGAACGAACGCAGACAGGCAGTAGCAGAAAAAAAAACTCTGAATCAGAATGCTACGGTGTTTTCCATGGTTCAATTGAAAACCATTTAACATGTGAAATATTCATGAGACACATTTGGCATGTAAAACATATTTAAGGTGGAAAAAATCGTGTTGAAGTCTATTCTACTCACCCTAGAATAAAGACTAAATCGACGTAAGATTACAACTTGAATATCAACCCTTTCGATCAAATGGGCTATGTTAACCATGCTTCGCGCGCTCATGCTATGCCAAATATGCAAATTTAATGCCAAGCATTTTTCCAGTAATCATATGGTCATTTCTGTTCATTCAAGAATAATACATAGCCCCTAAATTCGCCGCGGAAAAAAGTTCTATCCTATCCTGGAGGTACTTGCATCGAGCTAAGGTCAATTCACACTTCGATGTAATAGCCACAGGAATTTGCATAAATGCCTTGGCTTATTGTTCATAGCATGGCAGGCAAATTGATCGGCTCATATTAGATATTTTTACTATAACGTGTATGCAAAAGAGCCATCCCTGAAAACGGATCGCGAGTATGCATATACGATGTTTAAACGGATTTTTATGACTTTATGGCTAAATTGCGTTACACATTTGCTTACGAAGAATGTATGCATGCCAGCTCCCCAACAAATCCGCGCTAGACATCGCGAGGTGCAACAAACGACCTCCTCCCATAAATCACTTGAATGGTTGACATTAAATGTAATTTTTTAATGAAATGCTAAGCGGCGTTACAGTCGTCTTTTGATTGATGCCAGTCAACACGAAAAGTTAACTAACGGCCGCCAGGGAAATACAAGTTTCAATTACACACACGTTACCGTATGGTCAGAACAGAGAATGGGAAGAATGGAATGACTAATCAACTGCAATTTTCCCGGAAGGACTCTATATGGATGAGGTGTGGACGGCCAGTGATTGCAGTTAAGACCTAGTGGCACCTCGCCAGTGAGTTAACACATGTAATTGTCGACAATTTCCACCGCATTTTCCGTCAACGACCCTTAGTGCTATTACTGAATGAAATTTTTAATTGATACAGCCAACATGTAATTATAATTTATTCGACCGTTTTGTTTGGTAATAAAATGTTGAACATGTGTAGGAGAATGTTAGACGTGTTGCGATTGCGATTTATTTGCGACATGTAGTAATTATTCAAAGCCCTTTTTGATTAGCATCACGAAAACATGGAATTTTAATGTTAGTCTTTATTAGAATTCCATGTATCCTATATCTGTTAAAAGTTTGATTATAAATTAAAGTAATGCTTATGATTCTTATTTCTTTTTTCTTTCAGCAAGTTGCCACCCCTACGGTAGTGAAGAAGATCCTACGCTTTAAGCAAGAGAATCCTGGAATGTTTGCATGGGAAATTCGCGATCAACTCCTCTCGCAGCGCATATGCGATCCAAACACTATTCCCTCCGTCAGTTCGGTGAATCGGATTCTACGAAATGGTGGCCTATGGACCGATGAGATGACATCCAGTGAACAGAGTGCCATGATACGAGACGCACAAATGTCGACCGCATTTCTAAAACAACAACTTCCTCAGTTTTACGGAGCCGCTACCGCCGCAGCAGCTGCTGCCCACCAAAACGGCAGCGTTGATCCAACTCCGCATTTGTCATTGAATGGCCACCATCCCCACCACCATCATCATCACCATCATTCCGCCACACAATATCGTTATAACAGTAGCGATGCAATAAAAAATCCAACTCCAGTTCATCCATCAACCATTAGTCCTGCAGATGTTAAATCCTCTGTCAGTTTGCCTGCACTTAATTCATCAACAAGTATTTCGGCACAAGCTCAATCGGAAGCACAGGATCTAAGCTATAGTCTGCCCCAACATTCTCTCGCCTCGTTCTCAAAACATTGGCTTTGGAACTCATCACTGTTATACGGTTCACAACAACGGGTTCACGATACAACACCTTTCCTGCCATACGCGTCCAGCCAATTTGCAGGATATTTTCATTCGGTCGGTACAACCAAATCGGATAGTTCTATTGATTTAACAACTACGACCACTCCTGTATCTGATCCTCCTAGCGATTGTGAGTCCGGTAAATCATCACCATCAGCACAAAGTGGCAACAATGCTTCGAAAACGTTATCCTCATCGCCCAGAGTAGCGGCACAATTTAGCTCAAGGAAACGTAATCCATATTCTATAGAAGAACTGTTGAAAAAGCCCGAGAAACGGATGCGGCCCAATTCAGCACCATCGGAATGCATGGACGGTGCGACAAAACTAACGAATGAAACCGTAGTGAATGAAAATGATGATTCTGGTGAAAATGTTGAAGTTGTGGATTAAGAGATTAGAGACAGTATTCTCTTTTAAAATAAACAGTAAAGAAGTAATGTAGAGGTAATATGTATCTAAGGATATATGTGAAGTGTTAATTTAAGTGTTAAATTATTTTGTTGTTAAGATGATGTACAGTAAATGTATAAAGCTAGTATTCCAAGAAATGAACCGTATAGTATATAAGAAAGGTGAATGATAATAAAATTACATTGTCCTAGTCGAATGATATTTCTCAGCTTTTGTTTATGCCTTAATTTGTTCAATTATATCAACAGCTTTCATCCTTTTTGGTGCAGAAATTAACATAGACTCTCAGCCAGGGTAAAGGTTTGTGTTCGTAGAGACGACTCATGGGATGATCGCTCAGCGACCGCACTTAAAGTATCGGTTCTTAGTATTTTATGCGTATATTTTCTATACCGATATGTTCCTTTAGGCCATAGTTAATAGAAGGAATGTCGCCACATTAAAAAAATATATAAATAGGGCTCGGAATTGGATGGATCGTCCCATGAGTCGTCTCTACGAACACAAACCTTAAGGCATGCACACGCGTTAACCTACTTCGCTATGGGACAAAGCAACGGTTTGAGTCAATTGGCTGTCCTAACGAAGTTGCTACGTACACTGGGATTGAAGTCCCAGAGTACGTATAGTATACTTCACCAGGCGCCAGCAATGCAACCACAGATCTGATGGAAGGAGTTGGTTTTGGCTTTTGGGTTATAGTAAGCTTCAAAATCAACTTAAGGTGGTAGCTGTTTTTATTCGCAAGGACAGGAAAAAATGCTTTGTCGAAAGATATCGGAATTTGAAAATTAAAATGCTAATCCCTAAAAAACCAAGAGCATGCTCGAGACTACGCTCTGAGCAGTAGCAGAAGCGCAAATTTCTAAATATGGCCTGAAGAAATTCATCCACATTATAGGGAAGTTTACGTATATCATAAATATTTTAAATTAAAATTCTACACAAATTTAATTTAGTTAACGATGAAAAACGGCAACTCCGCGCTGGGAACATATGTGGATCGGCTTACGACCTTATTTTAACGCCCATTTTTATGCAATATATTAAAAGATTATTTCCGATCCACAAGTAGTGGAGATACAAACCAAAAAACTACACACCTGGCAATAACCAACGCATATTATAATACAGTGCCTAACTGTAGGCAATAGAAATAGCAATGGGACTGTTCAAACAGGGTGTTTAAAAATATCTAAATGTTCTTTATATGGTGTCAGTTACTCATACATAAATCTCCATAATTTAAGTATAAAGCATACTTGCAGTGTAAATGACCATGCATTTACACTGGCTATAGAATGCTTTAAGCTTATCTATTGGATAAAATATATGAGTAACCGGTCCTATATGCAATGCAATTCACTCTTTTTTTTATAATGTCAAAAATGTTTACTGTGTAAAAAAATATTCCAAACAAGAAAATATTTATGCAATCGTGTGTTAAGTTTTAAGTTCTTTCGGACAAAATTTTTACAGAAGTGTTTTAAATTTTATTTGATATCGGCATTTAACATACTGGGTGGATGCGTCGTAGGCACTGATTCACGAAAGTTTGCAGTTTGGTTGTATATGTTACTGGTCACTTTCCACGTATAACACCCATCCAAAAGCACAGATTCTACATTGGTTTCGAATATCCGGAGTTTGGTATTTCTGGAGATGTTGTGGTTTGGTATGGATCTCCATGAAATGGTTTCTTCAACGGCGCAGTTATTGTTCGTCTTTGACTAGCAGAGACCCCTCTTTATCTATTTCACAGGATGCTCATGGGTAAAAGATTTACCAGTCAGTGGCTTTATGATAAGCTGACCAGATGTACAGCATTTTGCTGTACAGTACCGCATTTTGACCTGTCGTACAGCATTGGGAAATGGGAAATGTACAGCAAAATGTACAGCAATCTCAATGACTCACAATTAAACCTAATTCGCTACATCTGCGGTCAACAAAGGTCATCTCGGGAGTTTTGTAAGGCCGTCCATTACAAATTAGATTTTAAAAATAACGCATGAATAAATTTTGCTGTTGAAGCGGTCCTAGTGCTTTTTTTCTCTTGAGTCAATTGAACCTGGCAATTTATTAAAAAAAAAACACAAAAAACGTGTCCTCCCACCCCGTATCGGCCGTTCCATCCCCGTTCTATAAAACAAAATTGGAAAAATAGGCGCCCATTGCGCTTGGTACCCCTATGGAACTTTATTGCTCTTGGTCGCATCTTTGAATGTAACTTTCGAACGGAGACGGCTATACGACTCTGAAATTTTCAGCAAAATGTGCTCCCCAATATCCTCTAAATCGACTGTAACTTTCGAAAAGCTGACGATCAAGATCCCGGTGCTGTATTCTAAAACTCTAGCTCCTCTTTCATGCTCCATTTCGAATTATTCATTCAAGTACCATTAGGAATAAGTTATGCTTGATATACATCAGCATCGCGAAATGTCCAGCGCAATGCATTTTACATTGCTGACAAAAATGCTGGGCAAAAAGCTTGGCATTCAGCATATTTGTCAGCTATGAAATTCTGCCAATGCTGCTGCTTCTGCGCGATATGTATATCAAGTATTATCATTTTCCGTACCGCCAGGGCTTCTCTAACCGATTTCAAATTATCTAGCGCGAAAAATGTACTTGTCTTCCTTTGGGCTGCTGTCAATTATTATTTAAAATTAAATGCTATCGACAGCTTTAATGATCAATAGTGTGTTAGAATTTCGACACTTAAAATTATCATAGTAAAACTTACCGTTATATTATATAGAGTCATACATTTTCTAGAAAATTGTCCATAATTCGGGAATTCGTGAGCGCAGACTTCCAGAGCACCGTACTGCCCCTTATTTGGTGGAAATTTCAAGGGGAACATTGAGGACATATTTCCCAGGATATCGGCTACGGCTCAATCCTATTTACAGAAATGAAGGTAGGATAATATGAGGAAGGGATATAGCCAGGATTCTGTTTCGGCAGGAGTTCGACGCTCAGTTAAAGAAGTTTTGACATTATTAGAAATTAGAATTTAGAATGTTGTTAACTGTGGAATCTAGTATCGGCGTTGCTCCAGCAGCAATCGCAATGTACGACATTTCTCACTTTTTTATAATGTTTAACAAAACTGGAAACTCTATTGTGCATAGTCATAAATTTCCTTACTTAAAAAAATAAAGCTGACTGTTGTTTGAGGAAAGAAGTGTGCAAAGTAGGTTTGGGCATGCGTATTCGGTGTCCGCGCCGTGTCACTTTTGCCTTCCCTTTGCACGGCTCTGAAAAAACGACTTCACTGTTACAGGAAAATTTTCTATTTTAAATTTTGGAGCCTGTATGGATCCTTACGAAATCTATTATTAAGGAGTACCTCATTCTTGGGTCACACGATTTTTAAGTTTTTTAATTTGTTTATTATACATTCACGGTTGAGTCTACCTTCGACACAACTTTTCGGTCTGCAAGCTTAGATACCTACAATCTAATTTCTAGATTTCTTGTAATGAATAAATTGGAAGCACTTTGGGAAGTTAAGTTTCAAAGCCTAATACAGACTGGACTCCTCCCCTGTCTACGTCCCTGATATGAAGTCGAATTATGGCATGCTAAATGGCAAGGTTTGTGTTTGAACAGGGTGCCGCCAATGACAAGCTGACGTTAGTTACAGAATTCCACGAATACCTCACCAAACCGTGATTGCCCATTAGATGTTCCAATCCAACATTGTTAGACCCGATTTTTGCATTGAGATCCCCCATAATAATTTTTATGTCACCTCTGGGAGCCTTATCAAAGGGGTCGCCAAGTAGGTGGTAACAGGCGTCCTTAGGAAGCTGGTCGGCTGACTCAGTCGGGGGGTAGCACTGAATTATAGAGATATTTCTTTTTCTGGACTTGAATCTGGCAGTTATTATTCGGTCGGAAATAGGCATCCATTCTATAAGAGATTGGCGCGCTTCCTTATTCAAAAGAATACCTACTCCTGCCATTCTGGCTGAGGCTTCAAATTCACTACCAGAGTAAAGGTTTGTTATCCTCGGCTCGATCCCAACGTCTCTAGCGACAGCGACTCGCTCATTCCATATAAAAACTCGTTTTTAAAATGAGAGAGAAACGAGTTTTTATATGGAATGAGCGAGTCGGAGTCGTGCGGCCGCGTCTAGAACAACGTACCTTAAGCGCTTCTAAAACGAGTTTTTATATGGAATGAGCGAGTCGCTGTCGCTGTTCAATTCAATTGGAGTAAAATGTGTTGCCGAGCTTGACAATTTGTTGCGCGTGTTCGTAATACATCTCCTCCTAAGCCACTGAACCGATTTGACTAAAATTTTGTGTGTAGGATCCTTGATATCACGGGATAGTTTCAGTAATATGGTACTTCTGAGAAAAACTTAGATAAAAATGCAAGCTTTTAAAAATACTGGTCGCAATATTTTTTTTTTACACTTGAGGCTTTTCTGAGACAGTGAGTTTGATCACTTGGTAACATTTCTCTCAAAACCAAAACAGTTATTTTGCGAATTGGGCTGAATTTAATATAAATTTTGTTGCCGTTGCAGTGCAATCAATTATAAAATATTTCAAAAATGCAGCTACAGTCAATTAAAAAATCACAGCAAGGTGTCAGTGTCAGTGCTCATTTGCGAGTTTAGTTTATATTAGAAGCATTTAAAATTTAGTGATCCGAAAACAAGGATGACCTCATCGATGTCATTGTCGATAAGTGAGTTTATTTTGGAATGTGCTTACTTTATCGGTAAAATTTTAAATTTGAGTGAATATTTACTTATTTCTGAAAGAAGAAATATGTTTATGCTTTTTACTAGACGATTGTAAATTAGCATATCCTTCCAGAAGGGTTGCAAGATTAAGAGAAATCGTTTTTGTATTATATTAAGCATTTTATTTCGTTTGAGTTGTTGTATTTGAGACGACCTACTGCCTATCTGACTACTCTAACATTAACTTGCATTTCAAATGAATAAAACTATGCCTACGCAAAAAAAAATAATAATAAAAAAAAAATAAAAAAAAAAATATATAAAAAAATGTTCGCGAGCGCGCTAGCACATTTGCGCGAACGGTGGGTTGGTGAGGAAAAATGTTAAATTAGCAACACTGGTGACGTACCACACTAAATAAAAAATTGATTAATATTTTTTCTCATATCAATCGATTTTCTAGGCTGAATAATTTTATTCTTTGAACCTTAATTTGATATTTTATTCTCCTGTGATCCTTCCAGAAGGATATGGATTTTCTAGGACCTGATATAAATATCGGGGTTAGTATTTTTTTTCGTAATAGACATAACAAATGGACTATTACCAGTATCTGCTTTAACGTTGAGTTTCGAGACACCATGTACTCTAATTGTTCATTGTTACTGATATTTTTTCGACAGAATTTTTAATTTATTAAAGCCAAATTAAATGCAATAAAACTGTAAGACAATGCTATTGTGTTGTGCTAATTTTAAATATTCGGAAATGCTCTTATTGATCATTCAACTTCAATTCAATTCATAACAACATCTACCCATATAATCTATATGTATATTGCTTTTTTACGAACAAATGATCGGCCAATCCAACAAAATTGAAAGCGTTACCATTTAAATTTAACTGACGTAGACGTTCCGCTATAATTACAGGAAAACAAGTGAATTTATATTTTACTCTGCCGGTAATCCTAAATAATGCGAAAAAAAATGTAGGTGAGAGCTATCAACTTACCAACCATGGAGTGGTAATAGCATATTTATGCAGTCATCTTTCTTAGCTTAGCTTTAATTTAAATCGAATTTGCGCCAACGACGATGAGGAATCAATAGCGGATGATGGAGATATGAGTAGGAATAGTAGGTACTACATTTTGTGGATTGGCGTCAATTCGCATCTTATACTCACTCTGTCGACATTGCATACAGTTGCGATTAGCTCGGTGCGGGCTACTTTACCACATTATTCCAAGATGTGGATTTGTTCGTTGCTCAAGATATACTTGGGGTAATATCAGAGTAACAAGATAGAAGTAAGCGGTAGCGCCATAGCACCATACTGATAGCAAGGCCCGACATTAAACCATACTAACATACTGATGATGAAGGAAACTTTCGCCATATGTGAACGTACCGTGCAATTTTCAATGATGTCGATTGCAGACCATGGCTAAGATATGCATGCTGAAATGGTCAAATTATGCACAAAATAAAAACAAATAAACGTGTAAAACCAGACGACATCTGTCGATGGAAATGAACAATTCAACGAGCCGTGGAAAAGTAAAGCGAAAATGTGAAAAATGTATAACATTCACTTTCCTTTGATGGAATGAAGAATATATGACGCCAGCGTGTGTTACGTGGGAGTCATTGGAGGCAAGTTTAACAGGTAGGATTTTTGCACATTGTTAAAGTATGATCTTGTAGAACATTGACTAAATGAATCGATTAATCGATTATTTTTGTTTCGATTAATCGATTATTAAATTATTTAATAATCATTGTAAACAATAGACCCGCTATAAGGGTACTCCCTATGGATCTACAGCCGTCTTGGGTCGCGTCTTTGAATAGCTGTAACTTTCGAACGGAGACAGCTAGGACTCTGAAATTTGCAGTAAAAACTCTCCCCAGCCATCCTCTACGTCACCCAATTCAAACATTTTCAATTTCGATAGAAATAAAAATTTCGAAAAATAGACCCCCATCGTAAAGGGGGTAGGTACCCTATGGAGCACATGTTGTCTTGGGTAGCTACTTCGAACGGCTGTCGCTTTCGATCGGAGACAGCTAGGACTCTGAAATTTGCTGTAAAAACTCTATCCAGCCATCCTCTACATCACCCCATTCAAACATTTTCCATTTCGATAGAAATACAAATTTCGAAAAAAAGACCCCCATCGTAAAGAGGGTAGGTACCCTATGGATCACATGTAGTCTTGGGTCGCATCTTTCAACGGCTGTAACTTTCGAACGGAGTCAGCTAGGACTCTGAAATTTGCAGTATAAACTCTCCCCAGCCATCCTCCACGTCACCCCATTCAAACAAATTCAATTTCGATGGAAATTTCGTAAAATATACCCCCATCGACCCTATGGATCACATTGTTGTCTTGGGTCGCATCTTTGAAACAACCACTTTGTGGAGCTGCACCGGGAGAACGGAGATGACTAGGAGGAAAATGACTTCAGAATCGTTGAATCGCAGTCGGCACCTTTCGAATGCCATTCATTTCGTTTGGCAGCACGCAAGCTTTAATTACGTCGTATTTTTCAATTAATCGTATTTTCGATTATTTGTAGTTTCAATTAATCGTTATCGATTAATTGTATCATCGATTAATCGTATAATCGATTATTTTTGATTATCGATTGTAATCGATTATTTTCAATAAATCAAACAGTCCTATATTTAGGGCTATATTTAGGGCGCAGCCAGAATATGCATACCCTTCACTTTCTTTCGGGCTAATACACTGAGAAAAAAAACTAGAATAGTTATCTAAAGAAATAGTCGAATTTATCTAAAGTTCGCGTTGATTTTCAGCTTATGATTCTATGTAGTTGAAACAGCTACGAAGATATGGATAATTTTTCTATTCGTCATTAGTTGAAACATCTACTTTATTTGCAAATACAATTAATTCATTTGTAAAGAGAGCTATTCATTATCTATAACCCTGCAAACCATGTCATGCTGACATAGTCGACTACGTACCCCTGACTCGCGGGCTGACTGTACCACTGACCGTTGTTCGGCGTTCGGGACTAAAGTAAGCGGCTGTCAAAGCAAAATTCTGACAGCACACGTACATGGTGTACAGGGTGTGCAGCGGTGCGTATAGTGTTCCGTGCAAACCTGACTTCCTATCTCATCCGTTCCTATTCTAGTCTTGTAACTTTCTTTTGGGGTGGGGCTTCTATGGCAGCCCCATGACCTCATAGTCCCATTTTATCCATTTTCACATATTTATTATGATTCGGATAAGAACATATTCATATTTAACCCTTTCGCTCCCAATGATGCCATATGGCATTATGAAATTTAATGATTTTTCATAGAAAATGTGAAAAATAAATTTTAACTTTTTGTGTGACAGACTCTCCCAATAGTGTAATACCAGGTTGAATTTTTCCAGCGTGAAATTTTTGGTTTTGAGATGTTATTTTTAATCAAAATTTAGAGAAGGTTTGACGATTGTCGTAAAGCCGAAAATATAAAATAAAAATAAATAAATAAATTTTATGCGAATCATTTTAATGGTTTTATTTTGTAAAGAAGTTGTTGTAAGAGAAAATCAAAAGATTTTTCGATTTTTTTTAGGAAAACCCTATAAAGTGGTTTTGCGTGAGCATGATACCATATGGCATCATTGGGCGTGAAAGGCATATCAGTAAGTCCCCTATTCATATAAATGCTAGTTGCTTGCTGTATGGAAGGCACCCTTAGTTTTTATGCGAATGAGCTAATTTTTGGTGGGTGGGGTGATTATGAGCTCCAATCGCAACAAACCAAAATTTAGCACTCTGCTCTAATTTTGGGGGGAGTTATGGACATGTCCTTTCGCAAAATTCAAATGGGGGGATAATGGAAGTCGTTGATCAGAGCGACTAAGGCCCGTATTTATGAACATTCCTTAACTCAAGGAGACTTTTTTTTTCTATGAAAAAGTATGGGGAATGACATTTAATTTATTGAATTTCGGCATCCTTGACCCAAGGTCTCCTTAACCTGTGGACTTTCGCATAGCGGCGGTGACATCAGGAACAAAGCACAACCCTGGTCAAAGGAGACAAAAAAGTCTCCTTGAGTTAAGGAATGTTCATAAATACGGGCCTAAATGTTTCTCCCAAAATAATATTGAACTTATTGTGAATACTTGTACGAAATTTTACGGCTGAACTAACATTTTTTCAAGAGCAATGGGGCTTTTAAAAAAGTTATAAAATGAAAAAGTTCTAATTTATTTTTACGCTAGCGCCGAATCATTGAATATATCTCTAGTGTGTTATATATCATTGCAAATATAAATTTATGTAGTTTTCTCGTTCTCAGACTATTTTTCTATATCTTTTGTCGTTTTTGAAATACTCGCAAGAAACCGAAAAATGACCACCATTTTCCCCTTTCCCCCTTTTTTAACCCTTGTGTTGCCACCAGCGCCCGCTCTAAGGGGGGCAAGCCGGGCGGTCGCCCGGGGCGCCAAATTTTAGGGGCGGCTTTTTGGCTAAAACACGAATAAAAAACTCGAAAAGCCAAAAGGAAAAATTCGTTATCAACTTCGATTTAGTGTCAAGGAAACCAGATGAAATAAAAAGAGGTGAAACAAAATAAGGAATAATGGTTTGTTTAAGTGAAGAAGCACAAACGCGTTAGTTTTTATATTTATCATCTATATCATTATTAGTTCTCTTTTGAAAGTTGTGTTTTAAGGATGCAAAGTCTGTTCTAGGCTTTGAAGAGCACACAATTGATACGAAGTACTGCATTTAGAATCTTAAAATGGTTAGTGATATTTGCCTAAACTTTATATCTGTGATGCTTGCAAAGTTATGTGCTAATTAAGTTCTTCCTTAAAAAGAAACTTATTGGAGAATGGTGTGCTGATTTCGCCCTCCAATTGAAAATTCATCTTCTTTTCATTTTTGCTTGCATTTTCCCTAATTGTTGTCAAAGATAAGGGCTACCTGATTTTGAAGTAGCTTGATCTGCTATCCATTCTCATAAGGATAACTTTTGTGTTTCTAATATTTTCTGCTACATGGTCGTTATACGGATGATGAAGAAAGTGTCGCTAGTGCCGAAAAAATGAAAGAAAAATTCGTCTTTCGAGAGCTGATAGCGTAATGTTCGAAAGATCGGTCCAAGGTCGGATTGGATTCCTCCAACCACACGGCTAGCAGTTGACCAAACCAAACAAATGACAAAATTTAAATCCCCATCGTCTCTGTCCATCCCAGGCGTGTGTTGTCCACAACTTTGATGTTTTGTGCGCGGTTTTGCATGGCCCGATTGTGGCCTAATATTTTTATTCAATCTGTTGAGTCATAGGAGATCACGTCCACTAAGTAAATATTGAACCTCTGGAGAAACCATAAGAAATTATAAATAATTAGTGCATAAACACATAGCACATAAAAGCGTTAAAAAAATCTTCTATGAGAAATTTTTGCCGAAATGCACCACCAACAAATTTTTTTCAGGCATTTTAGAAAACATGTATCCACATTTGGCAGCAATTAGCCCGGTCTCCTCGCGAATGAATTCATTAATTCATCTAACATGGAGTTGGCCAATTTCAGACAAGGTAGTTTGGATTTCAGCATGTTGAGGAAACACAGTAGGTACGCATTGCCAGAGCCGCAATAGCAGTCTCCCTAATATGTTTCCGGACATACTAATGTCGGGATTTAGCTAGGTTCCCCCGATTTAACTAGCTCTTACCTTATTCTCTATAGCAACTCGTGAAATAATGCCATTATGTAAATAAGCCACCCAAATTGAAACCACTGAAGAAACTCGTCCTCGAAGAGACCCGGCTAATTTATGCTTATCCGCCCCATTCCAAACATCGACAACGATGGCGAAGGCTATACTGTAGGCAGGCTCGAAAAGCAATTACCAGCCCACTAGGGAGGAAAGCTAAACAGGTACTCAGTTATACACGAAGTAGCCTAAGTTGGACAACTGCCTTAGTGACAGGGCATGGTAATTTTAAAGTGCATCTAACTAAGATGAAAATCGTGGAGGATGATGTATGCAGACTATGTCTGGCTAAGACGACAGCACACATTGTGTGTGAGTGATCAGCACTAGGTAGTAGGAGGCTGAGGATCCTAGGCAAATCCACAATAAGTGTGGAAGCCATGAGTGAACTTAGCTTCAAAGACATGCTACACATCACATGGGACTCAGTGATGACTTCTGGAAATCGTTGTAAGGGGACAAAAATGGACCCAAAAAGTAGTGGTCTGCTTCGATAAATCCCCAAATCACATACGTCGTTCTGAACTCCACCAGGTTTCCGTATGACAATGTATATTCTTTGCCAGCGGTGAATAATATGTAGTTGGGGAAATTCAATACTTATGGCTTTAATTTTGGAATTTCAAACAAACTCTGTAGAAGGCTTTGCTGAAGTGAGGTGAATTGCGCTTAAGAGTATGAATTGTGGCGGAACGGACTTCTACTCTGGGCTTTCTCAGTGGGTAGACATTCTATTTTCTGAATTACTATAGCGTTGGTTCGAATTCCACAGTGACTATGCATTTTTGGGTTGATATGTGATCCTACGGCAGCCATCGTGGAACCGATGAGTTATAACGACCAAGGGCTGCCAAAATCACTCGATTTAAGAATAAAATGTCTCTTAAATTACTTCGACAACAACATCGACATAACATGTGTACTATCTACTATCAATCTGCCTGGTACTTTACCTAGGGGGCGGTTATTTGTCCACTCGCCCGGGGCGGCGAAAGTGCTAGAGCGGGCGCTGGTTGCCACCCGGGTACCCATTTTGATACGTTTTGGTAAATATTTTTTTTTACAAAAAAGGTTGTCCAAAACCTTCTCGAATCTACATGATTTGATCGAATTTGTATCGAAATTTGCATTCTACGTATTTATAGAAATATTTTAACTTAAAAAATTTTGCATTTGAAAAAACAACACAGTTACCACTTCTATTAATGGCCTTCCTTATTACCTTTTGATTGTGATTTTCGTTCCATGATTTCGCATGACTTGCTGGTTAGAAAATCGCTCTCCTATCATTAGCATAGGTAATTCTTCCAAGAGCTGGCGTAGAAAAATTCTGCGCACGGTAGTTTTTTTTTGCAGGCATATCGTTATTTGCACAGTGAGTAATGTACGTGGTACCGGCAATATCGTACTGAGAAGAATCACCACTTTTTTCTTATTCTTCATACGAACAAAAGGTACCTCCTCGTCAAATCCAAAAAGCGTTGACAATAATGGTCAACAGTTCCACAGTTTCATTTCTTGAGGAATGCATTTTTTTTTTAAGTACCGATGATAGTGAGATTCCATTACAAAATTTCCATTGCCACTCTCCTCCTCAGCGTTTCTTTTGTCGTCACCGTTTTCTTTTATTCGTCCATTGAAACTCTCTCAGCATTGACTGAATGCCTGGCTTCTTCTCGCCAACGGCAATAATTCAGTGCATGTTTAGGACACGCTAAGTTCTCTAAACAAAACTACAATCTATTCTTAACTTTCATGGTAAAAATGCAAACAATTATTGTCAGCTACAATGGACTTTTAACAAGAGTTTCATAGAGGGGTACCCAGGTACCCGGGTGGCAGATACTGTAAGTTTTTTTGGGTGGCAACACAAGGGTTAAGGTTGCGGACCCCCAATCGATTGGGACTTTTTTCCCATAATCTGGGGGTCGTCACCAACCATTCTGCAAAAAAATTTCCGATGTAGGATTTTTGCCGACCAAATATCTCATTTTTCACACGGAACTTGCTAAGTGCCCTTTCAGTTCCAATGATGCCATATGGCATCATGCTCGAATTTGTTAACTATAGCACTCAATATTTTTTTTTCATGAAAATATTGTAAAAGATGCCTACTGAACGACATAATGTTGTTACAAAAATTCTCCGCTTAAAATCCATAATTTGGGCATGAAAGGGTTAAAAAAAAACTTACAAAAACTTAATTTCTGGGATGGGGCTTCCATGGCAGCTCCGTGACCCCAATTCCGACTTTCCCGATTCATACATATATTTGGTTGCATCGATAGAGTTGAATTTATAAGAGGTTTGGTGAAAATTGGTTAATAAATAAAAAAAAAAGTTTTTTCTAGGGAGAATCTGTTTTTAGGAGTGGCGCTTCTATGACATCCCCATGCCCCTATCGTCCGACTTTGGTGATTCAACGGATGGACAGACAGACAAAAATCGCCAATCCACTCCCCTTGATTATACATATTCTTATATTGTCGGAGATCTAACCTAAATAACCTAACAAATCTGACAAATTTGATATTCTTTGACTTCACATTGGATTACCAATAGCATCAATTAAAAAAAATTTTTTTCAGTGGAAGAGCATGACGATATAATGACTAAATTCAATTTATACAAATGTAATGCCACTGGAAACTTAATGTTAATAGTCGGGCAAGTCTAAATGTATCCGACAATTAAAAACAAAACTTTACACCGACCACACTCCTTGCAGTAAATGAATTAGCGTTAATTGCCATCTTGTAATCTTATAGCACAATGTTAATTTTCTCAAAATCTTCTTAGACGAAAGGTCACAGTCTGCAATTTTCATCAATCACCATTTAAGTCTAAAAATAAATAAAATGAAAAAAAACTGATTTAAAATTATAGTTGAACACATTTTTATTTCTTCACAGATGTCGTGTATTTCATGCGGCCACCATCATTTTCATATTTTTTTTTCTTTTCTGACTTTTGTCTTTCACTACTATAAGACTGGTTACGTAACCGTTTCTCACATCATCTTAAAGATTTATGTCATTGAAAATGTTTAAAGATGCAACAGCAAGAAAAGAAAAGAAATGTAAAAAGAAACCTAAACAAAAATCAAATTTCATGACAGCTCACCCACGATATGATACATACTAATGGCGATGACCTGGCGCCAATTTTTACTTTTGTCTTTTCTGCGGACTGTTAAAAGGCCAATTTAATACAGAAAGCATATTATGATGAATGCGTTACTATATGTTTTTCAGCTTCGCCTTTTAAGTGAATTAAAAGACCATTTTTTATTCACATTGAAGCGTGCAAAAGATTTCTGAAGAAAAAAATAAACAAATTATTTGCGAGTTCCAATTAGTATGGGATTAAGCGTTGCATTCATGAATTCGGCTTTTGTCTTTTGTGAAATAATGTTTGAAAGAAAACGCTATGAAAGTCGAGAAAAGTATTGTTCGCTGTTAAGTGTGCTGATGTGTTTTAAATTTATGCAATTTATTCTATAGATTTGTATACATATCTTTGTGCCGATTGTAGTAAGGAAAAAGTCGTTGACCGTCGATTATTCATAATGCTGTTGGGTCAAAATCGTTTTGCATTGTATTGAAATAGTCTTTAGTAATATTCTTATATTTTGGCACTTCCGCAAACAAATAGTGATGACTATGCCTATGTTCACTATTTTATGCTATTGAGTTGACCCGGAAAAGTAGCAAGACATTTCCTACGATTTTTTTTAAGTTTTTCCTGTTCGCATTTTATTTCCTTTTCCTAGGAAGGAAATCATTTGGTATTCGAAACAGTCCACCAAACTCGAAAATGCAGTATCGTTGTACTGCAATACAAATTTAATTACTGGTTCTCATTACAACAAATTTGCAATTGCAAGTGTCCATAGACATGTCCATATTTATAAATTTCGATAAAGTTCCTCAACATTGATATATTCGATACGATATCAACTAACACATTTTTTCTTAATATACGCATACACATGCCATTTTAATTCAGAAACCAGAAAATGCAGTCCTCTGTGCACTGCAGTAAAAGTGTTATTGCCAAAGGGTCTGTCTTTGTCAATTCCACGATCAACGAACTTATCGTATCATCGTAATGCGGTCATCTAGAAATTGTGAGAAATAATACTACGACGAGCATTTTAAAGATAAACCAGAAATATGCAAAATCATACTATAATTAAACATTTTTGCTAGAATTAGCATGTTAGACGGAGATAGTGTGCAAGTTAGCATTTAATACATTTATCGACATTAGATTTACATGCATATCTATGATTGTGTTTTGCACAATCTATTTCGTGAATTTGTATCTGATCGTGCGAAGCATTAACCGACGAATAAGTATGTGTACTCTAATTCACTATAAATGCAAATAGTAACATGTACCGAATCTGTAGCGAAAGATGGTTTCAATAGATAAATGAAATAGTGTTGCATATCATGAAATTGGCCTCAATGTTTTTATTTCAAAATATTCATTGCAATTCAAAGCGATAGTTGGGATGATGGAGATGTAAATTGCTGGACATATACTTTGGAATAATCCTTTTCGAAGTAATTTAAATAAAAGTTGTGAATATATAGGATGAAGGACTTGCACATTAATCCATTTACAAATAAACAACCAAACAAAAATAAATGCGAGTTGAACTATTTCTCCACATTTTGTCACATTGAAAATATTAATATTATGTGCATACATAAGTCAACAAACAGGTGTCACGTCAGTTATTCCATTTAACTAACGTATCCGCTCCTGGACATTTACCTTCTTCTACTCACCAAAGTGTACTCTGCATACTCTATCATGATAAATGTTAAAAACTCAATCTAAATGTAAAGAAGCCATAAACAAAGTAAAAGTGACAGTGAATGTATCTTTATCAAAATGTAATGCAAAGCAAACTTCAATAATCCATCTTATTTCGTGCATCTAAATAAAGCCTCGACTGCTGCAGTTGTCTGTTGTCTGCTCTAGATTGCAACCTACACGACTGTTTATAAAGCTGTAGAGGTTTTGTCCAGTTGAGATTCCCGCGCTCTTTATGGATGCTTCTATGCAACGAAGCATGAATGCATTCAAAGAAATACAATATGTGCATGTGTTTGTGGAATAACAAAAATTGTATGACTACATAGTAGTGCCCAGAGGGAATTTGAAGTTCATCTGCATTTTGTTGATCTTTCAAAATCAACCAATAGAACCTAGCAAGACTCCAGTTTTTTTTTTGTGGTAGATAATTATACTGAGTGTGGTTAAATCTGCTGTTACACCACAACGTCCGAGCTGTGGAAAAAACTGTATAAGTTCAAAAAAGCTTCAGGATGGGTGGCGTCTATGTTTGGCTTGTGCTGAATTGATAGCCTATGAACTAAATTCAGTAATTCAGTAAATATGTCATTTAGGGCGATCTCGATCTCGAAATCTCTTAAGGGAGTGACGCTATTAATAATCACTCAATAAGGAAATATTTAACGCTTTCCTTACAGATTCCCTTATCCATTACGGTACGTACATATCTAGCAACTTTTTTTTACAGATACCCTTATCCATTACGGTGCATACATATCTAGCAACCTTATATACCTATATATATATATGAAATTATATATTTGCTGACATTATCATTATACGAAAATTTAAAATAAAATTAAAATTAGAATTTTTAACTTTTTGACAAATTTTATTTTTAGTTTTTTGCCAGTTTCAATAGTAAATTGGGTAAACCGTTTTATTAGATAAGGCCCTAATAAGTGATGTATGAATACGAAGCTTCCTTTAGGATTATCTTATATTAACGAAACTCTTATTACTTAAGAAAATTGTGGGCACTTTAACACCTTTTGAAAAGTGTTTGCCGTTCGTGGTTCTATCATTTTTCATAAAAACACAAACCATTCGAATCATCCACCGATTTTTGCAACTATCTCAAAATTCCCACTGGTACATACAATACAGTATATACTCGTAGTATACGATTATATTAGTCAATAGCATAATTGTAATAAAGCGCTAATAAAACGGCACTTATGCAATTCTCTTCTTTCGTACCAAGAAAAGGAAGTTTTGTAGTAATCCACATTTTATGTATGTTGGTTGGTTGGTCTTGCACGTAAAATTGTAATATTGTTGCATGTAACTCTGTATAGGCATGGACTGGTCAGGTGTACGTATATTATGATGTAATTAGATACAATTTTGCACTAATATGAAAAAGCGCATTTTGGCCTATTGTACACATACATGTATATGTATAGGTGAAAGGAGAAAATTGAAGACATGAATGCAATTAGGCTATTTTGTATCTGTACGTTCCATAAACAATAGATTGTTGTTAAATTTAAATTTATAATATTGCCTTGATCACTTGACCAATACCAATAAAAATATAAGCATGATTATAAAAAGATAAATGTAAAATATTTGAAACCGCAAGTACATAATTTTAAAACAGAATACGTTTGCGTAAAAAAAATGTCACCCAAAATCCTAATTTCGCGAAATGTTGCAAAAAATGCATTTTGGTTATTTTGGCGTATATGTATATACTCAATAAAGTAACACAGAATTCAACGATTCAACTATGTTACATGTATCATGTTACGACTGGAAGCTAAAACCTTTTGTGTGTGTGCCTTCTTTCAACTATTGTTCATCGAATTCAGTAACACAAATACATAATATTATTATCACACCCAGATGTATTGAACGCAACCGAGTAATAATATAACAACACTCTATATTGAATGGCATGGATGGGGTCGCATATTTGAATTTGACAAAATTTCTTTCTGTAATTTCATACAGAAAAATTAAGAACCAAATCAGGTTACTGCCATAAGACTTTCGTTTTGTATTCTTTATTATTAATAAATTTACCAACGGGTTGCAGCTCAATTGTTAATCGTGATGTGTATATATAGAAATCATGTACCAGCCAAAACTATTTTTCATGTGCCCATTAATTAACTGTATATAGCGTATACCGCATTGGATTGGGAATACTGAAATGGTCGATAGGACATTTCTTAGAATAGAATCGGTAAATGTTTACCGTTATCTTACTATCCTATTTTTTTGTGGAAGAGGGTCTCAATTTCAATGTGATCCTTTCGCATCGATTAATTTCTAGATTCCGAATTTTAAGTTGTTTGGAATTTAGAAAAAAAAAATAGAACATTTTTGCTAAATAAATTTTGAAAATTACGATGGTGCAATTTTGATCAATCCAAACGTTTGGTTTTTGGAATATTCATGAGTAAAGTCATGAACGTTCCATATGCCCTTAAGGTGTGCTCTACCAAAATGTTCAGGGCTAAATGTCAAAAGTAATAATCGTAGAGCGATGTGTTTGTTGGGACGCAGCCTTCGCATCCTACGATACAGCCGTGGGGCCTTCCGCTACCGTACCGCTTCCCGTCCCGGCGAGTAGAGACTTCACATTAGAAGCGTTCTTTGTTAACTTTATGCTGTATGTATTATCATTTGAAAATCAAGTTACCGGCTTAAATCTTTCGTTTTTAATGAAACGGACTTCCTCCCAATTAGGTACTTGTGTTGACATTTTTCTCAACATTTTGAGGCTAGATACGGACGACGAATTTAGCTTTCCTTGTTCTCATATACTGCTGATAAAACGGTTAAAATCTAAAGCGTCCGATATACAAACATCTTATTTCTCCTTTACCACTTTTTTGTCTTCCATTTTAAATTCATAATTTTCCCCAAAAACAAATTACATTTTTAATAATAATTGCATCACCTATAAAAGGTCAAGTTCTTCATAATTCCGCTTAACTGTCGTTTATTAATTATGCGTTTATGACTTCAAAATGAATGTAAGCATAGACATTTAACAGTCATTTACGTGATACTATCGCAACTAACTCTAATCCTAAATTACTAAAAGATGTACTCACGTCTGGAAAAGCTTACAAAACATAAACAGAAATAACTAATAGTCATAATGAAAATGAGTGAAGGTCTTTGTGCGCAAGAAATGGTTCATTGACAGAGTGCAGTAGCAGTGGCTTATAAATATTTATCTGGGCATAAAAAAACGATTAAATCTAAGATACAAAAAAAAATCATATTCATATTATTGTACTACAAATGCAACAAGCAACTATCGTTTCTTCAATTATTGCACTCGTACTTATCTCTCCAGCATTTTTTCTGTTGCAACATCATACGTACTGTACATATATTATTATGGACAAATTTTTTTTTCGTATTGCCCATGAAGAAGAAGACGAAGGCGTCGTTCAATGAACGCCACTCGACCTTGATACACTTTACGCTATTTTACCGGCACTCTAAGCCCTCCATTTGTATATCTTACATTACGAGTACATATATCCGACTGTGCAAGCTACACAAAGCTCTTTAAATTCGCTAAGTGTTTTGCGCATTAGACAACTATACGCGGTCCGTGGCAATATTATGAACAATTCGCCAAGCAGTCTTGAGAGGTCTATTGGATATCTCTTCAGCGAAAATGAAAATGATCTGCTAATTTGTAGACAGACACAACAAAAAAATTGTAAGCTATCAATTGTTGGCAAATATTGCGTATTGATTTATACAAATGTATCTGTTCAATGCGACTTTGAATTATAGTATAACTTATAACATATTTCGATTAAAATACTATTCAATTGACTGTTTTTCGTAAATTCATGCTGCGGCGGCATTGGTCCAATAAATTGCTCCACTGGATGAAAATTAAAGAAGCGTAATATAAAATACAATGCAGTTCGATGAGCCGTAACAGTTAAAAGCTATGAAACTTTTAGCGAAAATTTATTAAACGGATTAATATGATATTATGTAAAAAAAAAAAAAGTAAATTAAGCGTAATTTACAGTTCGTTAAGTACACATGTTTTTATTGAAAAGGCCCGTGCGTCGCCATAAAGTAACCGCAAGAATGATTTGAGAGCGATTACACTTTTTCGAGACTTGTACTCATTTACAACCATGTAACTAATAAAATTATGTATACTAGTATTGTCTGGCTAATACGAATTGAAAGTCGTTTTTTTAAGTAATATACAAATACAGTCGAGTCTTGATAATTCGAAGCCCAAGGGACAACGAAAAAATTTCGAATTATTGAGTGTTCGAATTATCGAAAAAATGGACTATGTAAATAAAATAATTTATTTTAAAATTCAGCAAAGCTCCTCCAACCGGAAATTTTTTTCGCGGCACTGCCTCAACCGTTGTAAAAGGATTTCCTTCAATAGTGGGCTTTTACCTGTAATTAAATTTTGTTCCAAAATTAAGTGAAAACTATTTTTCAGCACTGAGTAGATCCTAAACCTATCATGGGATTAAATAGTCAAACTAATGTTAATTTAAAAAAAAAAATATCGAAACAATTCTTGTCCTTCTTTTGTGATCGACTGGAGATTAATTAATTTAATGAGTAAATAGTATACCTTATCGCATTCTTAATATTATTTGTTTTAAAATACATAGTAGTAGATGCTGAAATCTTAAAATTCGTTGCCACATCTTTTTTATCACCATTTTCCACTGCCGTGATAATTTGTCTTTTCATATCTAAGGATATGCTCGTGTACTTTTTCGAACTCATTTTCATTTGAAAGTTAACAATAAACTGAAGAAAATGTGTAATATTTTGCCAATTAGCTGCAAAAAGACAGCAACAGAAACATTTCAGGAAAAATTCCAATTATAAAGAGTTTCTAAATGCAAACTTCGAATTATAAAATGTTAGCGATCACTCAGTTGAACGAAATCATTTTGCTTTATCGCGTGTATACAACTCCATACAAACTTGATTCTTTTTTTTTCGATTTATCGAAGGGATAGGTTAGGATTTTCCAAAAATTCGTATTACCGAGGTTCGAATTAACGAGAGGCGACTGTACAAGCAATCGAGCAGTTGAGCTGTGTCAAATTGCATTTTGAATGTGTATTTTAGCTACATTTTTTACATTAGGTATGTAATCTAGGAATTGTTTTTGTTGATGCAATACATGTTGTGATCTGCTAAGATCACTTAAAATCACTTTTTGGCATTTCAAGAGGTCATTCGAAAAATTCATGGTGGCATAGGTTAGGTACACCTAAAAACGTTATGAACTTTTTAAATTTATCTAAATTTTCAATTATCAGGTTTTGCCACTATATATAGGGTGGGCCACGAAAGACCTACCATTTCGAAACGCGTATATCTTTTTATACCCTTCGCTTATTAAGCGAAAAGGGTATATTAACTTTGTCATGAAGTTTGTAACGCATTGAAGGAAGCATCTCCGACCATATAAAATATGTATATATATGATCAGCGTGACGAGCTGAGTCGATTGGACGATGTCCGTCTGTCCGTCTGTCCGTCTGTCCGTCTGTCCGTCTGTCTGTCTGTCTGTCTGTTGCGACGCGTTTTGCTCAGCCAGTTTAAAAGCTATGGAGCTGAAATTTTGCACACATGCTTCTTTTTGCTGCAGGCAGTTTGTATGTTTGAATCGGTAAAATCCGACAAGGGGGTCGTGGGGCTGTCATACAAACCTACTCCCCAAAATTAGGTTCTTCTTAGAAAAACTTTTTTATTTATGCACCAAATTCAATCAAATTCCACACACATGTGTTTCCGTTGGTGACACACAACATATGTAAAAATCGACCAAATCGGACAATGGGGTCGTGGGGCTGCCATACAAACCTAGTCCCCCAAATTAGGTTCTTCTAAGAAAAACTTTTTTATTTTCTCATCGATTGCAATCAAATTTCGTGCAAATGTGTTTCTAGTGACACAACAAAACATATGTTAAAATGGACCAAATCGGACTATGGGGTCATGGGGCTGTCATACAAACCTATTAATTAAATTCTTCTAAGAATATTTTTTTATTTATACACCAATTTCAACGAAACTTCACACAAATGTGTTTCTATTGATGATAGATGGAGTCGGACCATGTGGTCATGGGGCTACCATACAAACCTATCCCCCCAAATCAAATTTCTCTAAGAAAAGCGTTTTTATTTGTACACGAATTTCAACCAAACCTCATGGAAATGTATTTTTATTGATGTTACAAAACATATGCAACAATGAATTAAATCGGACCATTGGGGTCATGAGGCTGGCATATAAACCCAACCCCCAAATTAGGTTCTTTGAAGAAAAACTTTTTTATTTGTCCACCAATTTCAACCAAATCTCATATAAATATGTTTTAATTGATACCACAAACATACATACATCCCCCCTTTTGGTTCTTCTAAGAAACCCACGACCCCCGCTTCTCCAATAAATCTTCGCCACGGCACTTATGTGAAAATTCAAGGTAAAGCGTGGAAGCGGGGAGAATTAAACACAAGTCATAGGAACGCCCGAAAAAACTTTTAGCCCGAGGGGAGCGAAGGGTATCCAAATTTCGGCCGCGCCCGAAATTAGCCTCGGTCTCGTTTTTATTTTTATTTTTGTTTTTATTTTTACATATTATAATGTAACTCTGGGAAATCTATATTAAGTTCATACAACACAACAAGGGCAACACACCGCAGTATCAGTTACATCCATTAAGATGCACTGTTTGGTGCGGTGTTATGGCCGAAAAAATTATGGGCCCATATTTCTTCGAAAATGAAGATCAAACGCCAGAAACGATTTCCGGGGCTTCTTACAGAACAATATCGACAACTTCTTGCGGTCAATTGTGGAAGAGCACCCTAATTTGTGGTTTCAACAAGATGGAGCGACTGAGTTCATATTTCCCTTGGTCACCTCGTTCACCAGATTTAACTGCGCCCGACTTTTTTTATGTGGATATTTAAAAGTAAAAGTGTCAATTAATAAACCCGAGACTATTAGAGAACTAAAGCAGAATATTCGAGGCGAAATACGGAGCCTGCAACCAGAAACATTACGGGGTGCAATGGAAAATTCGCTAAAAAGAGCCCATGTCTGTATCGAGCGAAATGGTGCACATTTGTCTGATGTCATCTTTCATATTTAATTTTCATAAAATGTATTTCATCTATATAAAAAAATAAATAAAACAATTGGTAATTACAAGAGTTATACGCGCTTAAAAATGGTAGGTCTTTCGTGGTCCACCCTATATAAAGCAAGTGGGCCTATATGTATGAAGAAGACGGTTACATTGTAGCAGTGGCGGCTCGTGGTGGAAAATACCAGGGGTTCACAAGGAAATATAAAAATGTACTGATTACGGCAAGAATAGTGATGTAACTAAATAAATAAATAGACTATTTCCGACTTTCGCCAGCTGGAATGTTTGTTTTCACTCCCGCACAACAAACACAAAAAAACAAAAGAATTATCTAAGCCGCACACACATGGCGAATCCATGAATTTTATAAAATTTTCAATCCAAATCCAAACTCTAATTCGGCCTGTGGATAAGCTCATTGGACAGAACGAAAATCCATTAAAATCGATGAATTCCAGGCATTCCCATAAATCTACGTGTTTTCCGTGTAAATTACCGCTTTAAATTCAAGCCGGATTTTGCTATTTTCCGTCACTTGCACTAAATAAATCACGGGTGTAAGTTTTCCCCAGTTTTTTATTTTAATCTTTTTTCTATTAGAATTTTGATTTTTGCTAAGGAAATTGACCGTTGCAATTTCATTCATCGCGATTTCAACTGAGTAGACGCATGCGATCATGCGACACAATCTCTCTTTTTAGAATTTAGTTCATACAATTTACAAGGCGCTGTGCACAACCTCTTTGTGCACAAGCTCTAGTGTTAATTTTGCACTACCCCCTTGCCCCGGAAACCGCTAAGATATCCAAAATTTTAGCGTGTGCTCCTCTTCCCAGATTGTGCACCCATCGTGCTTGCAGGTTGTTGGTCGCAGTGTCGTCACTATGCCGTATGTGCAGTGAGCAGCGTGTTGCGGGCAAGAAGTGCGATTTGAGATGCGCATTTTGGATTTGAAGAAATTGGTGAATTACGTGCTCTTACGATTTTTTCTCAGGGGGCGCACGTGCACTTGTGCACATATGAGCGAGCCGCCACTGCCTTGTAGTGTACCTCTTATGTTCGTATAACCGCTGTGCTATCGCGACACCTGATGCATAAGCTAAACTTTGGATCTTGATTGTTTCGATAGACCTCCAATTGACGCGGACTAATAGGTGGTTGTCCGAATTATTATTCATCTCCATCTTTTTATGTCCGTTAGAAATCGTCATACATTTTTCTCCCAACTCACAAAAGGATTCCCTGGGATATTCCGATATTGAAATTGTCGCTTTCAAACTCCTGACATTCATTGTCCCGCCAATTAAAATGTTGCCACTTAAAAGTTCTACCAATTGAAGATCCCGTCGATTCGATATTTCGGCAATCAAAGATCCAGTTATAGTAGTAAGTATTCTTTAAAAAATCGCTGTTATTAGAATAAAAATACTGAAGTCATAAGGTCATCATTATAGGTTTGCGAGTGTAGTGTGCAAGAATTTCGTATTTGGAAAAAAAATGGATGGTTTTTAGGGTTTTTTAGAATTTTTTCAAAAAACCTTATGAAATCGATTTTATCCTTCCGTCTGTCCGACCGTCTGTTCACTAAATATAACTCGCGAAGGACTCAACCGATCGTCATGAAATTTGGAAGGAACGTGTAGAATGATAACAATTTTTCGCACAAACACTTTAGAAGTTGATAGGGAAAAGATAACAGGGTGTCGCGAAGAGTTCAAAAAATTTGACTTTTTTAGTTTTGATCGGAGATGGATAAAGATTGGTCAATATGAGCTTATATAGGTTTAATACTAAAACTATTCACATTTGCTAAGAAAAAGTAAATAATAAATATTTCAGGAAATGACATTAAGAATATGTCTGCAAATTTTCATTTGAATAACTTCATCCAAACCGGAAATATAGTGAAACTAATATTTGCTAAACGCGTTTCACAATACCAGGGCAGCGTCTGAAGCATTTTTTCACTGCTTATCTTGTGACTGGATTAAACAATGAACATGAAATTTGGTGGCAATGTATAGAATGGTAATAGTGTTTGGCCCGAATAATTTTGAAGTTTGTAGGACCAAGGTAAAAGGGTGTCCCTGAATAGTTGCAAAATGCTACTTTTTCAATACGGATTGGAAAGGTCTGTGTGGGTACATATACATATCAACGGGCTCAACGAAATAATTAAACATAAGTTCCTTTTTGTTTATTCGCCTTTTATCGTGTAACACTTTTAATTAGACCAATCCAAAAATATATTTACAGGAAACATTTCATTAATGTTGTGCACAATTCCTATTTATTGCTTATACAATATTATGTACAAAAAATATTCACTATGCATTAAAATTGTGGGCGCAGCCCTCTGTACGCTCGGTATTTCTATTGTATATATCAAATATACATATATGCCTTAAGGTATCACTTAAGCCCACGGGTTCAAACCCCCCTTGAAAGACAACCATATAGAAATATACAGGGTGTCCCGCAACTGATCAGCCATACACCAATGGTAGGATGTTTTAGGCAAAATGTCGCCAAAATTATTTCTCTAGCTTTTACCGTTAAGGAGTAATTGCCTTTTTTGTGATTCTTGTCAAAAAATACGACTTTTTTCGAAAATCTCCTATTTTCTAGCTTCCACTTTAGCCAAATCAATGTTTTTCATATTCTTCTGAAAGTACATAAAATTTCCAATAAAAGGACATATCGAACGTTTCGAACGGTTTCGTATCTTCCGAGATACGACGTTTTGAATTTTGCAGAAATGTCAATTTCAATTTTTAATGTCAAAATTAAACCCGAATTTCGTAACGGTACATTGTAGTGGCAAATCTGCAAAGTTGACAAAAGTTGGCGTAGTATCTTAGCTTTCGGACGGCATATAAGAATAAAGCACAGAGTCATCCAGTTTCTGAATAATACGTATAAATTAAAAAGAACTATAGTCTGCAAATGTACCAAACCGACTTCAATCTTGAAAAGGAAGTAACATTTTTACATCAAGCATAGACTTGGTTGTTATGCATTATTTGAAAATACTTTTCGCTACTATTGTAAATGCTACTTTACTCATTATAACGGTAAGTATAAGCAAATTTGTTTTATGTGTACGGTTGTCAGCCATACCACTTCCTAGTCGCATTGTTAGTTTTATTATTCTACGATAAGAATATTTCTTATCGTCTTCTCCTGAATAATAAACTTGCGACGAGTCGTGCCGAGTTTGGAAACTCGTTTTTCTATGAGTGTCTATTTCACAGAGTGGCGACTGAACGATCACGGCCACAGAGCACGACGGCGACGGTCATATACACTGCCTGTCAAAATTATAGCCGCACCATGAAACAGACTTATCCTTTAAAATTGAAAGAGAGCACAGTTATTCCACATACTATAAACATAAGGGATATTAAAAAGATATAAGATATATATATAATAAATTTCCTTAAATTTCAAACCGTTATTTCCTGTAAAGAAAAATCTAAATTTCCCGTATGTCATAACTATAGCCGCACTTGGAACTAGTATGGGAAAAACTGATAAACAAGCGGAAATTGAATAAGTTAATAACGGGAAAAATCTTTTTTAAATAAAATTGACTCCGAGAGATTATTTTGTATATTTCTCAATAAATAACTATAACGATTGTTGGGTTGAGTGTTGAGCTCTTAGTATCGATAACCTTTTCTTTTACATAGGAACCTTTTTAAAATATTATTTTTTTACGTGATAATGTTTTTTAAAGATTTCCTGTCTAATTTTGATGAAGGCCACCTCCGTAACATTTGTTACATTAAAACCGTCTTGAAGTGCAATGATTGGTGAGAGATGATGATGCTACAAATTCCGTTATGTGTCATGACTTCTGTATTAAATCGAAAACAGTTTATGGTCAGGATATTCCAGAGAAATTTCCACTGTATTAGATTTGGCTACAACAACTTTTAAATACATAAACAACCCTGATTAATACTATTTAGGAACTCTGACCGAAGTTTGTATTGAGATCTATGGAAATCCGGCAAGTGCTCATTAAAAGTATTAGCCAGGATAGTCTACCTACAACAGTTGATTTCGTCACTTCCAGCATAGAAAAAATTTCATGGGAATGTCCTGACGATAAACAGCTCCCATTTTATACAGAAGATAGGACACATAACAGGTTTTGAAGCAAGAGATTGCATCATCTCTCACCAGTCGTCGTACTTAAAGTTGGTTCCAATGGTACAAATGTTAGGGGTGGGGGCCTCCCATCTATCCAAATTAGACAGCAAACCTTGGAAAATAAATATTACGTCCAATTTATTAAAACAACAACGCGATTTGGAAAAGCTTTTTATGTAAAAGTAGCGGTTATCGATGCTTAGGGGTTAATAAGCAAAAAAAACTCGAAAAACTGTTAACCCTTTCGCTCCCAATGATGCCATATGGCATCATGAAATTTAATGATTTTTCATAGAAAATGTAAGAAATCAATTTTAACTTTTTGTGTGATATTAGACTCTCCCAATAGTGTAATACCTAGTTGATTTTTTCCAGCCTGAAATTTTTGGTTTTGGGATGTTATTTTTAATGAAATTTTAGAGAAGGTTTGACGATTGTCGTAAAGCCGAAAAACTGATTTATCCATTTCCCCATATTTCCTGATAATAATCATTTTATGCAAATCATTTTAATGGTTTTATTTTATAAAGAAGTTGTTGTAAAAGAAAATCAAAAGATTTTTCAATTTTTTTTTTAGGAAAACCCTCTAAAGTGGTTTTGCATGAGTATGATGCCATATGGCATCATTGGGCGTGAAAGGCATATCAGTAAGTCCCCTATTCATATAAATGCTAGTTGCTTGCTGTATGGAAGGCTCCCTTAGTTTTTATCCGAATGAGCTAATTTTTGGTGGGTACACTGAAAAAAAAAATCCTGTAAATTCAAAAAATACGCATATGATTCAAAGAGATTCAAATATGATTTTGCTTCATATTTGTTTCCCTTTGAATCATTGTATAATCCCTTTATTTCATAGACTTTTTAATTCAAACAGATTTCCCTTCGAACTAATAAGGTATTCCTTTTGAAAGTCTATCTATAATCACTTTAAATTAAAGTGATACAGTGTCAATTTAATCAGACCGCAACCATAAATCGAAAAGATTTCCTTTTAATTTAAAAGGATGGACTCTTTGTTTTAAATGCATGAACTAAAAAGAATACTTAAAATTACACCAAAAGGAGTAATTTTCACAGGGTGTTCTTTCCCTGTGAAAATTACTCATAAATGAGTTTTGTATAACTGACCTCGCTATAGGTGTTGGCGACATTTCATTCACCTCTTTACGCTCTAAAATGCATAATAAATTACCTGCCTACAGTGGGATTCGATCCCGCGATCCTATGATTTGAAGACTAACGCGCCTACCTACTACACCACACAGACTATACGGGACGACGTTTATAATTTACACCATACATTGTGACATCGCTCTACCACACTGCCGACCAACTGCGAGTGTAAACAAAAAAAAATCCTATTGAAAATTTGGATTTAAAGGATTTCCCATTAATTTAAAAAGGTTTCCTATTGAAAATTTGGATTTAAAGGATTTCCCATTAATTTAAAATGATTTCCTATTGAAAATTTGGATTTAAAAGATTTCCCATTAATTTAAAAAGAATGAATTTGAATTGAAGCGATATATATTTAAAAGGAAAGGGTTATATTTAATAGGAATGTAACTCGATTTCAAAAGGATATCGAGTTAATTTTAAGGGACGTTATTTTTCTCGGTGTAGGGTGATTATGAGCTCCAATCGCAATAAACCAAAATGTAGCACTCTGCTTTAATTTTGGGGGGAGTTATGGACATTTCCTTTCGCCAAATTCAAATGGGGGGATAATGGGGGTCGTTGATCGGAGCCACTCAATGCTTCTCCCAAAATAATATTGAACTTATTGGGAATACTTGTACGATATTTTACGGCTGAACTAACATTCTTTCAAGAGTTATGGGGCTTTTAAAAAAGGTATAAAATGGAAAAGTTCTAATTTATTTTTAAGCTAGCGCCGAATCATTGAATAGATCTCTAATGTGTTATATATCATTGCAAAGATAATTTTATGTAGTTTTTTTTTGTTCTCAGACTATTTTTCTATATCTTTTGTCGTTTTTTAAATACTCGCAAAAAACCGAAAAATGACCCCCATTTCCCCCTTTCCCCCTTTTTTAAGGTTGCGGGCCCGCAATCGGCTGGGAATTTTTTTCCCATAATCTGGGGGTCGTCACCAACCATTCTGCAAAAAAAAATCCGATGTAGGATTTTTGCCGACCAAATATCTCATTTTTCACACGGAACTTGCTAAGTGCCCTTTCAGTCCCATTGATGCCATATGGCATCATGCTCTAATTTGTTAACTATAGCGCTTAACATTTTTTTTTTCAAGAGAATATCATAAAAGATGCCTACTGAACGACATAATGTTGTTAGAAAAATTCTACGCTTAAAATCCATAATTTGGGCATGAAAGGGCTAAAATGATTTCGTGAAAAAATAAACAAAACAATCCCTCTGAGTCTATTTTATTCCAAAATTATCGCTCCCGTTATTATTTTCCTCAATTTCCGCTTTTTAATCAGTATTTCCCATACTTGTTCCAAGTGCGGCTATAGTTATGTATGACAGACGGGAGATTTACAGAGAAATAACGGTTTGAAATATAAGGAAACTTCTTGTGAATTTATTTGTCTTTTAATTATTCCTTATGTTTATATTATGTGGAGTAACAGTGATTGCTTAGAATTTGAAAGGATCACACTGTTTTATGGTGCGGCTTTAGTTATGACAGGCAGTGTATATTGAAAGCAAAACCATCGGAACTCACAGCCCGGCAGTGTTACCAATTTAGGCGAAAGTTCCCTAAATTTAGGACTTTCTGAAGCTCCTAGGGAAACTTTTATTGGGAGAATATTTTTAGGGAAAACTTTAGGGGGAGCCTAAAACACCTTAGGGGAATTTTGGGGGTTTGTTTTCTAATATAAATCAGCAAATTCCTTGAAAATTTGTGTCTGTGACAGTTTCTTTAATTTATTTAAATACATACATATGTCGGTTGCCGCCAAAAATTAAAGTTGATTACATGCGGTTGGGCATCAGTGAGAGATATACTACGAATACACATTGGAGAGTCCAACATCTTTTCTGATGGGGCTTGAACACGTTTTATTTGATTGCTTTAGTTGCGAATAATTTGATCGTAAAATAATCAAGTGATTTGGAGACGTTAAGTGGATTAAAATAAGATAAGATAAGCACTGCCTGGAGGATATCGCCTGCGTCTAAATAAATAAATATTCAAAACGCTTTGTCCCCAAATTGTGTGTCTTAAGTGACATCTGTCGGAATTATAAACAAAACACATCTAGCATGCTACTTGACGGGAGTAACTTAACTTGATATAGTTCTGAGTCCATATTCACCGGATCAGAGTTCTTTTCCTCAACATATTAGGACAATAGGAGGATGAGCTAACCTCGAACTGATTTTCTCATTTCGAAATGAGCTATGGGGCGGCAAATTCCTATTCCGATTAACCCGACTTAGAACTAAATCAATGGCATACCTTCACTACACCTGTAGAAAAGCCGTCTCGATAGCTGTGTCACTATAATCTTCGGGATACCATTAGGCCCGATACCTTCGTCAACAGATCACATTTGGTGCCCAGCGTATTACCTTTTCTTAATTTTCCGTTATTTTTCCAATTAAGGGGGAAGATTGTCATTTTAGGGGGAAATCACGTTTCATTTAGGGGAAAGTCACGCAGCCTACCTGGCAACACTGCAGCCCGACTAGAATTTTTTTTATGCGCTAGTCGGACTCTCGTGACATACAATTTTGCATGAGTACGAAGAGTGCAGTTGAGAAGAGTACATAGCCTATGAATTAGTGACAATGCTTGCATTAGCGAGAATACGAGTATAGCGGCCATTGTTTGTTATGGCTATTATTTTGCATTAGTTAGAAAGAGAGGCAATGTCCCGAGAGTATAAATAACACATAAATAAATTCTAGTTCCGGGCTGTTAGTAACGATGGGTTTGATTGAAAGTGACAAATAAAATATAAAAAAATATCAAGTATGTAGTTAGAAATTTAAAATTTTTAAAAAATTGCAAAGTGTTTGAATAAGGATATGTCAACAAATATATGAATTCATTTATAAGATTACTAGATATCTTAACGAATAAGGGAACCCATTCAGTCGTCGGTCCCTCAAGGGTTCCCTTAAGTATAAGTGCGGACTATGAATTCCCCCCTTAAATTTTTATTTAAAATAATTTAAATGTTAAGCGCTTATAAAAAAAATAACATTAAATCTATCTAATCTAATTATTAATCAGAAACTTCGATAAAAGGTCAATTCAATGACCATAATCTTATTATTACCTCCCTCTCGTTCCCTCGGTATAATCACCCGAATACTCCAATGCACTCTCCGAAAGATCAAACAAAACTAATGAACATTTTTAATAAAAATTCTTAGCTAATGATTTTAATATAAGTAAGGCAAGGCCACCTCATGCCTGACGTTATGGTTTTCCATAATTTCTTGTAAAGTTTTGCAAGAGACTTATCGGAATTCTTCCATTTCATAATACTGTTTCAATGGTTTCTTTTTTCAATTTTTTTCCTTCAATATGTATCTTGTCTACAAGAAATATTCACACAGATCCAATTAACTAACTATATCGTCCATATAGGTAAAATACACACACTGTACTCGAGTGTAACAACAATTACGTGATTGAACAATAGTCTATGGCGCGTATGTAGATTTTTAGATTAAGCGACTATAACATTTCTTGCGTCCATTCCTCAAGAAGAAAAGACCAGACTTCAGCTATGGCCACGATTGTTGTTGCTGTTTTGTGTGCTACTGGTGCAACACAGCACAACAAAAGCATATAGCATAGAAAAAAGTCTAATGCACATAGAGAAGAAGAAAAAACCACTAAAGTTACTGTAAGATTTTCGTATATGATGGAACAACTATGAGCATACCATATACGGTGTCATGTGCACGCTATGCACATTTGCCAATTGTTGTTTAGGAAACGAAAATGAAAACGCGAACGCGACCATCCATGGTGGAAATCATGGTTCGAGCCTGCTGCTGCTGCTAGCTTAGCAGCATGCATCACGTTTTCGCCACTTAACGGGAGACGAGCGGTGAGAAGAATGTTTGTATCTTCGCATATGCATGGATTGCCGGTATGTATCTGAGTAAGAGTGTTTACTCAATGAATGGGGGCTCCTACAATTTCGCGCGGAGTTTTTGGAGTGCGGGGGGAAATGGCGGAGTTACCGCTACGACGCTGCAAACCCCATTCTCCATCATCATCAACATCCACAATTCTTCCGCTCAATTTTTATTCGGCCAGATTTGCTTTTGTATATATAGCGGTGTAATGGCCAATTTGGTATCAGTACCAACTAGATCTTGCTTTAATAACTCACTAGTTTTGTTTTTAAGCTCCTGACGTATTTTAAGTAACAGCTCAACTATGCGAATGGTAATTTCTTCTGCATTACTTTCACCATCCTTCCTTCAACAATATGGATTACTACTATAACAATGGATAGTTGTGAAAAAGGACGATTTTCAATATATGTATTTACATTGTGTGTGCAGTGAATCCCGGAAAAGTGATTTTATTGGATAACAAAAAAGTGAATAGTGGACAATGAAATCCTTCAACTATGTGGATTATTTGTCGGAGAAAATTCTAATCGCAATGAGACATGGATCTACCCGGTTTCTTTTATTGAAAATTATTTTTTACTAGTGCCTATCCGGAGTCAATATTCCATTAACTCGTTGCCAACTGTGTCTCTTAACTAATGCAATTTTCTCTCTGTTATTACAGCTCCTAGTAGTGAGTCTCGCCTTGTGCGTGACAATGGGTTACTGCGGCGAGGAATCTTCCAAGGCTGATGCAAAGAAGGCCGAAAACTCCAACGTTGAAAAGCGTGGAATTTACGGTTCATACGGAGATTTCTCCTTCGATGATCATTCCCATCATCATCATGAACATGTCAAGACTGTGACCATTGAAAAGAAAATCCCAGTTCCATACACCGTCGAGAAACACGTTCCATACACCGTTGAAAAGAGAATACCATACGAAGTTAAGGTTTCAGTTCCACAACCTTACATCGTCGAAAAGAAGGTACCATACACTGTCAAGGAATACGTCAAAGTACCAGTCCATGTACCAAAACCATACGAAGTCATCAAGAAGATCCCATATGAAGTTAAGGTACCAGTAGACAGGCCTTATGAAGTCAAGGTCAATGTTCCACAACCCTACGAAGTCATCAAGAAGGTCCCAGTCGAAGTCAAGGTACCCGTTCCACAACCCTACGAAGTCATCAAGAAGGTACCATATGAGGTCAAGGTTGAAGTTCCAGTACCAAAACCATACGAAGTCATCAAGAAGGTTCCATACGAAGTTAAGGTACCAGTCGACCGTCCATACCATGTCCATGTGCCAAAACCATACCCAGTCGAAGTAGAAAAACCATACCCAGTTGTTGTCGAAAAGAAGGTTCCATATGAAGTCAAGGTTCCAGTCGACAGACCATACAAGGTTTACGTCGAAAAACCATACCCAGTTCATGTAAAGGTTCCAGTACCACAACCCTACACCGTTGAAAAGAAGGTACCATACACCGTTGAGAAACCAGTACCATATGAAGTTAAGGTACCAGTCGACAAGCCATACCCAGTCTACTCCGAAGTTAAGGTACCCGTACACAAGGAAATTCCAGTTGCAGTCAAGTA
The DNA here is from genome assembly GCA_949715475.1 of Microchrysa polita. Lineage (NCBI taxonomy): Eukaryota > Metazoa > Arthropoda > Insecta > Diptera > Stratiomyidae > Microchrysa > Microchrysa polita. The sequence goes on from OX454419.1 coordinate 76,750,814, forward strand.
CCCAGTTCATGTACCAATCATCCATCACGATCATCATGAACATCACGACTATCACCACTAAGAGAACACAATACGATCGCAAAGGTTCGCAATTATTGTTGAGCTGAGGAGGAGTTCTTCTGGTTCTTTTGTTCTAATCTCTAATCTCTTTTGAATTGTCGTCATCAACACGCACACATCATTGTTGTAAATAATTGTTGAAACAATATGTAATTTCGAGCCAAAAAGAGTCTATCACACATATTCGTGTGAAGAATCATTATAAGTAGCGATAACGAAAATTAATCCAGTGAATAGTAGAGTAGACATAAAGAGCCAATTGAAACGTGTGAGCCAAATATTTTTTTATTGATTCTTTTTAATCTCTTATAGACATGTTTTTTAAAAAAATGAAAAATGTTAAAAAAAATTTATCAACTTTCTTTTATTTGATAATTTCTTTTCAAACCCGTTGCAATTCTTCGTATTGCGAATTACTGTATATTGCATACGGCTGATTTTGCAAGCAATTTCAAGAAAATCTTTATATAAATTTAGCAAAATTACAAAAAGACTGGTGAGTATAAGTATGTTATGCCAAATCAAGTAAATTACAGTCAAAGCAAAAAAAAAAGAAATTAGGAACTCCATTATCACAAATTTCACGGTATCAAACTTCCGCACCAATTACGTTCCAATTATTGCCACTTTGAGGGTCATTTTTTCCGCCTCCATCTTATGATGAGGTCAACAACAATAGGAAACGAAAACAGAAGCTGTTTCGCATAATGCATATACATACATATACTTTCCGCTATTATGATTACTCAATAAGCACCCCACACCACATTTAGAAAAACAACCATTGTTTTGGTTTCCTTTGATTTCTCATCTTTCAATACATACTCCACAAGCGACATAATTTACATCAAGACATACTTATCACCTCTGCAAGAAAAAGCCGCTCCAGTCAATGAAATGAATGACTGAGGAATTGCAATTGGACAAGGTGCATGTATTTGGTATTGCACAATTGCACATTATGGTGATTTTATCGTAACCGCAATCAACCATAAAGGTTAATTTCGCGGACGCCTTTTTGCAAGACCGCAGTCAAAAGATGAGATACGAGTGCTTGCGGCTCAGACGGATACGCTATAGCAGGTTCGGTGCCATATGAACGTCGCCATATGTTCGGGTGAAAGCGAACGTTTTATTATCTTTTGCAATACGGAAGAAAATCGGAATTTTTATAATGATCATTATAAATTGCATTATATGTTTACCAAAGTTGAACAAGAAAACGGTGGTCAGTTATTTGAGACATGTAGTGATTTAGAAACGTTTGGATGCTGATTTAGTGTTAGCCTTCGGATTCGAAATTCCATTTTACCACATGTTGGCACCGTCTAGTTGATCTTCTTATTCATGTTCACCTGATTCAGTGGTCACGTAAAAATGAAGAAAATGCTTGTATTTTAGTCACGTAATAGTTAGACCATTCATTTTTTAATCTACAAACAACATAAAGGCATAGAGTATAACAATTGATTTGTATACATAAACATTATATTTTAAGCAGTTCCACGTAAAAGTTTTTACATGTTCCGTTTTTTATTCGAGTTACAATTTTTAAACGCAAATTGGCCGCGATTAACTGCTGTGAACTGTGAGCAGTGTTGCCAATTCAGCCGTTTTCCGGCCAAATTTAGCCGGATGTTTAGCCGGAATTGATTTTTTTTCGGCTAAAATTATTTTATGAATTTTTTTACTTGAAATCAATTTTTTAATACATATTAACAAACAAAATAATAATTAATCACCGTTAAATTATTTCTACATACACTTATTATCGTGTAAAAAAAATTTCTTTGGCGGACGATACGCTCTCGCGTCTCTTGATCACTAGTATATCCATTTTGACATTTTTATGTCCTGGCTCTGCCACATAAATCGAAAAGCGTCACGAAAATTGCAACGAAAAAGCGTTACGTTTTTGGCATTACAGGTAGTAGTGTGAGTTTTGGGTGCCATTCGAGATTCAACGGAAGTTGGGCTAGGTGGTACCCTGTGAGTGTTGGGTGCCATTCAAGGTTCAACAGAGGTTGGGCTTGGGTTCAGTTTACGTTCAACTTGGGTTCAACTTGGGTTCAACTTGGGTTCAACTTGAATTCAACTCGAATTCAACTCGAATTCAACTTCAATTCAACTTTCAACTTAGGTTCAACTCACGTTCAACTTTTGTTGAACGACCCAAAAAGTGTAACTTTCAACTTAGGTTGTATAAATCATTTCGAGGTTGCATCAGTACTGTACATTAGCATTTGTTGAAAACATGAAAATGTCCCACTGAGTTGCGGACTTGTACGCAAGCTGTTTAATTAAATTAAGTTAGGCAGATAACATTTTTCGTGGCAAAGTTAGTTTCTTAATTTAATGTTTTTTCAATAAATTTAGGGTAATGGGTTTCACGTAAACTGACGATATTAGTACCTAGTCTAAGCATGTAAATTACTAACCACCAATATGCTAAATAATTTACAAAATGGAAGATAGATAAAATTCTTTGTTGAGCTATTCTCGGAGCATGGGGGTACCTGAACATTTTTCCATTTTTCAAAGTGTCCATTCTTTACCAGAGATAACGTAATCATGCCAGCTTAAGTACAAGGGTGAAAACCTATTATTGCGATTCATAGATATTGATAATAAACCCGGAACTTTATAGTGTTCAACTATAACGTTGTGTAAGTAGCTTGCCCAGTAAATTACAAAAGTTAAATTTAAGTGAGTATGTATTTCGAGGGCAACTTACCCCTTCTTCAGCACAAAAGCTAAGTGCTGAAGAAGGGGGTAAGTTGCCCGCGAAATATTTACTCACTTAAATCTAATTTTTTGTATATTACTGGTCAAGCTACTGGCACAACGTCTGACGATTCAAAGAAACTACACATTTTCGTAGATGCATTACATTTAATTGTTGGGTTTGTAGCAACAAATTTATCAATTTCGTGCCTTTGGAGCATCAAATTCGTAATTGCGGAACATCAACAATGAAACATCAATTTCGTAACTATGGAAAATAACAAGCTTAACTTCGAATGACGCAAATACTTCATTATGACGAAAATTTACCATCATTATGACGAATTCCAAATTACACATTTGGACCATCATTTGCTCAATAATGACAGTTGAGGCCATCTGTTGCAAAATTGAAGAACAAGAATTTGTGCAAAAATATTAAATTTGTTATCAATCTTTACACATTTCTATTAAAATTATTCAAGAAAAGTGTGTCTTTAAATTATTGAACAGAATATTCATCAAAATATCGCTGTTGTTAGGGATATTTTCAACATTTACACAAACGTCAAAAGTAAATGACGAATCCTAATGACGAAAACATATGTGTCACCTCAATTTCGAACTTTCATCATTATGACGGATTATCGTCATAATGATTTGGATATCTGTCATAGGCATAAAATACAATTTGGAGGGCTCAAATTGGAAAATGAATAACAAGCTTGACACACATATTTTGGAATGACGCAAATTTAGCATCATTAGCACGAGTTCCAAATTACGCATTTGGACCATAATTTTCTTATTAATGACTGAGGACGCCATCTGTTGTAAAATTTAAGAACAAGAATGTTTACAAAAATATTGAATTTGTTATCAATCTTTTCACATTTCTATTCAAATTCTTTCAGAAAAGTGTGTCCTCAAATTATTGCATTGAATATTCGTAAAAATATCGCAATTGTGAGGGACATTTTCATCACTTATACAAACGTCAAAAGTAAATGACGAATTCTAATGACGAAAGCATATGTGTCACTCCAATTTCGAACTTTCATCATCATCAGGGCCGGCTTTAGGGTGGGGCGAGCGGGGCGGTCGCCCCGGGCGCCAGGTTTAGGGGCGCCGAAGCCCGTATTTTTAATTTAATTTATTTTTACAAATTTGTTTGTTGCTTAAGAAATTATGTTTTTTTAAACTGCTTACCATCCAAGTATGAATGTATAATGCCATCAATTTAACGCGCGTTCTAATCACAAGTTAACAGGATATTTTTATACAAACGCATACCTGCGACAGGAATTCTATGTGCAATTCCACAACGTTCACTCAAGGCCGCACGACACAAAATGTCACCTGTATTTTTATGGAAATCAGATAAGAATTTAGTTGGAAACTCATCTCATAATATCATATTCCCACTTCAGGAATTGACTGCGTTCCAAAGATACATGCAACCTTTAATTAAGAAAAAGCAGTACCCAATTCTAATAAGCGCATTCGGAAAAGCAATTTCTGGATTATGTTTATGCTTTATTAAACTTAAGGGCGCCACAAACCTGACGATTTCTCGGCCGATCGATTAGGCCTACAATCGATCTGCCGCCCATACAGCACATACATTAGGCAATTTATCGGGCAATCTGAAATTGAAAGTCTCACGGTCCACAAGACACAACACCAAATAGCGAAAATTATACCATTTTTGGCGATGGAAGATGGACATCCATTGCTACTTTTGATGGAGAATGACCGCCACAACCACAGCATGAAGAACGACCACAGGTTCATGTAAAAAATCAGCAACTGAGCAACACATGATTGTCATGACAGTTTGTACGGAAAATTGCATTGGCAATACGATCCACACGTTAAATCAAAAAAATTGAATCCAATGGTCCCATACACCTTCCGATTTATCTCGCAATCAAAAAATCTGGCCGATCGATCGGAGGGTCTGTGACGCCACTAACGTTTATTGATATTTATGTATGTAGAAAAGTTTTTGGATTTTTGTTAATATGTATGAAGGTATCGCATTTTAGAGCAAACATTGTTGTCTCTCGCTCAATTAAATTTACAAAAACCGCTTAAAAAATAGAAAAGTTTATAAACGTATTTGCAAAATTATTAACTTAATGAACGTTTAAATGTTGGTGATTCAAAAATGAACCGTTGGTACTTACATAGTGTAACCTGCAGTAATGCAAAAAAGCCATAGGTTTCCCGAACAAACCATCTCTAACCACGGTCGAAATTACAAAATGAAATGAATTAATGTTTTGAAGAATATGGACTACTATACGTAAAATCTATACTGACTGAATTCGGTACCATCAAATTGATGGGATTTGGGATTTGCTATCGTCTTCCCATTCAACATAATGAATGTTTGTGAGCTAAGATGTATGGTTCCTTATGTTTCTGCGACGTGAGATTGTCTGTTTTTATTTTTGAACTATTATAAAACTTTCTGCGACGTGAGATTGCCTGTTTTTATTTTTGAACTATTATTAAACTGGCAAAGTATTTTGTGGTTTGATTTAAAAATTTTAAAATGAACACTACCGCAGATCCTGCAATACATCTACTCTTGCTTACACAAAACTTGTTTTTTTTTATAATATTAACGAAATAATGATTTTCTAGGACGAATTATGAACAAATGTGAATGGATAGAGGCATACTTTTCTGTTCGCTTCAAGCAATCAATTGACTGGGAAACAGGGGAAAATTAAGGAGAAGTTAAAAACAGTTAAAGTGGTAGGTTCAATGGCGGCCGGCGGGGCAATGGAGAAAAATATTTCCATAGAACGTTGAAGTTCAACTTCTATTGCAATTTTTTTCGTGTATAGAAACTATAAGGGGCGATTCTTTCAAGTTCGCCCCGGGCGCCGGTACACCTAAAGCCGGCCCTGATCATCATGATGGATTATCATCATGTATCAGCATTGTATGATTTAGCCGTTTTTTTGCCGTTTTTCTCGCTGAAATTTATTTAGCCGGATTTTAGCCGTTTTTAGAAAAAAATATAGCCGATTTTCCGGATTTCCTACAATGCCTCCTGCTAAAACTAGGAAAAAATGCTAAAATATTCGTTCAACCAGTGGACAATTTCAGAGAATTTTGCAGAATTACTCAGACGGCATTGTGTAAACAGAGTCCCCAATTTTCATTCCGTACAGCCGCAGTTTTAAATTGTAAATTGTATTTTATGAAAAAATTGTATGTAGATGATTCATATTGATTCGAAATTTATTGAATAAATTTGACAAGTACATATATATACATTTATGGCCAATATAATAAGCACATCCTTACAATTTTTTCTCAATAACCTGTAGCCAAGTACATCTCAACCAATTGAATTAAAACTAGTTTCAATTAAAACTTCATGCTCTAATTCGACAAGAAATTTATTTTCATTTTATTATTTCTGGCTTACTGGAGATAATTTGGCGGCATGGTCCAAGTGGCATAGTATACCAAGTTACGTCAAGAAAATTCTATATTTTGTCCTTACGAGTATTGTGGCCAAACTTTGCTTCCAATTGTGTCATTTAGCTCACCCAAAATATTTTCGAATAAATTTAAGTCCGGTAACTGATTTCAAGAGCAAGGAGGAACCCAACACCCATTTTACAGAAACGAATGCACGGACATAGTGCGAGGTAATGGTTCTGTTAAAATTGTCATTCAAGTGGTATAGGTTCAGAATAAGGTACCACGGTTCTGTCAGTAACGGTTATTAAACGTTGTTTGAGCAACTGCGTACTATGCGAAAGAAGTTGTATAAACTATACGCCTTAAAGAGTTACACTAATTTGCGCGTCGGGTTTAGGAGAGGGGGTGACAAAGGGGTGAAATTCAATCCGGAAAACTAAATGGTTGATCGCAAAATGAACTCAGGACAAAACTAGATAAAATTTCCTTTGTAATGAAATATTACACCCAACACATTTTTTTTTAGAAAATTACACCCTAGACCCAACAGTTTTATATGAATTATATATGAATTTAATTTTTTTGAGATTTACATTTAACACTGTAACTCCCAATAAAATAAATCTAGAGTCATAATATCTTTTCAATGTATTGCCATCAAAATTGATTTGATTTATATCAAAATTTGAAGTGCTTCTCTCCAAATTACGCCAGGCAGATCAGTCTGAGTGAGTACTATGCTTCCACCAAAAAAATACTACCACCCGATCAAAACTAAGCCACCCCCATACATAGTGAACCCGAAATTGACCGAAATTCAAATTCACTTCAAAATGCTATCTAAAATAGAAAAAAATCATTTATCCCTTAGAACGGCAATATAACAGTTAAAAATGGTATTTTGAATGAATGTTCCAGAGTTTATATCAATGTGTGCCATACAAGCACGAAAAATCGGCTTTTAAGGCTACTGGTATGCTTTGGTCGATATATTCGCAAATAGCCGTAGAACTCCAAAACCAATTTTGTGATACTTGCAGTGCAGGCTTTGGTGCAAACATACATTCAGAAGACTGCAAGAAATTTTTATATGACTTTCTGAGAGATAAATATTTTTTTTCTGTTTTAGACAGATATGACCTTAGGTTTAGTTTATCAAGAGTTACAGTGCCAAATATAAATCTCAAAAACTCAAAAAAACTTATATTCACTATAATACATTTGTGTCTAGGGTATAATTTTCTACAAATATCATTTACAAGAATCTTTCTTTTCACCCCCTACCTTGTCCCCCCTTAACGATTCGATTTCGACACATAAGTGCCTATTTTTGAATTTTGAGTATTTTCAGAAATATTGATGATTTGATTAATTTAAAATCATTAATAGTTTCGTTTTTTACTACATCCCGTGTAGGTTTAGGTAACGAAACTTCATATAAAAAAAATGACAGGTGGATCAGCTGGCATTTTTTTTATATGAAGTTTCGTTACCCAAACCTACACGAGATAACCAAAAAAACACACCTAATATTTTTAAAAATCTCGTCAGATCCGTAAATGGACATCTATGTATGTGTCGGAATCACTTAGCGGTCGTAACAGCTGGTCCGAAAAATTGTGGTATGAGACGCGACGAACTTCGGGGAGTTGGGTGACGGCTGTCATGAGGAGGACACGCGCTGGAGTTTTTCTTAGGGGAAAGAGTTTTATTTTACGGTCCTGTATCCTGGGTAGAATTGAAAGACCAATGGAGCAGCATCGTGCTGCTAAGGACAGCTATACGTAAGTGTCTTTTTTTGTGGTTGTTGATTTAGTATATTGTGCGTTATATGTATGTATGTGTCGTTTTGTCCCGCAACAAGGCTACCCATCACCAGCATGTCATCCTCCGAGTGCGTCGTGTTGAACTACCGCGGTAATTTTGTGTGCATGTGATCCATTACCCCCCCCCCTTCCATTTAAGGGGTGAATTTTCGTTTTAAGGGAGGTGCCTTACATTTTTTGAATTCAGTCGCGGGCGCCGGGCAAATTTTATTTATATAGTGTGGGTTTAGTCAGACCCGGATCCGGATTACGGTTATATCCCCATTTCAACCCCTGTGATCTTGTAGTCTTACCTTGGCATGCGATATCCCTGTTTTTATGTAGATGACAAGGGGCAACGGGTGGCACAAACCCCACTAAGTATCTCCCAAACTAAGCTACAACAAGCGCATGCCGCTGCTCGCTCGTTGAGGAGCCCTATCATCATTGCCTAACCTGCACGATTATAGATGTATTGGCTCCGTCCCCTGGGCATCTTCGGATGGCCAAGTCCTTTTCCTTACAAATGCTTTTCTTCGGATCTATCATCTGCTTTCCGCCTCGAATAAAAAATTTAATTCCTTACGGAAATCCTGTTCTGAAATAAAAATTAAAAAATTCACTGTAAACTTATTATATAGAACATGCTGATTTATTGACTTCAATGTTTATATCGGAAGAATCTGAAGAAATAGGGAAGAGGAAGACCCATTTTACTTTCTGGTCCATTGATATTGTTGTATCCATATTGTTACAATACTTATTTCGAATATTACACAATTGTGAATTCAATGAAAAAGGGGGTCCTTATATTTACCTATATGTACAGTATGACTTCGGTAATCGGGACACTCGATACATGCAACTCCTTGATTAACGCAAAACCCAAATTCCAAAATTGTTGATTTTTTTAGTGCAACTTCGACTTTGTGTACAAACGTATCTAATTTTTTGAAATTCTGCGGAAATAATTAAATTATTCCCGCTAATTTGTGAATTTTTGTGAAGTTTGTATTTTTTAGTTTTTTTTTTTTGCAGTAAAGCTCAATACGTTGGAGTACCATCTTTAAATAGTGTATTTCGCGAGGGGAAAAATGGGTATTGTGAAGAAAATTCTTAAATTGTCTCTCAAGCAAAAAATTTAAATTCTATCCAACTCTTGAAAACGAAGGGATGCCAGTTGCATGAGGAAATTAAGAAAAATGTTTAAGCACATTTCACAATACAGTGTAAGAACTCAGTTTAACACCAGACCAAAGATACAATTCCGATGAATCTGGGTTATTCTATAAGCTCATGCCTGAAAAAAAACTAGTAACTTTCAAGGAATCATCAAATTCTGGTCGAAAAGTAAGCAAGGAAAGGATCACATTCGTTGCGTGCACAATGCCTCTGGCATGCATAAAGTTAAAGTGCTCGTTATGGGGAAATCAACTAATCCGAGAGCATTTCAAAATGTTGAGCCCATTGTATACAAAGCCAATAAAAACGCGTGGATGAGACTTGAATTTTCACAAATCATTTGTTCCAGATGTAAATTATAATCCTACTGTTTTTTTTCATCAATTCTAATAACTACTAAAGGGCAAACCAGAACGTTTACGTTACGTTACGTGCCGTTATACCTTTCAGTTCCGTGACGTTCATTAGATGGCCACATACGTTCCATTCCGAAACGTCATATTTCAAATTTGAAAGTATGCACTATAGAAGATGCACAAAAGATATAAAAAAGAAATAGGCGTAGATAGTGGATGCGATTACGGACTTCTATGGGGAGAAAAATTCTGCTCGGCACGTAACGTAACGTTAGCGTTCTATTTTGCCCTTAATTCTTATTGGGTACAAACATTTCTCAGTCCTAAATAGGCACTCCTTTTAATAGACAATGCGCCGTGCCATCCTAAGCAGGGGGAGCTAAGAAGTGACGATGACATGATCACCGTCAAGTGTTTTCCGTCGAATTGCACGGCCATACTCCAACCAATGGACCAAAATATAATCAATCTAACGAAACGGCAGGCGCGCACAGAGGGTGGGGCAAAAGGGGCTATTTGCCCCGGGCCCCGCGTTGGAGAGGGCCCCGCAGGGACAGTGGTCTCGTAGTGCGCATACGTCTGTAAAATTATTACACGAATTGATGTCAGATAAATTTTATTTAAATCTCTATTTATCTTGTTTTGCTTTATTCAAAGCATTTCTAGGACCTTATAGGATTGCTAAATCTAAAATTGGCACTGATCTTGATATATTTTAGGTGTTGAGATTAACAGCACACTATGCCGAAATTTATCTAATTAATCGGTATTCTCTTAAATTCTGAGTGTCCTCGAACTATGTGTGTTTTATAGAGAAAGTGTTAACTAAGAAACTGAAAACGATGGATCCCCTTTAAATCACTATTTCTTATTTAGTTTCCATAAACTTATATTTATTCAAGTCTCTCTCTGATTGTTGTAAACTCATTGTAGTGTTATCTGTAACTATTCGAACTAGCAAAATTTCTCAACGTTTTCTTTTGGTTTGGTTTTAGACTTTTGTTCCCGCCAACTTCTTGAGTGGACCCCTACACTGAGAAAAAAAAGTAGAGTGAAAACAATCGAAAACATTCTTGAAGGTCGATCCACACTTTTCAGTCATCAGTCACTTTCCATACAAGTTAATTGATTAACTGACAATTTGTCAATTTGTATGAGAAATTTCTGTGACTGCGACTGATGACTAAAAAGTGTGGATCGATCTTAAACAAAGTATTTTGAAACATGATTTTGACGTTACAGTTTTTCTACTACATCGTACTTAAAATAACTTTCCTAAGAACTACTTGGACTCTTTGCATTCTTACATTGAGAATAGCGTTCTTGTTGTGACGTTTATTAAATTAATGATTTCATCAATTGTTTTTTTTTTTTTTTGATAAAAATGCTCACGCAGCGCAGCATTGACCTCTATAGGTGTTAATGATGTTTAAGCATAGAAAATTACCTGCGCCTACAATGAGATCCGATCCCGCGAACCTATGATTCGAAGACGAGCGCCCTATCTATCTACCCTAATGCCGCTCTCTGAGGTACCAGCATTTGGGATCCTGTGGTAGGAACAATATTTATAGAGTTTCCAAGGACAAATGTTCTTTTTCTCAAAGGGGCCACTTTTATTTATATGCCCCGGGCCCCGTAAATCCTCTGTGCGCGCCTGCGAAACGGTGTTTCAAAAAAAGTTTTCTCACATGTTTAATTGGGATGCAAGGGTTGGACCTAGAAACGAAAATTAAAGACTTTAACCTGGGAAATGCAGGGAGAAATTAACGACAAAATCTATTAAAAAGTGCTGGAAAATAACCCTGCCCTTACGTACAAGTACAATTCGAGATGAAATTAATGAGTTCAGAATGGCTATATTTTCGATTTCACATTTATTTGGAGAGATTTTATCCAATAAGGATAACATCAAGTGAGGAAATTTTGGAATGGATACTTGAAAACATGACGATATTGATGCAACTATAATGATACTGATATTCTTGAAGACGACCAAAGGAAATCTGAATCAGTTGAAGCTTCGCAAAAAGTAAACACAGCTACTGCACAATCCAGGAACAGGCTGTTCTTAAAAGCGTGCATATAAGCAAAAAACAAATGAATATGTCAAACTTTTTCAAAAATTAAATTAATAGAATTTCCCTTTGTTTCTAATTATATGTACCAAGCATTAAACAAATAAAATAAAATTCAAATGTAGAGTTTCAAACTTAAAGCCATTTAATACTTTCGAAATTTGGTTTTTTCTCTGCTTCGGTTTTGGCAAACAATTAGGTTATTGCAATTGCCACAGTTTTTATTAGTTGCGATAATCGAGGTCGTATTGTATTATGAATAGTAACATAGCGCCACCAATATGCCAGACCCGCGAATGTACATTTTTATAATTTTAATAGCTTTTTCATCAAGCTCAAAGCTATTTTCTGAAATATTAGAAAAAGATACGAGATGGTCGATTAGAACGGCACTCAAATTGAGTTTACAAGTAAAAGTAAAAGTGCATGTGCCTGCCCTTTTTATGGTGAATGTCTTGAACGGCATTGACACAGCGTTCCATTCTGGACTTCGTCATAATTGACCCTGACCTAAAGTGGTGATTGTTAGTACAAATTACCGTGTTCCTGTTAATGGTGTCCTAGTCATTTTTAAGGAATGCGAGTTGAGATAACACTAAAATTTAGCTGCACTCTTGTCGAATTTGGCCAAAGAAAATATCTGCAATATAACAATTTTCAGAGGAGAACCAACCAAAACTTATAATCGATGGGCCTGTATACCTCCTATTGCAGTTGATGCGATTATAAGCTACCGTAATTTGGTTGCAATAGTACTCAACATACTCGCCTTCGAAGCAGGATTCAGTTTATGATGTCACGGCTCCTAAAAACCACCGGAACAACACTAGCCGAAATTATTTGAAATCGTTCGTGTCTCAACTACATACTATCTATCTCGAACTCACATTATATGCGCAATCACTAACCTCATTCAAGCTTAGGCTTGCCAATATGCAAGAACGACGACAAAATTTGAGTAACATCTGAAGCCATGCACAGCGGTTCACGCCTTCTCGTTATACAACAACAACAAAAGAACAAGTTGTTCGCAAAAAGCAAAGACTTCTAGGTAAGGAGGAGCAAGGAGACACACATTTTTGATACACAAACCAATTTTTTTACAACTGTATCCTTTCATTCTAGCCCATGATGGTGTGGCTGCGCAAAGCTAACTATACATTTTGGATAATTAAAACAACATTCCTGCTCATTTTTTCAAAGATCTTAGCATTTATAAACGCGAAACCTATAGCTACGGCCAGGCTTTGAGCGTTTCCGATTCGAAAAGGATAAATTTAGCAATTAATGTAGAAAAATTCTATTAATCTACATAATTTATAAGTCAAGGTAAGGTTGATTAAAAACAGGAACATTATATACAAATATGTATAATAATAGAGAGTTGTAGCTGGTCGTTCCAAATTGTACGACATAATTTGACATTCCATATAAAAATTCGTTTGCTTACCGTATACGAAACAGTATATCATAATTGAATTGAACGTCCCAATTACACTGAAAGAAAAAGGTGCCCTGAAGCAATGAAATTGTTCATTAAAGTAATGCATATTTGGTAATGAAAAAAAGTCTATACTCCTAGTTCATTATTATTATGATGATTTTTTTCAGTGTGGGCATGGGTGTATTTCCGTATAGTTGATGTTCTGTAACCAGTCGAAATTGGAGAAATATTTTGTCGTGATATACACCCATGCCTAGGACAAGCAAAATTATAATATACTGTTTCGTATACGGTAAGCAAACGAATTTTTAAATGGAATGTCAAATTATGTCGTACTATTTCGAACGACAAGCTAAAACTCTCTAATAATGCATGTATAAATATATTCTTTACGTTTTTGAATGCGTATTCAGTACGTATTAATACTGTCAGCTATTTATTGAAATATTGAGCAAAATCCGTTTAAAATGTTCACTAGACTTCGTAATGGGCTGATGCCATTTGCAATTAATAAATTTTATATTATTTCTTTTAAATACAAGTATTACAAATTTTCCCCAGCAAAATATATAATTCACACTTTGTATGCATGCAAAAATATGCAATCCATATCTATATGTACATCTACGGTCATAAATTAATAACAAATCGTTGGCTGCCGAAGCAAATCAACAAACCAACGTTTTTTTTTTCTTCGTCACTCACAACATCGAAAAGTGTTAAAAAGCTACAGTTCGACATGAATATGTAATCGAATGATCATAAATCTTTACTTCATTAATATGATGTTACGACTTCTTCATTTTTAATAACCACCATCATTATAGTTGAGGTCATACCGCCAAGTCTCCATATAAATATGCAATATACCGTTTTGAAATTGGCCAAAAATTAATATTATATTGTGTTAAATTTGTTTATTTATTCATTCAATTGGCAATCATCTCAATTATACTTAAAAGTAGCCATAGAGTGGATCTTTTGTCTACGGCATAACACTTTCTCAATATATAATAATTTTATCTCAACTCAAGCACATACTCAGCGTGCAACAATTGACTGAACTATAAAGCAAAAAAATATACACAGTAAATAAATTACGGATAATAAACAAAACAAAAAAATGAAAAGAAACTCGTGCTACATCGAAATTGCTACCTTTAATGAGTACCCTCTTCGCTCCACTTTAACACGTCTTACATTACAAATACGCCAGTTTAAGAGTGTATGTTCACTCAATATATTTATTTACACACAACCATACGTATGCTTTCAATTTATTTATTTCATTTATTTGATGCTATTAAACATTCAAACTCATTCACATCATCAGAACAATAGTTGTTTGAATACAGCTTAGCATCGATCCAATGACTCTTTGTAAATGCAAATAGTTAACTAGCCGTCACGACCGCAACAGTAGCATTGCAACGCGCATCGTTGTTGACTGGATCGAGCATTCATTTATAGTAGCATACGAGTACAAACGAAAGAGCGCAGCGAGTAACCTGGTACAAGTGTACTGTACTTTTCGACATAAAAATTCATGAGTATTGTGTGGAGTGACGAACTGAAATGACTTGCGCCAACGTTATGATACTAATGAGTAACCTAATTTTATTCACACAAAATAAATTCGGAAAATCCGTTGAAAAGACTGATGAAGTTATAAATGAACTGTGAACATATGTATTTTTATTGCTGTTTTCTGTATTTGAATTTTGTTTGATCGACACATTGTCTATACAGAAAATGAAAATTGCATAATGGATACGCTGCACGAATTGCTATACAGGGTATCCCACGTTGTGTGGGCAATACTTAAAAAGTCGACAGAGAAAAATGCGATCAATAGAATTGATAGATTGGTAGATTTATTATAATTTAACCGTTATTGTTTTATATTGTCTTTTTTATAAAAGCCAGCGAAAACGATAAATTCAAACCAATTTTATTGATTACTTTTTTTATGCAAGTTGCACTATCAGCACGTTCAGTATTGTTCGTTAAATGTGGGACACCCTGTATGGAGTAGGTCTATTTCTAAGCTAATATATTGTATCTGTTGGGAAACTGTGTGTGCGATATACGCTATTTATGCGCATATGTTGGCAAAGGGAGTACAAGAGCTATGAATATCTAGGTACAACAGGAAATGGAGGAGTAAAATTATAAGAAATTTCGAATAATGCAGTTAACCTTGACCAGTAATATAAGTAACATTTAAATAATGTATGTATGTATATTTCATAACTTAATTTTTTTTAATAGCTCAAATTAATGACCCAACGTAATATGTAGTTAGAATTCACTTTGTCAATCTAGTACATTAAATCTAGATTGTATGTAGTTGACATTCAGTTCACTGGCTAATGGTTAAATCAAAAAACAAATTCGCGTGTAACATCAAAAATTAGTGCAAACACATTTCCAGTTTATCACAACCTGTGTGAGTCCTATCATTAAATATTGCATAATACGACATGATTTCCGACGATTACTTATACAATTCATTCTTCTCTGTATTATTACGTACTACTTGCATAGCGAAACTTAAGCGTACATTTTTCAAACGTTAAGGAAACGTGCAAGAAAGTTAGTCGGGAAAGGTTATTATTTTCAATATAGACTTAAGACGCAAACATATGGACAAAGATTGCCGATGTCGATAGTATCCCAAGTGGAAGGAGCTCAATTTAACGTGGACATTTAAAGATAGTTTACAAACCAGTCCAATAAAGCCACTGTTACCATTTAAAATAAAGGGTGGAGAAAAGAAAACTTGTATTTATGCGAATAACATTTATGTTGGTTGTGTTTATTTATCTGTGTCACTTAGTCAGTAGCTTAATTGTAATGGAAAACTTTTCTATTACACAGTGCTCCTTACATGCGGAAATAAATTCCACCACAAATCATTTCGTTTCCATTTCCGATTTAAGCAAGTTTAGAGCGTTTCGTGTGGATGTGGGTTGATGCACAACGTTAGATATACTGACAAAAAAATAAGCAGTGATGCCTAAAAGTGCCCCCATCCAAAGAAAAAAATTTAAAAAATTAATATATGTAGCAATGCATTTTGTTTCAAATAATTATAATAGAGAGTTTTATCATGTCGTAGAAAAGGGTACGACATAGTTTGACATTCTATGGAGAAAAACCGCTTGCCTGCAAGGTGCCTATACTGGTCAACGCGAAGCCATGAAGCGGTATAAAGAACGAGGCAAGGAAGAAGAAGAAGGAGAAGAACCGCTTGCCTATCCCATACGAAACAGTATATCACAGTTTTACATGTCCCAAGCAGGCTTGGGTGTATAATCACGATAAATAATTTCGCCAATTTCGACTGTTTACCGAACACCAAATATGTATACATATACAGAAATAAACCCATGCCTACTCGGGATATGCAAAATTATGATATACTGTTTCGTATACAGTAGGCAAGCGATTTTTTCCATAAAATGTCAAACTACGACATGCTAAAACTCTCTAAAAAATGTCCATTCAAAATGTTTTCTTCAAACATATTTGTGTACATATCGTTAAAATATTTTAAGACAAATTGGGAGAGGTTACGAAACAGAACAGTTGCGTATGTTCCGCAAACATGTTTGTCGCTCTCATCCCCTAATTGCCATTTTGCGAATCAGAAATAATCTTCGGTTCTTTTCGTTTGTCTGTATACGAAAAGAACCGGAGATTATGCTGATCCGCAAAATGGAAGTTAGGGTATCAGAACGACAAACATGTTTCCGGAACATACGCAACTGTTTGGTTTCGTAACCTCTCCCAATTTGGCTTAAAATATTTTTACGATATGTACAGAAATATGTTTGAATGAATTTGAATTTAAGCCTAGTACTGAGATCGAGAGTGAAATTTTTGTCCGCTGCGATTTTTTCAATGAAAATGTATTCTAACTGTCGTGGAATATGTGGGGAATGCTGGGGAGTTCCATAAGTTACAATCCGGTACAAACCGGTCTCGGATTGTAGCTTACGGAATTCCCCGCTGTTTGTGACATATTCCACTACAGTAAGTATGCATTTTTATTGATAAAATTGCAGCGGGAAGAATTTCGCTCTCGATCTTAGGTCAGCCCTTTAGCAAAAACCTACAGCCAGTGGCATGCGCCGCTCAATCATATTTAAAACAATTTTGTTCCTTTCCCAGCCAGCATTTAACACATTTGTAATCATTATTTCATGCAACACGCGTGAGCACATATTGCTTATTCATCATCACGTTTTCATGCAAGCAGTATATCACGATGTCCCCCTATTTCATGTATATACGCATTTGCGCTTTATTACGGATAATCATTATAAAATCGTTATTCGTAAACATTATGTAATATTTAAGTATAATATATATTCAATGCATCAATGAATAATTAAAAAAAAACACGTGAGATGGTGAGTCTCGAACGCATAACACTATGCACCGAAGGTGCGCGCCCTAACCACTACTCCAGCCAGACCATACGAATGATTATGTTTTATTCGTGACTCTAATCACCCCAGCAACAAAAATCACACTTGAGGAGAAAACCATTATATTTAATATATGCATGATCCGTCGACATTCCTTCAGCTGACCATCATGTATCTAAATTTCAATGCGTCCTATCGATACATAGTGCCGATTCGTGATTCATGTAGTAAAGCTTATTTGTGGCTATGTTCACGGTATATGACGCCGATGCTGGCTGGGTTAGTCTGAAATATTGTCAGAATAAACCGAATTGCCATCAACAAATTTATATTCTAAACCACGACTTACACTTACACAGACTGAAAGTTGAGCAAAACTTAGTAATGCGATGCGTTCAACTTGGTTCTACTCAATCGGTTTTAAACCATTCACAATTGCATCGTTCGCAGACAGTTCACTTTTCTCCACAATTTTTATGCGTTTCATTCTCCCCAGTTCAAGTCCAATAGGTAGAAAAGAAGAACGCTGAGTTAGAGTGAGATGTGCGTATTATTATATTCTTACTAGAATCACTCAAGTCGTGATGTTTTGTACAATCGATGGATACGTAATATTTTGAATGGGCATTGTGTGATACATTGTACAACTGCACTGCCATTTTGATAGACAGGCCGAACTGCAGAAACATAAACACCCGAGTCCACAATTTC
The DNA here is from genome assembly GCA_949715475.1 of Microchrysa polita. Taxonomy (NCBI): domain Eukaryota; kingdom Metazoa; phylum Arthropoda; class Insecta; order Diptera; family Stratiomyidae; genus Microchrysa; species Microchrysa polita. The sequence continues at coordinate 76,769,057 of OX454419.1, forward strand.
GGCCATGGCCACTGACAGTTGGCCTGTTTTCGTTGCTATTGCTATTGTTGTAATATGTGATACTTAAGGTGCTGAGTCATCGACAATTCGAAAATGGTTCAATTTAATCAGCTGATAACCCGGCTTGTATATCTAGATGGCGTTGACCACTGCCATCTTGATAGACAGGCCGAACTGCAGAAACCTAAGTTCCACCCGAGTCCAGAATTTCGTCCATGGCCACTGACATTTTACCTGCTGTTGTTGCTATTACTATTGTTATAATAAGTGTTACTGAAGTTCATCGCGACTGACAGATTCGTTTTAATCAGCTGATAATCTGGCTTGTATATTTAGATGGCATTGATTCTACGCGTTTCTACGCAATTGTTCTAATTTTGGATGCACAACTTCGTCAGTTAAGTTCATCACAATTTGAATGAGTTATCATTTCTATAGTGATCATAGATGCAGTGACGTAATTTTGCATAAAATTATGTGTGAGGCATGCAGTTAACTGCGAAAACGGTAGAAGACTACAAAGGCCAATAGCACATAACTTGATTCATAGAAGGTTGAATCGTTATCATTCGACTCCCAAAAGCAGGAAGACTTTGAAATTATAGATTCTGCTACAGAAGAATGTTCTTTTGTACCTATTTACTGTGGAAAATCAGTTGTAATTTCCTGCAACATATTGCAATTATCTGTTACAATTTTGTACTTAAGGTCTTTGTAATGCTGGAAATAGAATAGATGCTGCAAAAGCAGAAACAACGATGATGCAGTGCAATGCAATTGCAATGGGTGACGTCATATTGGCGCAGCAAAAGCTTGTTATAGCTGCCAACATGACTTCACACATTTAAATTGCATTGGGTCGCTACTGCTGTTGCTGTTGCTGCATCCATTCTTTTTCAAGCATAAGGCTCTTTTTTAGTAGAGAGGCTTCTTTTGTTTTGGATCTACTACTATCCACAATCTGGACGAATTAAAAAAAATTTATTCAATTTAAATGTTGAATTGGCTCCTAAAGAGCAATCATTTTCGCAGGGCCGGCCTTAGCAATGTAGTGGCCCTGGGCCAAATCGATGATGGTGGCCTCTACAGTACCAAAAAATTTGTTTAGCGAACAACAATTGGAAATTCTGGTTCTTTCGTTCAAATATGTCCGTTGCGCCCTAAGCGAGTTTGCATATTGCGCCCCTTGGTTGTACTGGAAGGTATGGTCGTTTAGTTGTAGTTTTTAGGTTTCTTTTTTAAAGAAATTTTGTTATATCTTCGATTTTGATTTTTTTTTAATTTTTGAATGTGAAAATGGCGACTAATAGTCTTATTTGAATGTTTTGCAAATATTAATAATGGGGGTTTCCCAAAATCTATACGTATGATCGATATGCTAAGATTGTGACTTTTCTGGCTCTAGTACCCATTCCACTCAGATCGTAGCGAATCGCAAGCATATTAAATCAGCGTCTCTGACTCCTAATTGGACTTTTTACATCGAAACTTTGACGAACTAAAGACGATTCATCTTGATGATTATTTTTAACAAAAAAATAAGTACTAGAGATATTCAGAATGTTAAGCTGTATCGACACTCGAACCAATTGGCAGGTCGCCAAAAAACTGGCATTGCGAGGTTCCAAACAGGCTCTCGAATCGCAAGCAGGAAACTGACATAATCAAATTTTAATTTAGGAGGTTTGCTTAAATTTTATTCTCAAAATAGGAATATCATCATCATCATCAATGTGGCACGATAGCCCGACGTCGGGCCTTGGCCGCCTGAATCGTTGACCTCCAATTGTCGCGGTTACGTGACCTCGTCCTCCAGTTTCGGAAGCCCAGCAGCTGTTGGGCGTCTTCACCTACGGAGTTCTCCCAGCGAGCTCTCGGTCGTCCACGCAACCTCGCTCCGTCAATTCGTTGTGCGTTCATCACTTTCTTTGGCATGCGATTATCGTCCATCCGTTGTACATGCCCCGCCCATTGCAAACGTTGAAGCTTCACGATTTTCGATACTTCCAGCTCATCGTACAATTGATACAACTCATGGTTGTACCGGATACGCCATTGGTCTCGCTCGCGAACGGCCCCGAAAATTCGCCGAAGGACCTTTCGTTCGAATCGGTCTAGCAAAATTTCGGAGGCTTGGGTGAGGGTCCATGTTTCGCAGCCATAACATAGCACGGGTCGGATGATCGTTTTGTACACGCGGAGCTTCGTGTTCCTGTGCGCAAGTTTCGAATTAATTATAGGGAGGACCGAGAAATATGTCTTATTGGCTAGTTGTATCCGTCGCTTAATTTCGTCGGTTTCGTTGGCGTCCTTTGATAAGTTACAACCCAGATAGTTGAAGTTGTCTACATACTCGATATTAAGGTCCCCCACTGTGATGCTTGAATTTGCTGGCGTCCTTGTTTTCGATTGCATCATGGCCTTTGTTTTGCTTTCGTTGATATGTAGTCCAACTTCCTTTGCGGCGTTATTGAGGTTATGCAGAAGGCTTTCTGCATCACCCAACCTTCGAGACATGATGTTGATATCGTCGGCGTACGCTACTAATTGAGTCGACTTGATGAGTAGCGTTCCGCTGCTGTCCATATTCATGGCTCGAATTACATACTCCAAAGCAAGGTTGAAGAGCGTCGGCGCCAGCCCGTCGCCCTGCTTGAGTCCAGTACGAGTTTCAAATAGGTCAGTGAGTCGATTCTGCACTCTGACCTGCGAGACGGTATTAGTCATCGTCATCCTTGTGAGTCGCACTAACTTTGCCGGTATACCAAAATTCAGCATAATGTTGTACAGTACACTTCGATCGATACTGTCGTATGCCTGCTTGAAGTCGACAAAGATTTGGTATACGTCGATGTTATATTCCCAGCACTTTTGGAGTAGTAGCTTCACTGTGAAAAGCTGATCGGTCGTTGATCGACCAGGTCTGAAGCCGCCTTGATACTCGCCAATGATTCGTTCTGCGTACGGATTAATTCTCTTTTCAAGAATTTTAGATAATATCTTATAGGCCGTACAAACTAATGATATGCCCCTGTAATTCTCACACTTCAGCTTGTCACCCTTTTTGTGGATTGGGCAGATTATGCTTTTGCGCCAATCTTCGGGGATTTCCTCGTCGTTCCATATTTTCAGCAGTAGCACATGTATAGCGTTGGTCAGGCACGTTCCACCATGCTTCAGCAGTTCTGCTGGGATCTCGTCAGCGCCGGGCGCTTTATTATTTTGAAGCGACTGTATGGCAAGACTCACCTCCTCTACTGTTGGGGGTAGAACGGGAGGGCCTGGTTCGGCTAACTGCTCAAGAGCTGGCTCCGCGGGGGATGTTGATGGTGCATTGAGGAGCTCTTCAAAATGCGAGGCCCATCGTTTGTTGACGCTTTCGATGTCGCTGATGATGTTACCATCCTTGTCCTTACATAGGCTTGTCCTGGGTTGATATCCGTTCTTAACATTATTTATAAGTTTGTACGCCTGTCTAATGTTCTTACTGGCTAATCTTTGGTTTATTTGCTGTAACTGCTCGTCAAAATGTTTGCGTTTCTTACGTCTAATTAACTTATTAGATACTCGCCGAAGCTCGTTATATCTTTCTTTCTTGGCTCGGGATGCGCGTTGTGTGTATTGACGATAGGCTTCATTTTTCGCCTCAATCGATGCCCTGCATTCGTCGTCGAACCAGTCTGCTCGTCTGCGCCGGCCTTTATAGCCCACGACCTCTTCTGCGACCCCCTTGATGCTGTCTTTGAGCTCCTCCCAGAACTCATGGATGCCTAAATTGTTGATGTCATCAAGCATGGGCGACAGTTTTTCCTCTAGTGCTGTTGTATACGCAGCCGCCGTGGCATCATCAATCAAATTGTCAACCTCGAAGATCTTGGCAGGGTTGATTCTCGTTAGGTGCACCGAAGAGATTCTGCACCTGTAGGTCGTCTTCACCAAATAGTGATCGGTGTCGCAATTGGCTCCTCGATAGGATCGAACATCTAGGACATTAGAAGCCCATCTCTTGCTGATCAGTACGTGGTCGATCTGGTTCACGGTGTATTCATCTGGAGACTTCCAGAAATAAGAAAATAGGAATATGCACATTTTAATTATTATTAGGTTATTGACACAACTGCCAGTTGCCATCACTAGCTGCGAAAGCGGGCATATACATAAAATCCACGAGGATTTCAAAATTCAACTGGAAATATCGTTAGTTTTAATTTAGGACATGGCCACCGCCAAGTTGCTTCAAAAGGACAGTGCTATAAGTCGGAAAATCAACGAATTAATTCACACGAAAGTTTTCAGACGCTGAATTTCCGAATATTTTCCGAAATTTCACTGTTCTATGTCAATAAAGCGCCTTGTCTGGAAGAACTATGCCCTCGTGAATTTTTCTCTATGCAAAAAATAATCCTTATTTCAGAAGGAAAGGGAGGGGTTTCCAAAAGGTTTCTATGTCCCTGATTCCGTGTTTGTCTGCACCACGATTTTTTCGTGCACGCTCTTGACCTGCCAAATTGGCGCCCTGGAGCGTTGCGCCCTAGGCGGCTGTCTACTTTCGCCTATTGACGCGCGCCGGCCCTAGTCTGACGTAATTTCGTAGCTTAGGTTAGGGCCGAGATTAATGCACTATTGGTCAATTAAATTCTCATAAAAATAACAGGCGCGACAATCCAGCATTGGACTAAGGCCGCAGGATTGTGTTAGTGACATCCTATTTCCAAGATCTTATCTGCTTTTTGTTGAGGTAATGAGATCAGCATCACGCTCAGCAGTGTTATTTATCCCCATAAATGGGTACTCGTTTAACATCTGAGTGAGATCATAGTCCGTCACAAGCTCGTGAGTTCGAAAAACACCATGGAACACGGTGAGATTCGAACTCATGAGCCTGTGCACCGAAGGTGCGCGCACTAACCGCTAGACCAGCCAGACTATCAATTAAATTCTCATACCTAATTATTATTATTTTGCTGCTAAACCATTTTTTTTAAATAAGAACCGACAAATTAGTTGTTGCAACCTTATTTCTAATTGACAGATTGACAGCCAAGCCAAGCTGCTTGATCTTGATGTTGCAGTTTGTTTTCAAAAATAAAAGCGAGGCAAGTATTTACGTAGCTGTCGCCATGAACTAAGCTTAGAACGCTAGATATTAACTTTAATCTAATTTCAATAAATATTTTAAAAGCCTGGTGGCCCTTGGAATTGAATGGTTGCTTGAGAATGGTGGCCCCTTGAATGTGGTGGCCCTGGGCGACCGCCCAGATCGCCCACCCCTAGGGCCGGCCCTGCATTTTCGGCTGATCAGGCTTGGATGACCAGTATCATTTCGTTGAATGATGAAAGTTCGACCGTATTCAATTGTTTCTGCTACATTTGTCAACTGTTATAATAACTAATAAAATATCTTTAAATATCTGATAGCTTTGAACAGAATATTTAAGGTACACTTTTCCCTTTATTTTTTATAACTTTTTTTACAAATGGTTTTCAGGAAACGTTTCCCTATGTCCCTAACCAAAGAAATATAGTCTAGACTAGAGGAATGTAGGGGATATCTAAATAAAATTTTCCAAAGGTTCAGATCCACTGGTCTACAGAAAAATCTTAGTTTATATTGTAGGGAAGATTTTGTTTGGGGAACTCTTCACATTCTTATTTTGTTAATCTATTTTTTTTTTATTATTTATTACATTTTTTTTAATTAAGTTAGTGCTGTTGAAAATATAATATAAAGTATAAGCTATATAGTAGTATACTACATTACATTCCTACATTACAACCATAAGTTGAAATTGCATTACTTCCGATACTTTTTAGGGTTTTTTAGAAAATATTTTTTCAAAAAACCCTTATGAAATCGATTTTGTCCGTCCGTCCGTCCGTCCGTCTGTCCGTCTGTTCACTGAATAACTCGCGAACGGCTCAACCGATTGTCATGAAATTTGGTAGGAATGTGTAGAATGGTTACAGTCTTTGGCAGAAATACCTTAGAAGTTGGTAGGAAGAAGTTAACAGGGTGTCCCGAACGTTTGAAAAAAGTCGACTTTTTTAGTTTTTAACGGAGATTGACGTATGGGTATTTAAATCAAAGATCTAAACGATTACATCTCATATCAGTTCAAAATTGTCAGTTTGAAGTAACGGTAAAAAAGTTATTGGCGTTTAAAGTTAAACTTCCTTTTCGACCTCTGTTTTTCTAAACCGTTATAGGGATCGATATGAAACTTTGCACAAAGATTGGTCAGTATGGCCTTATATACGTTAAATATTAAGACTGTTGACTTTTGCTAAGGAAAAATAAATAACAGTAAATTTGTAAAATTTCAATTTGCTCGTTTGTAGCCCATCTTAGGTTTTCAAATATGAAAATCCTGCTAAGGGTTTTTAGAAAATTACATAGGGAATATGTCTACAAATTTTCATTCGAATAACTGTATCCAAACCGGAAATATAGCCAAGTAAGTATTTAAGCATTTCTTCAATGCATATCTTTTAACTTGATGAAACAATGAACATGAAATTTGGTGGAAATGCATAGAATCATAATAGTGTTTGCCACAAATATTTTTGAAGTTTGTAGGACCAAGATACAGGGTGTCCCTGAATAGCTGCACAAGAACACTTGTTCAATACTCATAGAAAAGCTTGCGTGGGCTTTTATGTCAGGAGACACAATGGAATCATTTCATATAAGTTGCTTTTCCTTGATTAAAAAAACAGTAACAGTAGATTTACAGTTAATAATTCAGTTCATATATAAAGGCAAGCCATCCTTACGTTTGCCTTAGTTTCTTTTTGCTCAAAGGCCATCAGAAATCTTAAATCGAAAAATGCCTGTAGATTTGCCTTGCGGAGTACCTACTTTTATATCAACTGGGTAAATAGAAAATATATTTTTGGATTGGTCTAATTAAAGGTTTTGCTGAAAGAACCAGAGGCCTAGCTATCACCGTTTTTGAGATACAGCCTCCCAAAGGTGACTCAATATTTGCCAACTTTGACCCATCTAGGATCAATATTAAGCGAGATATTGGCAATTTTGTGATCTCAAATGAAAATTTCCGAAAATGGGTTTTGAAAAAGTCGATGTAGAGCGCATTGAGAGCTACGTTTTGCTGAAAGAACCAGAGTCCTAGCTATCACCGTTTTTGAGATACAGCCTCCCAAAGGTGAACCAATATTTGCCAACTTTGACCCATCTAGGATCAATATTAAGCGAGATATTGGCAATTTTGTGATCTCAAATGAAAATTCCCGAAATGGGTTTTGAAAAAGTCGATGTAGAGCGCATTAAGAGCTACGTTTTGCTGAAAGAACCAGAGTCCTAGCTATCACCGTTTTTGAGATACAGCCTCCCAAAGGTGAACCAATATTTGCCAACTTTGACCCATCTAGGATCAATATTAAGCGAGATATTGGCAATTTTGTGATTTCAAATGAAAATTTCCGAAAATGGGTTTTGAAAAAGTCGATGTAGAGCGCATTGAGAGCTACGTTTTGCTGAAAGAACCAGAGTCCTAGCTATCACCGTTTTGAGATACAGCCTCCCAAAGGTGAACCAATATTTGCCAACTTTGACCCATCTAGGATCAATATTAAGCGAGATATTGGCAATTTTGTGATCTCAAATGAAAATTTCCGAAAATGGGTTTTGAAAAAGTCGATGTAGAGCGCATTGAGAGCTACGTTTTGCTGAAAGAACCAGAGTCCCAGCTTTAACCGTTCAAAAGATACAGCCTCCCAAAGTTGACTCAATATTTGCCAACTTTAACCCATCTAGGATCAATATTAAGCGAGATATTGGCAATTTTGTGATCTCAAATGAAAATTTCCGAAAATGGGTTTTGAAAAAGTCGATGTAGAGCGCATTGAGAGCTACGTTTTGCTGAAAGAACCAGAGTCCTAGCTATCACCGTTTTTGAGATACAGCCTCCCAAAGGTGAACCAATATTTGCCAACTTTGACCCATCTAGGATCAATATTAAGCGAGATATTGGCAATTTTGTGACTTCAAATGAAAATTTCCGAAAATGGGTTTTGAAAAAGTCGATGTAGAGCGCATTGAGAGCTACGTTTTGCTGAAAGAACCAGAGTCCTAGCTATCACCGTTTTTGAGATACAGCCTCCCAAAGGTGAACCAATATTTGCCAACTTTGACCCATCTAGGATCAATATTAAGCGAGATATTGGCAATTTTGTGATTTCAATTGAAAATTTCCGAAAATGGGTTTTGAAAAAGTCGATGTAGAGCGCATTGAGAGCTACGTTTTGCTGAAAGAACCAGAGTCCTAGCTATCACCGTTTTTGATATAGATACAGATAGATACAGATACAGCCTCCCAAAGGTGAATCAATATTTGCCAACTTTGACCCATCTAGGATCAATATTAAGCGAGATATTGGCAATTTTGTGATCTCAAATGAAAATTTCCGAAATGGGTTTTGAAAAAGTCGATGTAGAGCGCATTGAGAGCTACGTTTTGCTGAAAGAACCAGAGTCCTAGCTATCACCGTTTTTGAGATACAGCCTCCCAAAGGTGAACCAATATTTGCCAACTTTGACCCATCTAGGATCAATATTAAGCGAGATATTGGCAATTTTGTGATCTCAAATGAAAATTTCCGAAAATGGGTTTTGAAAAAGTCGATGTATAGCGCATTGAGAGCTACGTTTTGCTGAAAGAACCAGAGTCCCAGCTATAACCGTTCAAAAGATACAGCCTCCCAAAGTTGACTCAATATTTGCCAACTTTAACCCATCTAGGATCAATATTAAGCGAGATATTGGCAATTTTGTGATCTCAAATGAAAATTTCCGAAAATGGGTTTTGAAAAAGTCGATGTAGAGCGCATTGAGAGCTACGTTTTGCTGAAAGAACCAGAGTCCCAGCTATAACCGTTCAAAAGATACAGCCTCCCAAAGGTGAACCAATATTTGCCAACTTTGACCCATCTAGGATCAATATTAAGCGAGATATTGGCAATTTTGTGATTTCAAATGAAAATTTCCGAAAATGGGTTTTGAAAAAGTCGATGTAGAGCGCATTGAGAGCTACGTGTTGCTGAAAGAACCAGAGTCCTAGCTATCACCGTTTTTGAGATACAGCCTCCCAAAGGTGAACCAATATTTGCCAACTTTGACCCATCTAGGATCAATATTAAGCGAGATATTGGCAATTTTGTGATTTCAAATGAAAATTTCCGAAAATGGGTTTTGAAAAAGTCGATGTAGAGCGCATTGAGAGCTACGTTTTGCTGAAAGAACCAGAGTCCTAGCTATCACCGTTTTTGAGATACAGCCTCCCAAAGGTGAACCAATATTTGCCAACTTTGACCCATCTAGGATCAATATTAAGCGAGATATTGGCAATTTTGTGATTTCAAATGAAAATTTCCGAAAATGGGTTTTGAAAAAGTCGATGTAGAGCGCATTGAGAGCTACGTTTTCCTGAAAGAACCAGAGTCCTAGCTATCACCGTTTTTGAGATACAGCCTCCCAAAGGTGACTCAATATTTGCCAACTTTGACCCATCTAGGATCAATATTAAGCGAGATCAGTGTTGTGCAAGTAATCTACACCGAGGTAATCTACGTCATTGTCGACGAGTAGAGTATGTATGCAGACAATTAACCATTTGTCTACGCGAGCGGTGTATACAACGTAGACAATTAAGCGTTTTGCAAACTAACTATCACAAGTTTAATCCGTTTACACAAACTATATAAAAATGTTTGAAAACATGAGGGAACATTGTTTTCTTTTTAATTGTAATCTGAAATTTTATTTCGATTTCCTTTTTATACCCCTCACTAGGTGAAAAGGTATACTAACTTTGCACCGCACAGAAGGAATCAAAGTATACATACTATATTGATCAGTTTTAAAACATCTATTAATTTCTTGTTCATATGTAGCTTATATTTTGATTTTTTCTTCCGGACGACGCACGTTTCGCAACAATTGCATCTTCAGGACCTTAATTTTTTACAATTTTATTTAGTTGTTGTTGGGCTTCTGTAATTTTTGGCAAATGTTACTTTACTTTATTGTTTTCGTTCTTAATTATACAAAAATTACATAAACTCAACAGCTAAATAAAATTGTAAAAAATAAATGACCTGAAGATGCTACACAATTGTACCGAATCGTCGTCCGTAAGAAAGAATCAAAATATAAGCTACATATGAACAACAAATTAATAGATGTTTTAATATATGTACATACATCTGTATCGATAAACAAAAAACCGAATATTGATCAGTGTGACGAAATCAATTGAGCTATGTCCGTCCGCCTGTTGCAATGCAAACTAGTCCCTCAGTTTTAAAGCTATATCGGGCTGTTTGTCTTATATTATTTTCTGTTGATGAATGCATTTGAAATAAAAATGCAAAAACAAGATTTCCGCAGCTAGCGTCGAACCCATGTCTATTGATTGCCCGTCTCGTCGCTCAGCATTGCTGACGTTGATTAAATCATACATTCATCATTCAGAAATCACATCAATTGGTTCAGAAAACCCTTCTGTCGGCACAAAGGTCTGGCCAGACCTTTAGCACTATATTTTGGTCAAAAAAGTATAGAAGATGAAATCGCAGCGACTTCATATTTCATGATATCCTAGAATAATATGTTTAGAAGCATTTTTCAAAAATTTAAATAAATCGGTTAAAGTTTTGAGTATGTTTTTGATGATTTTCAATTTATAGTGCTTTTTGATACCCAATAGGTCTGGCCAGACCTATAGTTTTCCCCCCATTTTCGTCTTGAGGTAAAAAGTTAAAATATTAAATTCACTTAAAATTATCCTATTTATGATGTAATGATGTCATTAAAATTCAATTTGTACGATAAACGATAAAATTTTAGGAGATTTTGCTTTAGAAAGACATGAAGTTCGGAAATTGTGCACGCCTAATTTTATTCCGTCTTATAACATCACCTAATCAACTGAGATTTGATTCTAGGAAACTCAAACGGGTTTTATTTCCTTTGAAATAGTAAGAACTAAGTATTAGTGACTTAGTGTTTCGAAATAGATTTAATTACGATATTTACCTGAAATCTAGAATGGAATGATTTTTGCGCTTGAAAATTCCCTATTTCTTTCTATCTATTTCTCCAGATTTACAGCCTAATATTGGGATAAAATCTACCGACAAAGCGCCAAATATTTTCCAAAGATACTGAAATTGGAAAACTTTCTGTACTGATACGCAATGACAAAAGAGAAGCAAAAATAAAAAAAAAATAAGGGAGACACATGTTTGTACTAATACCACCTCAAAATATGTCTACTTAAAAACGCTTCTAGTATCTACAAAAATGATTTTAGTGCTTTTATTGTTTATAAATGGCTGTAAAGAATAGTTAGAATGATTCTAACGATAAAAATTTCACTTTTTCTAAAAACTAAAAAAAAAATTTCAGTAGTTCCAGCCCAGGTCCAGCCAGACCTATTGGGTATAGAATATGCATATTGTAGTAGGTGCCGACAGAAGGGTCAATAAGCGGAGAAACGTTTGATTTCATGCAAGACTTCAAACAATTCCATTGAAGAAACTTGGTTTTCCAGAGCACTTCATAAGTTTCAATCTTTTGAAAATCCCAAGTCCTTCCTTCTATAAAACTACGGGAACATTTTATCGGATGACAATACGAATGTCACACTATTAAAATGAAGCCAAAACTGTGCTATGGGAGAATATTGCATGTGTTTGTGATAATTTAGGGAGAGACTATTTGGCACCACAGACCCTCCGATCGGTTGAAGAGATTTTTTGATTACGAGATAAATCGGAAGGTGTATGCGACCATCGGATTCAATTTTCGGATTGGACTTGTGGAACATATTGCCATGCAATTTTTCGGACAATCATGAAAATCATGTGTTTTCAGCTGCTAATTTTTGACATAAAATGTAGTCATCCTTCATGCTGTGGTTGTGGCAGTCATTCTCCATCGAAAGTAGCAATGGATCTTCAATTGCCACAAAATATATGTCGCTATGTCGTGTTGTGTTGTATGGGCAGTGTGACTGACATTTCAGATTGCGCGGTAAATTGTGTGAAATCGATTGACCAATGAATCGCGAGGTCTGTTTTACTCTTTAGAGATAGTGTTATTGAAGTTTTATACCACTACCCCTATCTTTAAATTGATTCAATAAGGATGTTAAAAGCTTTCTTGAAAATGTTCCAAGGATTATTCATGCGATCATCACTTTTTTAAGCGATGTCACACGATAAACTGATTTTATGTTTCTATATTATTGCTAAAGGGTGAAGTGATTCTTTAAAGCATACGAATGGTTACTTGGGCATGACCCCATTGTCCGAATTAGCGATTCAAACATACAAACTACCTGCAGCAAAAAGTAGCATTTGTGCAAAAATGTAAGGTCAATAGCTTTTAAATTGGTCGAGAATCTTTACCATGCTTGGAATTTAGCATTTACTTAATTCAAAATATGTTCAAAATTCTCAACTTAACCAACATTTTCAGGTGAATTCAAAAGATATAAGAAGTGACAGTTCATTGTCTTCATTATTTACATTGTATGCATTGTATACATTATATACGTTGTCTACGGCTTTGTCTACGCTGTAACGTAGACTTCTAAAGATTACGCGTATTTGCACAACACTGAGCGAGATATTGGCAATTTTGTGATTTCAAATGAAAATTTCCGAAAATGGGTTTTGAAAAAGTCGATGTAGAGCGCATTGAGAGCTACGTTTTCCTGAAAGAACCAGAGTCCTAGCTATCACGGTTTTTGAGATACAGCCTCCCAAAGGTGAACCAATATTTGCCAACTTTGACCCATCTAGGATCAATATTAAGCGAGATATTGGCAATTTTGTGATCTCAAATGAAAATTTCCGAAAATGGGTTTTGAAAAAGTCGATGTAGAGCGCATTGAGAGCTACGTTTTGCTGAAAGAACCAGAGTCCCAGCTATAACCGTTCAAAAGATACAGCCTCCCAAAGTTGACTCAATATTTGCCAACTTTAACCCATCTAGGATCAATATTAAGCGAGATATTGGCAATTTTGTGATCTCAAATGAAAATTTCCGAAAATGGGTTTTGAAAAAGTCGATGTAGAGCGCATTGAGAGCTACGTTTTGCTGAAAGAACCAGAGTCCCAGCTATAACCGTTCAAAAGATACAGCCTCCCAAAGTTGACTCAATAATAGCCAACTTTAACCCATCTAGGATCAATATTAAGCGAGATATTGGCAATTTTGTGATCTCAAATGAAAATTTCCGAAAATGGGTTTTAAAAAAGTCGATGTAGAGCGCATTGAGAGCTACGTTTTGCTGAAAGAACCAGAGTCCTAGCTATCACAGTTTTTTAGATACAGCCTCCCAAAGGTGAACCAATATTTGCCAACTTTGACCCATCTAGGATCAATATTAAGCGAGATATTGGCAATTTTGTGATTTCAAATGAAAATTTCCGAAAATGGGTTTTGAAAAAGTCGATGTAGAGCGCATTGAGAGCTACGTGTTGCTGAAAGAACCAGAGTCCTAGCTATCACCGTTTTTGAGATACAGCCTCCCAAAGGTGAACCAATATTTGCCAACTTTGACCCATCTAGGATCAATATTAAGCGAGATATTGGCAATTTTGTGATTTCAAATGAAAATTTCCGAAAATGGGTTTTGAAAAAGTCGATGTAGAGCGCATTGAGAGCTACGTTTTGCTGAAAGAACCAGAGTCCTAGCTATCACCGTTTTTGAGATACAGCCTCCCAAAGGTGAACCAATATTTGCCAACTTTGACCCATCTAGGATCAATATTAAGCGAGATATTGGCAATTTTGTGATTTCAAATGAAAATTTCCGAAAATGGGTTTTGAAAAAGTCGATGTAGAGCGCATTGAGAGCTACGTTTTCCTGAAAGAACCAGAGTCCTAGCTATCACCGTTTTTGAGATACAGCCTCCCAAAGGTGACTCAATATTTGCCAACTTTGACCCATCTAGGATCAATATTAAGCGAGATCAGTGTTGTGCAAGTAATCTACACCGAGGTAATCTACGTCATTGTCGACGAGTAGAGTATGTATGCAGACAATTAACCATTTGTCTACGCGAGCGGTGTATACAACGTAGACAATTAAGCGTTTTGCAAACTAACTATCACAAGTTTAATCCGTTTACACAAACTATATAAAAATGTTTGAAAACATGAGGGAACATTGTTTTCTTTTTAATTGTAATCTGAAATTTTATTTCGATTTCCTTTTTATACCCCTCACTAGGTGAAAAGGTATACTAACTTTGCACCGCACAGAAGGAATCAAAGTATACATACTATATTGATCAGTTTTAAAACATCTATTAATTTCTTGTTCATATGTAGCTTATATTTTGATTTTTTCTTCCGGACGACGCACGTTTCGCAACAATTGCATCTTCAGGACCTTAATTTTTTACAATTTTATTTAGTTGTTGTTGGGCTTCTGTAATTTTTGGCAAATGTTACTTTACTTTATTGTTTTCGTTCTTAATTATACAAAAATTACATAAACTCAACAGCTAAATAAAATTGTAAAAAATAAATGACCTGAAGATGCTACACAATTGTACCGAATCGTCGTCCGTAAGAAAGAATCAAAATATAAGCTACATATGAACAACAAATTAATAGATGTTTTAATATATGTACATACATCTGTATCGATAAACAAAAAACCGAATATTGATCAGTGTGACGAAATCAATTGAGCTATGTCCGTCCGCCTGTTGCAATGCAAACTAGTCCCTCAGTTTTAAAGCTATATCGGGCTGTTTGTCTTATATTATTTTCTGTTGATGAATGCATTTGAAATAAAAATGCAAAAACAAGATTTCCGCAGCTAGCGTCGAACCCATGTCTATTGATTGCCCGTCTCGTCGCTCAGCATTGCTGACGTTGATTAAATCATACATTCATCATTCAGAAATCACATCAATTGGTTCAGAAAACCCTTCTGTCGGCACAAAGGTCTGGCCAGACCTTTAGCACTATATTTTGGTCAAAAAAGTATAGAAGATGAAATCGCAGCGACTTCATATTTCATGATATCCTAGAATAATATGTTTAGAAGCATTTTTCAAAAATTTAAATAAATCGGTTAAAGTTTTGAGTATGTTTTTGATGATTTTCAATTTATAGTGCTTTTTGATACCCAATAGGTCTGGCCAGACCTATAGTTTTCCCCCCATTTTCGTCTTGAGGTAAAAAGTTAAAATATTAAATTCACTTAAAATTATCCTATTTATGATGTAATGATGTCATTAAAATTCAATTTGTACGATAAACGATAAAATTTTAGGAGATTTTGCTTTAGAAAGACATGAAGTTCGGAAATTGTGCACGCCTAATTTTATTCCGTCTTATAACATCACCTAATCAACTGAGATTTGATTCTAGGAAACTCAAACGGGTTTTATTTCCTTTGAAATAGTAAGAACTAAGTATTAGTGACTTAGTGTTTCGAAATAGATTTAATTACGATATTTACCTGAAATCTAGAATGGAATGATTTTTGCGCTTGAAAATTCCCTATTTCTTTCTATCTATTTCTCCAGATTTACAGCCTAATATTGGGATAAAATCTACCGACAAAGCGCCAAATATTTTCCAAAGATACTGAAATTGGAAAACTTTCTGTACTGATACGCAATGACAAAAGAGAAGCAAAAATAAAAAAAAAATAAGGGAGACACATGTTTGTACTAATACCACCTCAAAATATGTCTACTTAAAAACGCTTCTAGTATCTACAAAAATGATTTTAGTGCTTTTATTGTTTATAAATGGCTGTAAAGAATAGTTAGAATGATTCTAACGATAAAAATTTCACTTTTTCTAAAAACTAAAAAAAAAATTTCAGTAGTTCCAGCCCAGGTCCAGCCAGACCTATTGGGTATAGAATATGCATATTGTAGTAGGTGCCGACAGAAGGGTCAATAAGCGGAGAAACGTTTGATTTCATGCAAGACTTCAAACAATTCCATTGAAGAAACTTGGTTTTCCAGAGCACTTCATAAGTTTCAATCTTTTGAAAATCCCAAGTCCTTCCTTCTATAAAACTACGGGAACATTTTATCGGATGACAATACGAATGTCACACTATTAAAATGAAGCCAAAACTGTGCTATGGGAGAATATTGCATGTGTTTGTGATAATTTAGGGAGAGACTATTTGGCACCACAGACCCTCCGATCGGTTGAAGAGATTTTTTGATTACGAGATAAATCGGAACGTGTATGCGACCATCGGATTCAATTTTCGGATTGGACTTGTGGAACATATTGCCATGCAATTTTTCGGACAATCATGAAAATCATGTGTTTTCAGCTGCTAATTTTTGACATAAAATGTAGTCATCCTTCATGCTGTGGTTGTGGCAGTCATTCTCCATCGAAAGTAGCAATGGATCTTCAATTGCCACAAAATATATGTCGCTATGTCGTGTTGTGTTGTATGGGCAGTGTGACTGACATTTCAGATTGCGCGGTAAATTGTGTGAAATCGATTGACCAATGAATCGCGAGGTCTGTTTTACTCTTTAGAGATAGTGTTATTGAAGTTTTATACCACTACCCCTATCTTTAAATTGATTCAATAAGGATGTTAAAAGCTTTCTTGAAAATGTTCCAAGGATTATTCATGCGATCATCACTTTTTTAAGCGATGTCACACGATAAACTGATTTTATGTTTCTATATTATTGCTAAAGGGTGAAGTGATTCTTTAAAGCATACGAATGGTTACTTGGGCATGACCCCATTGTCCGAATTAGCGATTCAAACATACAAACTACCTGCAGCAAAAAGTAGCATTTGTGCAAAAATGTAAGGTCAATAGCTTTTAAATTGGTCGAGAATCTTTACCATGCTTGGAATTTAGCATTTACTTAATTCAAAATATGTTCAAAATTCTCAACTTAACCAACATTTTCAGGTGAATTCAAAAGATATAAGAAGTGACAGTTCATTGTCTTCATTATTTACATTGTATGCATTGTATACATTATATACGTTGTCTACGGCTTTGTCTACGCTGTAACGTAGACTTCTAAAGATTACGCGTATTTGCACAACACTGAGCGAGATATTGGCAATTTTGTGATTTCAAATGAAAATTTCCGAAAATGGGTTTTGAAAAAGTCGATGTAGAGCGCATTGAGAGCTACGTTTTCCTGAAAGAACCAGAGTCCTAGCTATCACGGTTTTTGAGATACAGCCTCCCAAAGGTGAACCAATATTTGCCAACTTTGACCCATCTAGGATCAATATTAAGCGAGATATTGGCAATTTTGTGATCTCAAATGAAAATTTCCGAAAATGGGTTTTGAAAAAGTCGATGTAGAGCGCATTGAGAGCTACGTTTTGCTGAAAGAACCAGAGTCCCAGCTATAACCGTTCAAAAGATACAGCCTCCCAAAGTTGACTCAATATTTGCCAACTTTAACCCATCTAGGATCAATATTAAGCGAGATATTGGCAATTTTGTGATCTCAAATGAAAATTTCCGAAAATGGGTTTTGAAAAAGTCGATGTAGAGCGCATTGAGAGCTACGTTTTGCTGAAAGAACCAGAGTCCCAGCTATAACCGTTCAAAAGATACAGCCTCCCAAAGTTGACTCAATAATAGCCAACTTTAACCCATCTAGGATCAATATTAAGCGAGATATTGGCAATTTTGTGATCTCAAATGAAAATTTCCGAAAATGGGTTTTAAAAAAGTCGATGTAGAGCGCATTGAGAGCTACGTTTTGCTGAAAGAACCAGAGTCCTAGCTATCACAGTTTTTTAGATACAGCCTCCCAAAGGTGAACCAATATTTGCCAACTTTGACCCATCTAGGATCAATATTAAGCGAGATATTGGCAATTTTGTGATTTCAAATGAAAATTTCCGAAAATGGGTTTTGAAAAAGTCGATGTAGAGCGCATTGAGAGCTACGTGTTGCTGAAAGAACCAGAGTCCTAGCTATCACCGTTTTTGAGATACAGCCTCCCAAAGGTGAACCAATATTTGCCAACTTTGACCCATCTAGGATCAATATTAAGCGAGATATTGGCAATTTTGTGATTTCAAATGAAAATTTCCGAAAATGGGTTTTGAAAAAGTCGATGTAGAGCGCATTGAGAGCTACGTTTTGCTGAAAGAACCAGAGTCCTAGCTATCACCGTTTTTGAGATACAGCCTCCCAAAGGTGAACCAATATTTGCCAACTTTGACCCATCTAGGATCAATATTAAGCGAGATATTGGCAATTTTGTGATTTCAAATGAAAATTTCCGAAAATGGGTTTTGAAAAAGTCGATGTAGAGCGCATTGAGAGCTACGTTTTCCTGAAAGAACCAGAGTCCTAGCTATCACCGTTTTTGAGATACAGCCTCCCAAAGGTGACTCAATATTTGCCAACTTTGACCCATCTAGGATCAATATTAAGCGAGATCAGTGTTGTGCAAGTAATCTACACCGAGGTAATCTACGTCATTGTCGACGAGTAGAGTATGTATGCAGACAATTAACCATTTGTCTACGCGAGCGGTGTATACAACGTAGACAATTAAGCGTTTTGCAAACTAACTATCACAAGTTTAATCCGTTTACACAAACTATATAAAAATGTTTGAAAACATGAGGGAACATTGTTTTCTTTTTAATTGTAATCTGAAATTTTATTTCGATTTCCTTTTTATACCCCTCACTAGGTGAAAAGGTATACTAACTTTGCACCGCACAGAAGGAATCAAAGTATACATACTATATTGATCAGTTTTAAAACATCTATTAATTTCTTGTTCATATGTAGCTTATATTTTGATTTTTTCTTCCGGACGACGCACGTTTCGCAACAATTGCATCTTCAGGACCTTAATTTTTTACAATTTTATTTAGTTGTTGTTGGGCTTCTGTAATTTTTGGCAAATGTTACTTTACTTTATTGTTTTCGTTCTTAATTATACAAAAATTACATAAACTCAACAGCTAAATAAAATTGTAAAAAATAAATGACCTGAAGATGCTACACAATTGTACCGAATCGTCGTCCGTAAGAAAGAATCAAAATATAAGCTACATATGAACAACAAATTAATAGATGTTTTAATATATGTACATACATCTGTATCGATAAACAAAAAACCGAATATTGATCAGTGTGACGAAATCAATTGAGCTATGTCCGTCCGCCTGTTGCAATGCAAACTAGTCCCTCAGTTTTAAAGCTATATCGGGCTGTTTGTCTTATATTATTTTCTGTTGATGAATGCATTTGAAATAAAAATGCAAAAACAAGATTTCCGCAGCTAGCGTCGAACCCATGTCTATTGATTGCCCGTCTCGTCGCTCAGCATTGCTGACGTTGATTAAATCATACATTCATCATTCAGAAATCACATCAATTGGTTCAGAAAACCCTTCTGTCGGCACAAAGGTCTGGCCAGACCTTTAGCACTATATTTTGGTCAAAAAAGTATAGAAGATGAAATCGCAGCGACTTCATATTTCATGATATCCTAGAATAATATGTTTAGAAGCATTTTTCAAAAATTTAAATAAATCGGTTAAAGTTTTGAGTATGTTTTTGATGATTTTCAATTTATAGTGCTTTTTGATACCCAATAGGTCTGGCCAGACCTATAGTTTTCCCCCCATTTTCGTCTTGAGGTAAAAAGTTAAAATATTAAATTCACTTAAAATTATCCTATTTATGATGTAATGATGTCATTAAAATTCAATTTGTACGATAAACGATAAAATTTTAGGAGATTTTGCTTTAGAAAGACATGAAGTTCGGAAATTGTGCACGCCTAATTTTATTCCGTCTTATAACATCACCTAATCAACTGAGATTTGATTCTAGGAAACTCAAACGGGTTTTATTTCCTTTGAAATAGTAAGAACTAAGTATTAGTGACTTAGTGTTTCGAAATAGATTTAATTACGATATTTACCTGAAATCTAGAATGGAATGATTTTTGCGCTTGAAAATTCCCTATTTCTTTCTATCTATTTCTCCAGATTTACAGCCTAATATTGGGATAAAATCTACCGACAAAGCGCCAAATATTTTCCAAAGATACTGAAATTGGAAAACTTTCTGTACTGATACGCAATGACAAAAGAGAAGCAAAAATAAAAAAAAAATAAGGGAGACACATGTTTGTACTAATACCACCTCAAAATATGTCTACTTAAAAACGCTTCTAGTATCTACAAAAATGATTTTAGTGCTTTTATTGTTTATAAATGGCTGTAAAGAATAGTTAGAATGATTCTAACGATAAAAATTTCACTTTTTCTAAAAACTAAAAAAAAAATTTCAGTAGTTCCAGCCCAGGTCCAGCCAGACCTATTGGGTATAGAATATGCATATTGTAGTAGGTGCCGACAGAAGGGTCAATAAGCGGAGAAACGTTTGATTTCATGCAAGACTTCAAACAATTCCATTGAAGA
Source organism: Microchrysa polita (assembly GCA_949715475.1). Taxonomy (NCBI): domain Eukaryota; kingdom Metazoa; phylum Arthropoda; class Insecta; order Diptera; family Stratiomyidae; genus Microchrysa; species Microchrysa polita. The sequence continues at coordinate 76,789,521 of OX454419.1, forward strand.
AACTTGGTTTTCCAGAGCACTTCATAAGTTTCAATCTTTTGAAAATCCCAAGTCCTTCCTTCTATAAAACTACGGGAACATTTTATCGGATGACAATACGAATGTCACACTATTAAAATGAAGCCAAAACTGTGCTATGGGAGAATATTGCATGTGTTTGTGATAATTTAGGGAGAGACTATTTGGCACCACAGACCCTCCGATCGGTTGAAGAGATTTTTTGATTACGAGATAAATCGGAAGGTGTATGCGACCATCGGATTCAATTTTCGGATTGGACTTGTGGAACATATTGCCATGCAATTTTTCGGACAATCATGAAAATCATGTGTTTTCAGCTGCTAATTTTTGACATAAAATGTAGTCATCCTTCATGCTGTGGTTGTGGCAGTCATTCTCCATCGAAAGTAGCAATGGATCTTCAATTGCCACAAAATATATGTCGCTATGTCGTGTTGTGTTGTATGGGCAGTGTGACTGACATTTCAGATTGCGCGGTAAATTGTGTGAAATCGATTGACCAATGAATCGCGAGGTCTGTTTTACTCTTTAGAGATAGTGTTATTGAAGTTTTATACCACTACCCCTATCTTTAAATTGATTCAATAAGGATGTTAAAAGCTTTCTTGAAAATGTTCCAAGGATTATTCATGCGATCATCACTTTTTTAAGCGATGTCACACGATAAACTGATTTTATGTTTCTATATTATTGCTAAAGGGTGAAGTGATTCTTTAAAGCATACGAATGGTTACTTGGGCATGACCCCATTGTCCGAATTAGCGATTCAAACATACAAACTACCTGCAGCAAAAAGTAGCATTTGTGCAAAAATGTAAGGTCAATAGCTTTTAAATTGGTCGAGAATCTTTACCATGCTTGGAATTTAGCATTTACTTAATTCAAAATATGTTCAAAATTCTCAACTTAACCAACATTTTCAGGTGAATTCAAAAGATATAAGAAGTGACAGTTCATTGTCTTCATTATTTACATTGTATGCATTGTATACATTATATACGTTGTCTACGGCTTTGTCTACGCTGTAACGTAGACTTCTAAAGATTACGCGTATTTGCACAACACTGAGCGAGATATTGGCAATTTTGTGATTTCAAATGAAAATTTCCGAAAATGGGTTTTGAAAAAGTCGATGTAGAGCGCATTGAGAGCTACGTTTTCCTGAAAGAACCAGAGTCCCAGCTATCACCGTTCAAAAGATACAGCCTCCCAAAGTTGACTCAATATTTGCCAACTTTGACCCATCTAGGATCAATATTAAGCGAGATATTGGCAATTTTGTGATCTCAAATGAAAATTTCCGAAAATGGGTTTTAAAAAAGTCGATGTAGAGCGCATTGAGAGCTACGTTTTGCTGAAAGAACCAGAGTCCTAGCTATCACGGTTTTTGAGATACAGCCTCCCAAAGGTGAACCAATATTTGCCAACTTTGACCCATCTAGGATCAATATTAAGCGAGATATTGGCAATTTTGTGATCTCAAATGAAAATTTCCGAAAATGGGTTTTGAAAAAGTCGATGTAGAGCGCATTGAGAGCTACGTTTTGCTGAAAGAACCAGAGTCCCAGCTATAACCGTTCAAAAGATACAGCCTCCCAAAGTTGACTCAATATTTGCCAACTTTAACCCATCTAGGATCAATATTAAGCGAGATATTGGCAATTTTGTGATCTCAAATGAAAATTTCCGAAAATGGGTTTTGAAAAAGTCGATGTAGAGCGCATTGAGAGCTACGTTTTGCTGAAAGAACCAGAGTCCCAGCTATAACCGTTCAAAAGATACAGCCTCCCAAAGTTGACTCAATATTTGCCAACTTTAACCCATCTAGGATCAATATTAAGCGAGATATTGGCAATTTTGTGATCTCAAATGAAAATTTCCGAAAATGGGTTTTAAAAAAGTCGATGTAGAGCGCATTGAGAGCTACGTTTTGCTGAAAGAACCAGAGTCCTAGCTATCACCGTTTTTTAGATACAGCCTCCCAAAGGTGAACCAATATTTGCCAACTTTGACCCATCTAGGATCAATATTAAGCGAGATATTGGCAATTTTGTGATTTCAAATGAAAATTTCCGAAAATGGGTTTTGAAAAAGTCGATGTAGAGCGCATTGAGAGCTACGTGTTGCTGAAAGAACCAGAGTCCTAGCTATCACCGTTTTTGAGATACAGCCTCCCAAAGGTGAACCAATATTTGCCAACTTTGACCCATCTAGGATCAATATTAAGCGAGATATTGGCAATTTTGTGATTTCAAATGAAAATTTCCGAAAATGGGTTTTGAAAAAGTCGATGTAGAGCGCATTGAGAGCTACGTTTTGCTGAAAGAACCAGAGTCCTAGCTATCACCGTTTTTGAGATACAGCCTCCCAAAGGTGAACCAATATTTGCCAACTTTGACCCATCTAGGATCAATATTAAGCGAGATATTGGCAATTTTGTGATTTCAAATGAAAATTTCCGAAAATGGGTTTTGAAAAAGTCGATGTAGAGCGCATTGAGAGCTACGTTTTCCTGAAAGAACCAGAGTCCTAGCTATCACCGTTTTTGAGATACAGCCTCCCAAAGGTGACTCAATATTTGCCAACTTTGACCCATCTAGGATCAATATTAAGCGAGATATTGGCAATTTTGTGATTTCAAATGAAAATTTCTGAAAATGGGTTTTGAAAAAGTCGATGTAGAGCGCATTGAGAGCTACGTTTTCCTGAAAGAACCAGAGTCCCAGCTATCACCGTTCAAAAGATACAGCCTCCCAAAGTTGACTCAATATTTGCCAACTTTGACCCATCTAGGATCAATATTAAGCGAGATATTGGCAATTTTGTGATCTCAAATGAAAATTTCCGAAAATGGGTTTTAAAAAAGTCGATGTAGAGCGCATTGAGAGCTACGTTTTGCTGAAAGAACCAGAGTCCTAGCTATCACGGTTTTTGAGATACAGCCTCCCAAAGGTGAACCAATATTTGCCAACTTTGACCCATCTAGGATCAATATTAAGCGAGATATTGGCAATTTTGTGATCTCAAATGAAAATTTCCGAAAATGGGTTTTGAAAAAGTCGATGTAGAGCGCATTGAGAGCTACGTTTTGCTGAAAGAACCAGAGTCCCAGCTATAACCGTTCAAAAGATACAGCCTCCCAAAGTTGACTCAATATTTGCCAACTTTAACCCATCTAGGATCAATATTAAGCGAGATATTGGCAATTTTGTGATCTCAAATGAAAATTTCCGAAAATGGGTTTTGAAAAAGTCGATGTAGAGCGCATTGAGAGCTACGTTTTGCTGAAAGAACCAGAGTCCCAGCTATAACCGTTCAAAAGATACAGCCTCCCAAAGTTGACTCAATAATAGCCAACTTTAACCCATCTAGGATCAATATTAAGCGAGATATTGGCAATTTTGTGATCTCAAATGAAAATTTCCGAAAATGGGTTTTAAAAAAGTCGATGTAGAGCGCATTGAGAGCTACGTTTTGCTGAAAGAACCAGAGTCCTAGCTATCACCGTTTTTTAGATACAGCCTCCCAAAGGTGAACCAATATTTGCCAACTTTGACCCATCTAGGATCAATATTAAGCGAGATATTGGCAATTTTGTGATTTCAAATGAAAATTTCCGAAAATGGGTTTTGAAAAAGTCGATGTAGAGCGCATTGAGAGCTACGTGTTGCTGAAAGAACCAGAGTCCTAGCTATCACCGTTTTTCAGATACAGCCTCCCAAAGGTGAACCAATATTTGCCAACTTTGACCCATCTAGGATCAATATTAAGCGAGATATTGGCAATTTTGTGATTTCAAATGAAAATTTCCGAAAATGGGTTTTGAAAAAGTCGATGTAGAGCGCATTGAGAGCTACGTTTTGCTGAAAGAACCAGAGTCCTAGCTATCACCGTTTTTGAGATACAGCCTCCCAAAGGTGAACCAATATTTGCCAACTTTGACCCATCTAGGATCAATATTAAGCGAGATATTGGCAATTTTGTGATTTCAAATGAAAATTTCCGAAAATGGGTTTTGAAAAAGTCGATGTAGAGCGCATTGAGAGCTACGTTTTCCTGAAAGAACCAGAGTCCTAGCTATCACCGTTTTTGAGATACAGCCTCCCAAAGGTGACTCAATATTTGCCAACTTTGACCCATCTAGGATCAATATTAAGCGAGATATTGGCAATTTTGTGATTTCAAATGAAAATTTCCGAAAATGGGTTTTGAAAAAGTCGATGTAGAGCGCATTGAGAGCTACGTTTTCCTGAAAGAACCAGAGTCCCAGCTATCACCGTTCAAAAGATACAGCCTCCCAAAGTTGACTCAATATTTGCCAACTTTGACCCATCTAGGATCAATATTAAGCGAGATATTGGCAATTTTGTGATCTCAAATGAAAATTTCCGAAAATGGGTTTTAAAAAAGTCGATGTAGAGCGCATTGAGAGCTACGTTTTGCTGAAAGAACCAGAGTCCTAGCTATCACGGTTTTTGAGATACAGCCTCCCAAAGGTGAACCAATATTTGCCAACTTTGACCCATCTAGGATCAATATTAAGCGAGATATTGGCAATTTTGTGATCTCAAATGAAAATTTCCGAAAATGGGTTTTGAAAAAGTCGATGTAGAGCGCATTGAGAGCTACGTTTTGCTGAAAGAACCAGAGTCCCAGCTATAACCGTTCAAAAGATACAGCCTCCCAAAGTTGACTCAATATTTGCCAACTTTAACCCATCTAGGATCAATATTAAGCGAGATATTGGCAATTTTGTGATCTCAAATGAAAATTTCCGAAAATGGGTTTTGAAAAAGTCGATGTAGAGCGCATTGAGAGCTACGTTTTGCTGAAAGAACCAGAGTCCCAGCTATCACCGTTCAAAAGATACAGCCTCCCAAAGTTGACTCAATATTTGCCAACTTTGACCCATCTAGGATCAATATTAAGCGAGATATTGGCAATTTTGTGATCTCAAATGAACATGGAATGGGTTTTGAAAAAATCGATGTAGAGCGCATTGAGAGCTACGTTTTGCTGAAAGAACCAGAGTCCTAGCTACCACCGTTTTTGAGATACAGCCTCCCAAAGGTGAACCAATATTTGCCAACTTTGACCCATCTAGGATCAATATTAAGCGAGATATTGGCAATTTTGTGATCTCAAATGAAAATTTCCGAAAATGGGTTTTGAAAAAGTCGATGTAGAGCGCATTGAGAGCTACGTTTTGCTGAAAGAACCAGAGTCCCAGCTATCACCGTTCAAAAGATACAGCCTCCCAAAGTTGACTCAATATTTGCCAACTTTGACCCATCTAGGATCAATATTAAGCGAGATATTGGCAATTTTGTGATCTCAAATGAACATGGAATGGGTTTTGAAAAAATCGATGTAGAGCGCATTGAGAGCTACGTTTTGCTGAAAGAACCAGAGTCCTAGCTACCACCGTTTTTGAGATACAGCCTCCCAAAGGTGAACCAATATTTGCCAACTTTGACCCATCTAGGATCAATATTAAGCGAGATATTGGCAATTTTGTGATCTCAAATGAAAATTTCCGAAAATGGGTTTTGAAAAAGTCGATGTAGAGCGCATTGAGAGCTACGTTTTGCTGAAAGAACCAGAGTCCTAGCTATAACCGTTCAAAAGATACAGCCTCCCAAAGTTGACTCAATATTTGCCAACTTTAACCCATCTAGGATCAATATTAAGCGAGATATTGGCAATTTTGTGATCTCAAATGAAAATTTCCGAAAATGGGTTTTGAAAAAGTCGATGTAGAGCGCATTGAGAGCTACGTTTTGCTGAAAGAACCAGAGTCCCAGCTATAACCGTTCAAAAGATACAGCCTCCCAAAGTTGACTCAATATTTGCCAACTTTAACCCATCTAGGATCAATATTAAGCGAGATATTGGCAATTTTGTGATCTCAAATGAAAATTTCCGAAAATGGGTTTTGAAAAAGTCGATGTAGAGCGCATTGAGAGCTACGTTTTGCTGAAAGAACCAGAGTCCCAGCTATAACCGTTCAAAAGATACAGCCTCCCAAAGTTGACTCAATATTTGCCAACTTTAACCCATCTAGGATCAATATTAAGCGAGATATTGGCAATTTTGTGATCTCAAATGAAAATTTCCGAAAATGGGTTTTAAAAAAGTCGATGTAGAGCGCATTGAGAGCTACGTTTTGCTGAAAGAACCAGAGTCCTAGCTATCGCCGTTTTTTAGATACAGCCTCCCAAAGGTGAACCAATATTTGCCAACTTTGACCCATCTAGGATCAATATTAAGCGAGATATTGGCAATTTTGTGATTTCAAATGAAAATTTCCGAAAATGGGTTTTGAAAAAGTCGATGTAGAGCGCATTGAGAGCTACGTGTTGCTGAAAGAACCAGAGTCCTAGCTATCACCGTTTTTGAGATACAGCCTCCCAAAGGTGAACCAATATTTGCCAACTTTGACCCATCTAGGATCAATATTAAGCGAGATATTGGCAATTTTGTGATTTCAAATGAAAATTTCCGAAAATGGGTTTTGAAAAAGTCGATGTAGAGCGCATTGAGAGCTACGTTTTGCTGAAAGAACCAGAGTCCCAGCTATAACCGTTCAAAAGATACAGCCTCCCAAAGTTGACTCAATATTTGCCAACTTTAACCCATCTAGGATCAATATTAAGCGAGATATTGGCAATTTTGTGATCTCAAATGAAAATTTCCGAAAATGGGTTTTGAAAAAGTCGATGTAGAGCGCATTGAGAGCTTCGTTTTGCTGAAAGAACCAGAGTCCTAGCTATCGCCGTTTTTTAGATACAGCCTCCCAAAGGTGAACCAATATTTGCCAACTTTGACCCATCTAGGATCACTATTAAGCGAGATATTGGCAATTTTGTGATTTCAAATGAAAATTTCCGAAAATGGGTTTTGAAAAAGTCGATGTAGAGCGCATTGAGAGCTACGTGTTGCTGAAAGAACCAGAGTCCTAGCTATCACCGTTTTTGAGATACAGCCTCCCAAAGTTGACTCAATATTTGCCAACTTTGACCCATCTAGGATCAATATTAAGCAAGATATTGGCAATTTTGTGATCTCAAATGAAAATTTCCGAAAATGGGTTTTGAAAAAGTCGATGTAGAGCGCATTGAGAGCTACGTTTTGCTGAAAGAACCAGAGTCCTAGCTATCACCGTTCAAAAGATACAGCCTCCCAAAGTTGACTCAATATTTGCCAACTTTGACCCATCTAGGATCAAATTAAGCGAGATATTGGCAATTTTGTGATCTCAAATGAAAATTTCCGAAAATGGGTTTTGAAAAAATCGATGTAGAGCGCATTGAGAGCTACGTTTTGCTGAAAGAACCAGAGTCCCAGCTATCACCGTTCAAAAGATACAGCCTCCCAAAGTTGACTCAATATTTGCCAACTTTGACCCATCTAGGATCAATATTAAGCGAGATATTGGCAATTTTGTGATCTCAAATGAAAATTTCCGAAAATGGGTTTTGAAAAAGTCGATGTAGAGCGCATTGAGAGCTACGTTTTGCTGAAAGAACCAGAGTCCTAGCTATCACCGTTCAAAAGATACAGCCTCCCAAAGTTGACTCAATATTGCCAACTTTGACCCATCTAGGATCAAATTAAGCGAGATATTGGCAATTTTGTGATCTCAAATGAAAATTTCCGAAAATGGGTTTTGAAAAAGTCGATGTAGAGCGCATTGAGAGCTACGTTTTGCTGAAAGAACCAGAGTCCTAGCTATCACGGTTTTTGAGATACAGCCTCCCAAAGGTGAACCAATATTTGCCAACTTTGACCCATCTAGGATCAATATTAAGCGAGATATTGGCAATTTTGTGATCTCAAATGAAAATTTCCGAAAATGGGTTTTGAAAAAGTCGATGTAGAGCGCATTGAGAGCTACGTTTTGCTGAAAGAACCAGAGTCCCAGCTATCACCGTTCAAAAGATACAGCCTCCCAAAGTTGACTCAATATTTGCCAACTTTGACCCATCTAGGATCAATATTAAGCGAGATATTGGCAATTTTGTGATCTCAAATGAAAATTTCCGAAAATGGGTTTTGAAAAAGTCGATGTAGAGCGCATTGAGAGCTACGTTTTGCTGAAAGAACCAGAGTCCCAGCTATCACCGTTCAAAAGATACAGCCTCCCAAAGTTGACTCAATATTTGCCAACTTTGACCCATCTAGGATCAATATTAAGCGAGATATTGGCAATTTT